>JAWWEM010000054.1:6013836-6034093 GCA_035582935.1 Ormyrus thymus | reverse complement strand
TTAACTGGAATCTATTGGCTTTTCACCAGGTAAAAAGCTTTCCAAGTTACTCGATTAAGCGCGTCCTCGATGATTCGGCCTGCATAATTTGAATTTTTCTGCAACCACGAAAATTTTATTCCCGATCTACGTAAATCGGAATTTAATTGCAGCCCGTAAATCGCGCGCACGAGGCGGAGAGTTGCATTATCAGTGGAACATTGCACCCGAGAGAATGGGAATCCATATCTGCGTGTCTCTGCGACGTCCGCCCCGGAAAAAGCACCACGCCACTCGGTCTCGAGTGCTGAATTGAAACACTTTTACTTCCGTATATCCTCGGAGGTTTTTCAGGGTTTATTTCCGCTATTTGTCGCCGGGCGCGCGCGGATAAAAAACTTCCCGAGCGTCTTGATCGAACAAAACTCTGGGCTGGCAGACTTTTTATTTCTCTCTGTAGCTTTTGTACAGCAGCTCCGCTACTCTGTATCGCAAACAGTTCATGTCTCTTCCTCTTAACGCAATGATTTAAGTGTAAAATAAGCGAAAAATTGCGCGAGTAAACGTCAGCGCGGCACGTGCGCCAAGACCTGCTGTAACGAACGTGGAAGCGCGAAAAAGTACAGCTACGGGCGTCGCAGCTGCGCCGATAATTATGCGAAGACGTTACTCCGGAGCTCTATATGTCTCGCGGCCTTGCAACTTCACGGCAAGCGGAGCGAGGCAGAGTAGACCGTTCTCATCGATTGGGCTTTAAACTTTACTGCTCTATAAAGCAATATAAGGCTGGTACTTTTAAAGATTCCCCTCGACCGTGTCGCCAGACGCTGCCAGCCCGATGATGCTCGTGAAATTTTTACAACACCAGCCGACGCTCGCGGATCAACGCAATTGATTTCATAAATCGGATACGAAACGGGCCGAACGAATTCCCGGCGGCGGCATAATGTAGGCACATAGCTGATGCCGAACAGTTTTCGTCCCGATGAACTTGCGGCACTTTTGGCGTGAGCGATCAAACTTTCGCGAAGCTCGACTGACAAAGAGACAAGTTCTTAAGGGCCGGGAGATGAGTTTCGCCCTGCAAGCTAATGGGGAAGTGCCGAAAAAGGAAGTTTAAAAAAATTTCATTTCTCCGGAGAAGCTGACAGAGCTTCTTCCCCCTCCCATTCCGCTGTTGCTCTCGGAGTGGCTTTCTCATAATCCATCATGATTTCTTGCTCGAACTTTATATTTTTTAATTAAACTCCTCGCCTTCGTGGCTGACATTAATCGATTCTTGGAATATACGGGAATCTCTATATAGAAAAGGGTGGGCTTATTTTTTTCTTTCTTTTTTTAATTCGTATTAAAAACAATATCGCGCCCACTAATTTGCCTTTTCTCGCTTTAAAGTCAGCCTGAAAATCTGCCGAGTAAAGTGAGTTTGCTGACTTGGCTAATGTGCAGGTAAGATATAGTACTTTTCGATGCAAGGGCGGGGAAGTGATTTTATCCTCGTGTGACCGTTTTCTCCCGAAGGAAGCGAATATTTTTTGATACGACGTGTACAAGGCTTGATTTAGCGTGTGGGTCTTTATTCAAGCCAGAGTGTCGAAAATAATATAAACGCTTAGCGCAAACTGATTCGAGGTCGTCTTATTATTCATCTGCGATCGATTGAAAAGTTTGCATTGCAGCGGAAGGTAAAAGCTCACAGATGCGCTATTGTGCTCTACCCATTCTTATTCATGGAAGAGGAAAAGGAATGCATACCGAGAATAACAGATATTTTTGGCTTCGCGTTCAATGCTCCGATGTTTTAGATTGAATCGAAAAGTATGCGGTGGAAAATTAAGTGTAAGAATTCGAGTAATAGCAATAAAGTTTTATCTGATCGATTTTTTCATTATTTTATCATTTTTCTGCTGGAAGTTTATAAAGAAGTTATTCTGTTGATGATTTAAATAAAGAATTTAAATTCTTTATGCGGTTGAAAAACACGGCACACGTCAAGTACAGCTGCTTTATCCAGGAAAATCACGCCCGGATAATCGAGGTTGCAGCAAAACATGCAATGAACAAGCAATTACGGCCAAGCAAACACTGAATTTTTGAATTATATACGCTTCGAATTCCCAGTGTTTTCAATGATTGAATCGATACTTTGCTTTACCGTAAAGCTAGCTCAAATAAAGAGCAGCTTTTCCAATATTCTTTTATGTGAAAATTTCTTCATTAATAATCATGAAGCGTAATTGTATTATACTTACTGCAGGTATTTGGTGTACAGAAGTGGAAAGCGTTGAAAGCACATGCTTTCAAAATTTTCAATTATAATAATAGAATCAATGAAGTTTAATAAATGTATAAAGTTCTCTTCTAATATTGTAATATTATGCTGTAGAACTTGTAAGGTATTGTAAACTTGTAGCTTTCCTTTATCGATATTTCCATTCTTAAAAAACGCTTAGAAGTATAATGAAACGAGATATAATAAGTTTGGAAAAATTTAAATTTCAATTATATCATAAAATATTCTTGTTCCTATTATAAGCATCAGTAAGGGTTTTCTAAGAGCTTTAAATTTCTTAAAGTGTATTCATAGACAATTTGAATTTGAATTTGAATGTTATCAGACTCTTTTCCAAACTGCGATTTACAAACTTTGTTTATACTCGCCGTATAAAGTTTGCGTTAGTAGTTGACGTCATCATACACAGAAGCATAACAAAAATATAGAAAATCTCGAAAGATTTTCTAAAGCTCATTTTTAAAACTCTAGTCGCTGTATTTCAAACTCACATTTCAATGTGAAAGCAGAAGCGGCGCATCTTTCAATTAAAATTTAATTACAATTTAATTAAATTAAAATTTAATTACAATATTCATTTCGAGCTCGCGAACATAATAAGCAATCGCGATCAGTATATCAAAGGCCAAAGAAAATCCAATGCTCGCACTCAAGCAGACTCGAGCGGCGCAACAAGGAGACTTTTTAATTATAATCTAGGATTCGAGTGGAGGGATCACGCCGGGATCTCATTGACTTTTTTTCCCCCAGTAAAGTGAAGCTCAAAGGGATTATCCCCGCACAAAAATGAGGCCGGCCTTCGAAATCACACAGAGGCGAGTAAAACTACAATTTCAGTCGCGGCAGACGTTTAATTGCTTGCCTGGTCGCCGGGAATCGATCGTCAGTATCAGCGTGAGCATATAATTCGAACGGAAGGGACTTTAATTTAATAAGCCACCAGGTTTACGGCTCGCTCGTCGCCACTTTCTCTCTCTCTCTCTCTCTCTCTCTCTCTCGCTGTTGCCGACCTCGTTTCTCTCCTGCATTTTCTGCTTCTCTCGGGATTCTTTGCCTCTCGCTTGCTTCATAGCTTTTCTCTTGCCTCGTTTTTCCCCCTTCTTCGAATCACATTGTACTTGCAAGCTTGTTCATTTCAAGTTTGAAGCACAATAAGGTGTGAGCTTTAATTAACAGCTTCTGGGATTTGCGGTTGAAATACAACCTTTAAAAGATTCACTTCTAAATAAATTGTTATCGCTCGCTAATTGTCAAACTATGGGGTCGCGCGGCAGACAATCAATATCCTCGTTTTACATCGTCCGTTGCTTTGCCGTGCTCGACGATAACGATTAATTTATTGCCATAACTGCAGCCTCCCTCCAATTAATATTTCAATTAGTAACTTTGTTTAAAACTTCAACTTATATGGGCGTGAGGCATTAAGTCGTAAATATTAATTAGTTTGTTTTAATTAAACTAAACTCTCGCGCTTGACCTGTCAAGCGTGTCTTACTATTTTAGTGTAAAGATGTTTCACCAAGTTGCGTAAAGTAGATTTTCGCGAAAACTAAAGCATTATACGAGAAGCCTTTCATCAAGCAGCCGAAAAGCGGGAGGGGCGCGCTTGACAAAAGGGGGAAATCCCCGACGGAGTCTCGGCCATTTTTTCTTCTCGCCCGGATAATCGCGAGTCGGCCATTCATAATTTCAATCACTCTCGCTTCCATTCGGCCCGCGCAATCCGGGGACTCGGAAATCTCCTCCGGGAGGGGAACGGGGGTCTCGAGGCTGCTGCGCCCCGGAGAGAGAGATACGAGGTATGGAAATGCGCGAGAGCTTGCGGGAATCTGGGTCGATGCTGAAAGATTAAATTCCAGCGAACGCTGACGTTTTCCGCTCGGGCTATAGGCACACACGCACCCACACACACACACACATATAGACGCGCCGCGCGGCAAAACCTCCGTCTCCAGATGTCGGAAAAGTCATTTTCTCGCTGCTTGTGTAGGCGCGACTCTCTCTCTCTCTCTCTGTTTTCTCTTTTTCACGGTGAGCTTACAGTTATTTTCGCATAAGCGCTGAATATTGAGCGTCTTATCGATCCCGGGGGGATACATCCGCTATACTTTTTTCTTTTATTCTCTCGCGTTCCGTTGCACTCGGGAAATTGCTGTCGCAGTTAATGCGGCGGACTTTTTAACGGATGCGAGGAAAACGTCTTGGGGGAGCCGAGAAGCGCGCGGACGATACCAGTTCCCGGAACTCGCGGAAATTAGCTTCGCGTGCACTCTTGTACGGAGAGAGGAATGTCGTTAAAAAAGCAATTTCGCGATGGAAAAAAAAAATAAATTTACATTATTTTCCGAGCGAGCTCCCGAGAAATCGAACCGACGTCGCGGGCGGGCCCTCGCTGTATATATCCTTTGATTCGAAAAGTAATTCCCCGGAATTCTCTCGATCGAAACTGGCGCACTAATTTCCCGGAGAAAAGACAAAGCGGCCTGTACCACGCGACGTCACTCCGCGGGATTTCCCTTTAGCGAGCTTTTGCCATTGTTTCGGTCGCCGGGGCTTTTTCATTTTCTTCCGCGTTCTTTGCTTACGCGCCGCACACAAACGCCTCTCCGTCGTGCTCTTTTTTCAGAGGGAGGGCTGAAATTTTTACAGTACGCAGGCAGGATTGCGCGCGAGGAGTTTCACTTTTCTCGCGCTTCTCGCTGAACGGCTGGGGGCGTCGCTTTTTTGCACGGCACACTGCTGGTAGGAGCTGGCAGCTTTTTTGCGCCCCCGGCTTAAGTGTGTTTTCCGCCGGATTTATGAGGGCTCGTATTTCAGTTAACGGAAGGGATGCGCGAGAAAAAAGGAGGGACCAAAGTCCTTTTGGAGTAATTGCTGAATAGATCCGGAAGCTCGAGTTGCTATGTATTTCCGGATGAGTTTCGCACTGGCTTTGCTTTCCTTTGACCTAGAATTGGAAAAAAAGGTGAATTTCAATTTCAAAATATAAATGTACGTAGATGCTGATGGTCAATATAATAAATATATAAACGACAATGTAAAATGTGCTTTAAACAATAACAATGTGCTTTTCAATAGCAATATTATTAATAACTGCCCGTGTGGAAATTTTCGCACTTGCCCGGATTATCAATCTGATTCTGAATGGATTTCCCAATTACGGCCCACTTTGGAATTTCATGGCTGGATTCGAATCCGATTTTTATGGATTACCCAATTATCTCCCAATATAGATTCCATAATCAGATTCTAATCAGATATCCCTAGCAAAACCCATATATGAAAACATATTTTTGGAACCCATATTTTTTCCTACATACCTGAGTTGCAGGTCCCAACTAGAAATTGAGCAATTGCAACGGATTTTGAACAGATCCCAAAAAATTTTCCACACGGGTGGTGGTCTTAAATGATCGCTCTATATATAATTATCTTTTAATGATCTGCAAGGTACTTTTTTCATTAGAAGCATAAAAATATCAGTCAACCAGCAAATATTCCAACCCGAAAATTGCTTTATAATGTTTGTTATAAGTTAATGAAAATGAAAATCGAGTCCTTTACATCGGTGCTCATATTAAAGGTTCTTTTTGCGCACAAAGAAAAAAATCCCAGGGAAGATTACTGAGTTTGCTTTTAATTTTCTAGCTCTCTTTCATCTTTTCGTTACCAGTATCGACTTTCGCATATTATTTGTAATACTTGGTAAAATTGAATCAGCGCACACAGCGTGCAACAAGATCCAGCTCCCCGCGAAAAGCGCATCGACCGCTGGCATTTATACCTTCTTTGAGCTGCAAAATTGGCCCTTCCAATGAAATGAAAGTGGACTTATGTTCTTTGCGGAGTTCTCGTAGAGTATTTTAGTAACGAGTGCACGGAAAATGAACGAAACGCAATTTTAAACCTTTTCCAATTAATCCGTAAAAAAAAGACTTTATGTAAAATCTCTGCTAAATACGTTGCGTCTGTCTGGTACGCGTTGAGTTTCACAAATAAATAAAAATCTCTAGAGCCTTGCAAAAAATAGGACGCGCGTAAAAAGCAGTAAGTCACGAAAAACTGCAGCGTAGAAAAATAAATCGGATAGTAACCTTAAATTATGCACATTAAACTTACTTTTAGAAAAATTTTAAAAGTCTGTTGATTCAATAGAGATTCATTTCTAAAATACAGGTTAAATTCAAATAATATATATGTAATATTTAATAGTAAATTTATGCAGTGTAATATTAAAGACTTTATTAATCAAGATGTGACAAAAGCAAATAAATGGAATTTATTGTGCAAAGAAATATACTTAATTGCTGCCCTATTTATAATCGTTCAGATGAATACATTCCGTTGAATTATATTATTGCGTTTGTGCGAATAACGGACTGTCGCGCAGGTTGCTAACGGCAAACGTGACATTAAAATGTTACGTGATTTGTTTATTTTTATATTCCATTGGGTTGAATAGAATCAATTGAAAGAGCAATGACAGAAATTAATTCAAAGGACGATACAACGTTTTTCGACGTAAAATTTCTAATGTCTTCAATCGGCCATTTTAGCGAGTCTCTTCGCTATAGAACCAAATAAACTAAAGTTCAAAGCCAAATAAACTAAAGTTCCAGCAGATTTCAAACGAGTGAGCCAACGGCAGAGTAATTTGAGTAATAAACGAGGAAAGACCGAAGGTAAAGTTATCATTATCTTCGGCAGTACACGGAGAGAATTTTCGCTGAAAAATTACCCCCAAATCGGACTAATCGCAGGACAATGCGATGTTCTCGATAATTTTAGCCTCTTTTAGAATAATACTTACTCTAATCTGGTCATTTTTACTCGAAAAGAGTTTAAATTTTCCGTCGGTAACAAAAGAGTTGAACATAACCTCATTCGCAAGTATATTTTGCTTGTAAAATTTCAAGAAATTATTTAATTTAATTAATTGATTTTAATTTATTGAATAATAACATAGCTTTAAATGTTAATACTAAAATTTTTTAATTTTTAGTTTTAAGTTAGTTTGTAAGCTTACCAGCCTATGTACAGGTAACTTTGTGTTACCTCTATAGGATTTACCTTTGTAAATTTTTCTGGTTAATAAATAAAAAAAATAAAAAAAAAAATATTGTAGATATATATATATGCAAGTATTGAAATATCCAAGCACGTATTGAATTTTTCTTTGAGGATACATTTTACTTAGTTTTCCAGTAAAAATTTGGCTGAAGATGTTTCATTTATCAGCAGATGGCGTCGCGTCCTCCGGTTACTCGATTTTCGGCTAATTTTTAATCTAAATTTCGAATAATTTGTAAGCAAAAATTCTCTCCGTGTACAACTCGTCGAAGTGGAACAGCCCGAGGGCCTGTCTGCGAATGAATTCCTGGGGAAATGGAAAAAAGCTCGAAGGCGAAAAGCCTGAGTCGGCCGTACCCGGGGCGTCGAAAAGTTGGGCGCAATAAGGCGCCGTGAGAGCCTCGCGGAGCCACATCGATACTCTGCCGACGCGCCTGTGCCGGCGGAAGAGCAAACGCGTCGGTGGCGGCGGCGGCTCTCCTACTCCTCTCTCTCTCTCTCTCTCTCTGGCGAAGAAAGAGTCGAAATCGGCAGAGAGAGAGAGAGAGAGAGAGAGAGAGAGAGAGAGAGAGACCGGATGCTGGTGGGTGGTGAGAGCGCTTTATACGGGGTGCTGCCTCCGCCGCCGCCGTCGATCGCCTTTTCATTTCGCGCTGCGCCGCCGCCGCGGCCGACCGATTAAGGAGCGACCAGTGCATTGTTTATACGCGGCCTCACTTTTCGGGTCATTGACTGAACTGCGGGAGGCGTTGGCTTCGATGCGCTTTTGACGAGTGCACTCGATCGGAGATCGCTGAGAATGTTCGGTTTTGTTTTTTTTTTTCTTTTTTTTATCCTCTATTCATATGTGTAGCTCTGGAGAGTCATTTATATATTTACTTGAAATTTATCTTTACTTTTCTGTGAGAGATGAAAGGGCTGGCTAAAGTGCTAAAAAAATTAATTGAAAAGGTATTTTTATTACACAGAGCTGCGGTTCAAAGGATTAAAAAAAAAACATTGGAAAAGACAAAAAAGATTTCTGGTATTAATTTGCTTCGAATGCGTGCTATTCCTTTTAAAGCAGAGAATTTCTGTAAATAGCTGCCGTTTTTTTAAACATTATTAAAAAAAGAGTAAAGCGGATTTTCGCGAGATTAAAGCTTTTCAACGAAGGAAATATATACCTTTTGACATTTCTCGCGCGAAACTCGCTTCGAAAAGCGAGCCTTGAGAAAAAAAATGCAGACGCGCTCACCATAAGAAATTCGTGCCAGGGCACAGGATTGGCTCTGCTATCGATTAACGAGCTAGAAAGAAAGGTGGTATAGCGGCGGCGGAGGAAGCGCGCGAGGGAGAGAGAGAGGTGGAGACAGACAGAGGGAGATAGGAAGATAGGGAAGGGAGGGCCAGGAACTGCTAGCCGGGTAATCGATCCTGCTACCCCGAAAGGAGTACAGCCCCGTGTGCTTCCCCTTCCAGATCTCGGCCGACTTTCCCCTCTCGACTCGAGCTCCGCGGCCGTCGTCGTTTGTACTCGCTGCGCGTGTGTGGCTCTCTCTGTTTTCCGCCCGATGAGGAACTGATGAATTATTTCCTGTTTTTTTCTGCCCAGATTTTCTTGGGCTTGGGTAGGCTTTTAAAGAGCTCGTGCCCCACCGGCCCGGAGCGCTTAATCTGCCAGTTTTCGCTTTATTTTTGCTGCTCCTCCGAAACGTCAGCTTCCGTCTGGAAATTCATCGGAGCGCAATTCGGCAAACTCGACAGCAGGCTTGATCGAAACTGACGCGCGCCGCACACCGATATCTGCAATTACAACGTGCAGCTGCCGGCTTTCAGTTGTTCCCTTCGCGGATAACTCGGTCATTCTAGTCCGCGGCCGAAAAACTTTTTCACCGGGGCAGGTACGACGCTTATCTCGGCTCGATCGATATTTTCCTAATTACACTCGGAAAATTTAATGAGCGATCGCGAGCCGGGAATTTCCAAGGGGGGCCTTCGCTAAGCTGCTAGACTCTGCACTCCCGGAGTGCCGCCGCCGCCGTGCAGTTTATGGCCGAAATTCAGCTCTAAATTCACGTAATAGATGAGGCCGGAGAGAGCAGCCCTTCCTCCTCTCTCACTCCGCCGTGCGTAAAATTCGGGCTTGTACTCTGTACTACCGTTGAAAATCGATACTAACTATACGCTACGGCAACCAATCCGGATAGCTTCGAGCCAGCCAAAATATTCTGACCGCATGGAGCCCGGCGAAAAGATCGAGGTGGTCCCGCTTTTTCACCCCGCGCAAAAGATGCAACTCGCGTCGGCTGCTCGACAAGTGCGTATAGAACTTTATAGTCCTTTCGACTGTCGGCCCTCGCCGACTGAAATTTCTTATTTTGCGGATGAAATACAGCGTGCGCTCGTTTTCATTCTGCTTTATAACGAAGCGCCCAGTAAATTTTGCCCCGATAAACTGACCGGGGCGTATACGAGGTTCCTCGGCCGGCGCTTCGTTCTACGCGCAGCGCGAAAATTTTATCGCACTCAATCTCCGCTCTCTTTTCTCTCTTTTCCTTCCTGATGGTGCAAAAAAAGAGGTTTAACGAAAAAAAAAGTATCGCTTACGGTTAACTTTGCGGAGAGAAATACGGCTAACTGTGAGCAGCCGCTCTGGTTCCGTCAAGCTTTTTCAACTTGGCGTTAAACCGGCTCCTCCGAGATGGCGAGGAGCCTGCACCTTAACTGTTTTAGGGTTAACGCGCCGACGGAACGAGCGGCGTGTTTTTTACAATAGTTTAAGAAGCCATTTTTTAGCTGGAAGTTTCTGTAATTCCTATAGCTAGAGCGTTTTTTATACTTGATCATTACGGATAAAGAAATCGTGTGCTTTACGTAAATAAAATGAAGAATAAAATGCATGATATAATAATAGTTATTTGCCGATTAAATATATATAGACACGAGCTGCATCCTTCGCCTATTTCACGCTATCTATATCAAAGTTTGTCCCCGGAAATTCGTTAAACTTCCAGCAAACAAATCTACCTGGAGTCTAGTAACGTGGATGCCGTCAAAAACTTACTTCACAATATACCCTCTCTTTCGGCAACATTTGGAAATCTATTCCTATTATTATTATAGAGTCGGAGAAAAATTTTCTGGATAAAATATAAAACAGTGCATTAAAGTTTTTAAAAACTACCCTGAGAAAAATACCTTATTAAAAATTATATATAAATATTAAATAAGTATAGTCTATCGTAATTGAAGGAGAAACTTGCACTATTCTGAAAAATTACTATAATTTGTACTAAAATATAATAGAACTGTATTAATTCTTACCAGGGTTCTATGAAATTTTAGTACCTATTATATAGTAATTTTTCCGGATAGACTGTACTAATTATTATTAAGGTATTTTTCTATATGTAGTACATGTTTAAAATAAGCGATTTACAGCGCGTCCCGCTTGCATTTATTAAAACGTCATTTGATACGTATTGCTTCCAGCTCTTAAAAACGGAATATTTTCGTTTGGAAGTGCCAAGAACTGCCCAGAACGGTGCAGCAAAAGCCGACGGACAGCCTCACGAGGTTAATTAATTTCAGAAATATCACTTTCCCGCCGCAGATGCACCACCGCTCGCCGTGCAAACAGCGGCATTATATCGGTATGCGCAGTGCTGAGGCAAATATTTGAACGGGCTCTCTCTCTCTCTCTCGCGCTCCTCCCTCGCTCCGAATACCAGCGCGGCTCTCTTCTAATTGTTCGAGATTAACGTAATTCTAACGCACTTGACGTTAAGTAAGAGAGAGGCGGCGGGGGGGATCCTTTCATCTCGCTCGTTTACAGCTCGAGCGGTGGGGGGCTCTCGCTTTAAAGCACTCTAAATTGAAGCGGCCGCGGCGATGGTGCGTCAGATACAATGCGCGCGTGGACATACGGGCACGGCTAATTATGCTTGAAAAACAAGGTTCCGCGCGGCGGTGGTGGCGCGACGCGCGCACAATGCTTTTGTCGGCCGGGCGCACACAATCTGCACGCGCGCTCTCTCCCACCTTAAACGGGGGGGAGGGGCTGCGGGTTTAAAGCCGACGAGTTATCCTCGAAATAGCGATTATTGCGGGGGCTCGACGCTCGTCGTTCGAGTGCGCGTGCGCCCGCGGCAGCGACGGTGACGCGAGCCTTGCTCCCTGTGTAATTGCGCGGCCGCTATATACATATACGTATGTACGCTCGCGCTCGTAATTCAGCGGGTATGCGCGCCGCGGTGCGCGCGATACTTTCGCGAGAGGGTAATTAACTGTTTGACGATGAGGTTCGGCGCGAATTTAGCGTCGACTCTTTGCCTGGTATTACACGCGCAGTCGAGCGCGGCACCGCACCGCTCGTATACACGCTTGTTCTTGCGCCCTCGAATTGTTCGACTGATGAAGAGCCGACGAACGTACCGCAGCGGAATTCGTACGAACGGCGTATATACGACTTGGGGCTTTTACTTTTTGGACTTAGCGGTGGGACCGCCGTCCGTCTCGTCGATTGCGCCGAAATTTTTCGAAGCAGCTGGGAGTGAATAGGTTGTCGAGCTCCTGAAACGGACATTGATTGGATTTTGAATGAAACTTTGTTATTGAGGTGTCGGTGCACGATTGGGCTTGTACGGCAACGATGTTCTGACGTTTAAATATTTAAATAACGTGTTGAATTCGCAGCGAGCCGGTAATCGAATGAAATTCAATTTCCACCAGTCTGTCGATCGAACAAATCTCTCCAGTTTTTCAATTTATTTTATTTTCTTCCGCGTCGGTCGCCGTGTCTTTCTTGTTGATTCGCGATTCTTCCCTTGTCACAATCACCGCTTCGGCACGCGAAGAAAGAGCGCTCTCGCTTTTCGTCGCGCCCCCATCAAGTTTTAACAATTGCTTGATGATATTAACGAACCGATTTCCTTTGCGCCGAGCTCGCCGGACAACGAGCGAGAAAGAAGTTAATTGGAACGGGTTTCCAAGTGTTGTTAGTTCCCAACTTGGCTGCCCGGGTGTAAGAGCAATTATTCAAGAACAGAGGCTCTCTCGAGCCAACACCGCTCGAAGATTGCTTGGACTTATCGAGTCGGGCATAACCGGCAGCGCGTACAAAGCGTGGTACAAAGGGAGGCACGCACTCTTAATTAACGTGGCCGCCGGGACACCGCTAGCGTCTGCGAGGACAGGCATTTTTAAATTTCATCTACACTGCTTTGATTGGAATTGCGAATCGGAAACTAAAGCGTAACCAAAATCAATTAGCAGCCTCGATACCTTACCGAATTAGCCTACCTGGACGGAAATACACCTGAAACTGGGCCAGTAATTCGAACGTAACGCTCGAGGTGCGCGCGTCGCGGACTAAAAAGTGCAATCATATACCTCTCCAGGTACACGACGCAGAGTGCGCCTCGAAAAGAGAGAGAGAGAGAGAGAGAGGTGGGTCGACGACCCTGCGCTTTTAAACGCGCGCCGGCGGGGCAGAGCTACGCCTGGGCAAAAGTCGAAGGATCGACCGGGCGGGGGTGGTGCGCGCTGCGCCGGCGGCGGCGGCGGCGTTCCTTCGATCGCCTAATGACGTTAAGGTACGCGGGCCTCGCCCAGCCGCCCCTGCTCCCCCCTCCCCGTTCGTCGCGCGCTTCTCTTCCCTAATGCTCCGGAATTCTCGCCGATTTTTCCCCCGACACCTGCGCGTATAAGTCGCGGTTGGGTGGCGAGGAAGGGAAACGCATCCCATCGCGGTCGGCTGCGCAGTGCGCTTCTTAGCCTTTGTCGAAAATCATTGTCGGTACGAAATTATTGTCGCGCGAGCTTTTTCGTTCGTTTTTTAAACTTTCGCCAAATCCGGCTCTCGCGGCGCTGAAGCTCGTCAAAGCAACGCCATCTCGAATTATAGTTTTAAACTTGCGCGCTTACTTAGGTTATAAATTAAGCGGCAAGTACAATTAACTCATTAATCGTGAATTCGTTCAATTCTTTATTAAAAATTTCAAAAATACTTGCTATTAAGATTATACTATTATACTAACCTAATTTATAATAAAGTTCATAATTAAGCTCCGAATAAATTAGTAAATTCAGTATTCTGATATAAAATTCACATATACTTTGCACATATTTATCGAAGCCCATCAGACGTTCTAAGCATCCCGAAATTAGCCAAAGCTACAAAGTTTCGCGAGTTAAGCGTTAAGTTCGAAAGGAACTCGCGGGGGAAAACTGCAGTTATAAAATTTTCGTAAGCTCGCTGCTCCGGCGCCCACGTATAAAGGCAATCCCCGCGCGTCAAGACTATAGCCGGCGACCCATAATTTTAATTTCACTCTCGAAATTTATTCCTCCGCGGTAATTATTCCCGGGCCGCACCATAAGGTACGAGTTACGTAAACAAAGGCAATGAAACTATGTGCATCCCCCTCCGCGCGTTTCCGGTTTTTGTTCTCGCGGCGAGTGCACAATTAAAACTGGGTCGCAGCTCGTGAAGCGTTCCGCGCGTCCTTGGAGCGAGCACTGCACCTGCACGACGCGTCCGAAACACGACATGACACACCGAGTCGATCAAGCCTTGACTACACCGACTGCGCGCACTTTTCGAGAACGGCTCCATAGACAATTTAGAACATCTCTTTTTCCTATATAATTTGGAAAATTTACAAATTATTTCTAAAATTCACAAATAATATAGTAAAAATAATTAAAATACCAGTGTGTCCTATGAGCAGCATTAAAATAGTAATTTTTAAAAAAAATTTGAGAAAAATTTTTATCACTTTTCAATATTACCTACCCCGTACCAATGTCCTACTAATGAAAGTTGGCCATAATTAAACGCGCCGCCGCGTGCTTTGATATTTCTTTTGTCGCTTCTGCCTCTCCATGATCACCGCTCGATCATGATCGATTAGCTTAAATACCAAAAAGCACCCGATTTATTCGAAGCTCTCAACTCCTGTACTTTCAGTTGCTCTTTCAGTTATACGATATAAAAAATTGCTTTTAATTTTATCTTGAGCTTGTATTAGCATAAGCATTAAAAAAAATCGCAGAGCAGTAGTTAAAATTCCAAGGATGTTTCGGGCTCTCGAGTCAGCAATGAGAAAGAAAAAAAAGCAGCGAAAACAATGCTCGCAATTACTCAGGGCAGAGAGAAGCTGGAGGAAATAGACTCCCCTTCGAAGGAGTGAGAGAGGGGAAAATTCCGTCGCTCCTCGCTCACGTACAAGTGCGGGCGCATTACACAACAATGGCCGAAAACGAGAGAGAGGGACTTTAGACTAAAGAGAAAGCCGCAGCTCTCGTTTGCGGACATGCACATCGCTCGGGCATTTCTGCTCTCTCCGAAAGTAGCTGCTCCCGCACGTACGCTCCTTTAAAGCGGAGCGAGCACGAGGACGCGCTAGTCGAGATCAGCTGATCTCGAAGACGGAGGAAACTCGAGCTGCCTGCTTTTAACGCTTCGCTATCCGAGAGTCAAAGAGTCTGCGAGCCTGTCTGGTGCCCATTTTTCCGCGACTCCTTGCTGAGAAGCTACTCGGAATCAGAGCGAAGACCTGTTATTACAAGCTGCTTTGTCGCGCGGCAGGCCCTTTTCTAAGCCCTTCTCTAAGCTTAGATCGCGTAAAAGAGACAGTAAACGTTTGCGTCTGCGTCCGTTTGCCGCCGACAGCTTCCGCACTTCAGGCTCAGGATAATTCGTTAACGCTCCTATAAAGCGCCAAAGTACTTGGCGAAAGTTTTCAAGCACAAAAAAAGACGTCCGGCGGCCTTCAGTGCAATAATTTGTAAACGAATTCAACCCCGGTCCGTAAAGCGTTCCGAGCGCCGGCCCGTAAATTTTCCCTTTTATTGCAATTTATACGGGACGTACAATGGCGAATCCGGAGTAAAATATTATTACGGATATTGCCCTGGCAGTTTCAAAGATACAGGCCCTTTGCTCGGCTTTTAAAACTCTACAAAGCGGCTTGATAACGCCATCTTACAAGTCAGCGATCTACTTTTCACGTCAATTCTTCTAAAACGGTATACTTCTTTTTTTTTGCTCGCTAAAAATTTTATTTAACAAACATTTGCTATCGAGCCGTTAAGTAAATAACTTATTATTGGCCTTGCAACTTTCTCTGCGAAACTTGATACATCGCTTATATACATTACTATACCATGATCTTGCAGTGTATAAAACTCGTCTATAAACTTGAGCAATCATTTCTAATAACTCTTTTCTCGGGAAAAAAGATAAAAAAAAAATAAGGTAAAGTCACACCGAGGTTTCCTCTCCCGGATTTTCCGCTTCGTAGCTCACCGGCTCCTTCATCATAAAAATCCATCGCGGTAATTGCGCCTCGGAATTTTATGGGCCGCCGCCGCGGGCGAGCATCTTTCGGGCAGCCCTCCAGAGGTGGAAGAAGAACAAGACAAATTCTCACCTACTATATGCTTTCTCTCTCTCTCTCTCTCTCTATCTCATCTCCAGTCCCACTTTATTTCCAGCCCTTAGACATGCATTCCACATTTACTAGGTATCTGCAGGCCCCTCGTCTTTCTTCACTTCCGTCTCCTCCTTTGTTCCGCTCGATGAGAGCTCGAAGGGATAAAGTGCTGCCGGGGCTCGAGTGTTCTCGAGAGAAAAGAAGTGGAGAGCGAGGGGGGAGCCTGGCCGGGTCACACGCGATGCATCTGAAATGTTGCTTAGGGTTCGAGTGTGTTCAGTCACGAGTCCTTTTACTTTCTGCTAACTGACAAAAGCCGCTTCTCCGATATTTAACGCTACCGGGGGATAAAGGCAAAACTTTGAACGAACGAGAAATCGGCGAGTGGACTAATGGCCGATTCCTCGTTTATTATACGGCTGAATAATTTCTTTACTAATATTTACAGAAGCTTACCGAAAATATTTTAGCTCTGGAATTACCGTTAATGATCCCCGCTGTTCGTTAGTTTAATGACTTATTGCCGCATGAATAATGGATACGTTTCGTCGCGGAGGCACCATTAAAATATCGATTTTCCGCCAGCCGATTCATCATACTATATTTTCTGTCTGTTCACTGACCAAAACGCAAAAAGGCTGCATTTGAAAGTACTACCTAGCGTTCTCTAAAAATCGACTGAGCATTTGCGTCGTCCACCGCATTGCCGCATGATCTAACGAACGGGGACGAAAACTTCATTAATGCGCGACCAGCGGATAAATTTCCACAAAAAGCGTCATTGGGCTCTGGCTTTTTATCGTCGAAACAGCATTGAGGCGTTAGGTACATTAAAATCGAGAAGAAATTTGGTCCGCGCACACCTAACTTCGGCAGCTTGCCGAAATGCCTTTGATATTTAATCAGTCGAGCGGTCTTTTGGACGATTTTCTCTCAGAGTTTATTCGATCTACGCAATGGAATTTTTTTTAATTAGAAATTGTTTTTCAATTTATACCCGAGTTTGATTGGAGCCTTCTTTCATCTGCTCACTCGTTTCGTTCAACTTTTTTTTTACCTGAAAAGTCAACCACGAAAGGGGATATCGAATTTTTTAAATAGAAGAATCATCATTCATTTTTATCAGAAAATTTTTACTTATAAATGTCTGTGCTTAAAGAAACTAAATAATACCAAAGTGGAAACCTCGTTATTTAAGCATTCACTCGCTATAAATAAGAAAAAAATGATACAGACATTTCATTATTCTACCCAATAATCAACTCATTCGTTGATGTGCACAATTTATTGCTTAAATAAGCGTATTCAGAATAAGTAAGGCAAATTCAGTTTTGTTCGTTTATTTTCATGCACGTTCAATAATAAAACATTGTTACTATTTAACTATTTATATTTATGACTAATGTATTAAAATCTTAATGACTCATAATGTGCCATTATGCTACATTGGTGATAGCATTGAGATTCTTGACAAGTAAAATTCTGTATTGATCTGTCCTACTTTAGTCAAGTTTTCAAGAAAAGCTTCATTTGTAATCAGTTTCACTTTGCCCCCTTTCCAATTGTGCCACGTGATCTGTTCCTATTGAATTCTAATAAACTATAATGTATCGCAATAGAGAGAAAAAATAATTATCTTCTATTGAATATACTTGGAAAGGTTTTTAGTTGCATTCGTCCCCGAATGTATATATAGGCCTCTTGTCAGAACTTGTTAAAACAATAGCAGCAGTCGAAAAAGAAACTGTGCAAAAGAGGCAAACGAAACGTAGCCGGACTGTAAGAGCTCTCGCTGAAATGGGATAACTAATATAGGCCAGAGTTTTTGGTCGCAGGCTTTCTTTGTACAAGTTTCCTCCCTTGAGTTTCAGATATTTATACAGTTTGTTATTGTATTTCTAGTAAAATAAAAAAGTGAAGGAATTCGCGCGTCTGTTGCAGAGCCAGCGACCGCGGTGGAGGTGCACTTCGAGAGCAAGGACGGCGGCTTCTTCCTGAAGCACAGCCCGCGGCAGCTGTACCCGCCGAGCCTGGCGGCGCCCGTCCCGAGCCCGGGCCCGACCAGCACCGCCCAGCAGGCCACCGCCCAGCAGGCCTCCTCCTCGGTCCTCTCCGTCGACAAGTTCACCGTCTTCCAGACGAGCGAGCCCGTGTCGGTGCGCGCCACCTACGGGCCCTTCAGCACCAAGCAGACGGTGCCGGCCCGCTACATCGTGCCGGACCCCCTCGACGTGCTGCCCGTGCCGGACCCCAGGAAGAACAACGGCTCCGGCCCGGCGATGATCGACGTCCAGGAGCTCGGGGCCAGGCATCTCGACATGTCCGCGCACGTCGTCAGTATACACCTTGCTCTTCTGCATACGTTTTAGTTTCGTCGCGGACTATTCTTCCTCTATTTTTCCTCAAATTATTCTAAAGCTCTCCGTGGTAGTAATTTCATCTTGAATTTTCAAGAAATACAGCTTCGAAATTATTTCGAATCCAATATTGCGTACAGTTATTAATCAATAAAAGAGTAACGCGAGTGGTCGGAGTAAAAGTTACGTAAAGCCTGACATAAAACAGCTTTTACTACTAACGCATCAAGCCGCGCTGCGTCGGCTCAAAAAGTTATGCAAGGCTTGGGCACAAATTGTGCTTTCTTCTGTCTTTTACTGCCCCACATTTATGCCTCTCGCTGAGCAGAATGTAAAAATAAAGCATTTTTATTGTATTGCTGTTTTCTAAAGAAAAAACTCGAGCGTCGCGAAATCTGCGGTCGAGTATAGCTTTTCTTGCGCCATGATAAAAAAAATTTTAAATAATACTAGCAAATTGCAAGCACACGATTTTGCCCATGTAAATAAATGCATGCAGCACATTTGATGTCGATCTCTGCAGTCAATTAATTTAGGTATAATGAGGGTTTAGAACGAAAATACTTGGATTCGTACAGGTTTTATAAGAATGCCGGAGTATAGTTTAATAACAGTCATTTTCTACTAGTTTCTAAAAACGTCAACTGTTTTTTGCTACGATCTAGAAACAGTAAATGGGTCAAATACTGCAATACTTATACGCGAACCTTATTGTTGAATATACATTAACTATTGGAATTTAATAAAGCAAATTTTTTTTCACCTAGAATATATTTCAAAAGCTTTCGGTGTAGTGCCTTCCGGACATATTCCGAAAAAAAAAACATTTTTTTATAAAAATTCCCGAAATTTGATGCAAAATTGAGTCGTTAAAGTTATTGCATCAAGAAATATCGTCGCGTTAAGCAATTATGTACTTGAAAAGTTTCAAAGGAGGTCGTAGACCTCGTTCTTTGTAAGACTTTAAAAAAATATAAGTTCGAGTTTCGCGTGTACACGTGCTCTCGTGAGAAAGCCTTATTTCCAAGAAGTTTTCGGAGAAAAATTTTTCTACGGAATTGAGTTTCGCAAGAATTTCAAGCGAATTAAAAGAAAAATTTTAATTCCAATACGGCGAACATTCCAAGTCGAGATTGATTTAACTAAATTAGATTTTTCACGTAGAATGCCATTGTTCCCTTTGAGCACTCGAAGTGAAACGTGCTCGAGGCTGTAAAGGAACTTGACGTAGTCCTTCGGGCGCATGTCCTGCTTTTCTCACGTAGCCATTTTGCGAGTTTCTGCGGACAGTCTCGCTTTACACGAGTCTTAAAAAGCTCCGATAAAAGTACAAGAAATGTAAAAGGAGTAGGATAGGCTAGTTATTAAAATGATATAAAATTGGAAAAGACGGAGGAAATGAAATGACTAAAGTTTGCAAAGGATAATATTATCTAAAGTAGATCCAGCTGAAAGAATCCGTGTTTGCTACATAGGTAAGCACGAGCATCCCGCGCGACTCGCCGGTCCTGCGGGTGCTGTTCCACGCGGGCAGCGAGGCGACGGGTCGCCGCCAGCTGCTGCTGGGCCGCCACCAGCGAGTCTGCGTCCTGCTGCACGCGAGCCCGAGCAGCGGCCGCGGCGACGCCGACGGCCTCCTCGGCGGCGCCCTCACCGCCGCCTGCAGCCCCGACGGCCAGGACGGCGTCTGCCTCGCCCAGATCACCATACCGGCGAGCTGGTGGCCCCCCCTGCCCTCGCCCGACACCGCCGGACGCGTCAAGCCGGTCAAGGTGAGTTCTACTCTAGGGGCTGTCGGAGGCGATAGCTCATTTTTTTCTTTCGTCTTCTTTCTTTGCTGAGCAGTTTCGCTTCTTTCGGGAGGGAACTTGTCAATGTGCTCCTGACGACCCAATTTTAATGGATTAGCGTATAAAGTAGCTTCGTTCGTTAACCCTCAAAAGGCACACGAAATTATTCTTTAATTCGTACTTTTCATTTTTTGTGTAAAACTCATAGAGTTTAAATATGCAGCTTTTCCGATATGGAAATGTAATCCTGCCGTGTCTGACGTCATTCGTATGGCTACGGCAGCTATAAGTAAATAGTAACTATTTTCTTAGTATTTGCACAGACAAATAGGAAGAAAAATAGTACTA
>JAWWEM010000054.1:5992298-6013736 GCA_035582935.1 Ormyrus thymus | reverse complement strand
CTTTTTTTTTCTTCTCATATCTCAAGTTACGATACAGAATAGTAATTTTTACTCTTTTTTTTCTCTCAGTGTACTTAGTCTTTTCTTTTGCTACCTCCCTGGTGAAAATCTCCCATTTTTCTCCCATTTATGAAACGCTTTTTTCCAAATGTTTTAACCATTACTAGCGATTTCGGTCAATTAGCCATAAAATGGTTAAAACATGTGGAAAAAAGCGCTTCATAAATGGGAAAAAAATGGGCGATTTCCAGCAGGGCTATGTTTTACATTTCTGCCAGGGAATGTCCACATTTATGAGATATAACTTTCGAGATGTTTTCCGTTTAACATTCAACAAGAAAAATTAACTAGCCAGTTCATATAACAAAAATTGTTACGCATAATGTACATTTTGTAAGTTGAAGCAAGAATGTTTCATTAAAGAAATCGATTATCCTGGTTGGTGAAAAAAATTCTGGCGGGACATAAAGTCAATGTCGCCATGGAGTATCTCTAAAGCACAGCTTAGGCCCAGGAAAGTCTCCCGCGGGGAACGGTTGCTCTGAAAAATTAATCAATGAACGCGAGGTATGCGGCACGGGAAAATGTGAAATATTTTAAAAATTCAATTTCAAGCTTCCCGGGAAATGCATTCCGCTGAATTGAACTAATGCATCCGCTTACATCGTGTGGCTCGCGTGTATTGCTTAGGTGTGCAAGATGTGCTATTATTTACGAGTAAATACTCTTCTCTACTACTTTTCTCATCCTACATTAGTCAGCTTTTTATGTCTAGATATGTAAAACTCTTTAGATGCACGCGTCTTATTTTATAAATAAATACATTTTTTATAATGCAAGTAAATTTTACAGTGAAATTGGGTTAACGAAAAGTCGAAATTATGTACAAGATAGGATTGTTAATCGTATCACGTACGAAATAATGATGAATATACGGCAAATAATACAATTTCATAATATCAAGAGAATTCAGTTGTAAAATGTTTGTATAAATAAAAACATGATACATAAAGCTTCGAATAGATCGCGTTGCAGCAACAGCCTGTCCTTTTATTCGACTAAAAAAAACAGCTCTCCCTGGTCGCCGAGTAGATTACGAGCAGATCGAGTCAGACGGCGTTAGGATACTCAATTGATCTCGATCCTCCTCTCAGACTCTACCGCGGCTGGTGCAGCTGTCGTACTCGGTGCTGGAGCCGCGCAACTCGGACGAGGTGCCGAGCCACGTGCTGGACGGCAACTCGGCCTCCTTCTGCCAGCCGAAGGTGCAGATCCAGCCGGTGACGCCGCTCGGGCAGGTGACCCTCGCGCCCAACCGCGCCACCTACAAGGAGCTCAAGACCGACGAGTACCTGACCCTGCTGGTGCCCCACGGGCCGCTGTATCCCAGATCGCGGCTACACATTCCGGTCTTCCTGCAGTCCCACTCCTCCAAGCAGACTGGCCAAGCCAGACCTCCGGTCGCCGCTGTTGTCATAAGGTAAAATCTTTTCTCTTTATTTAATATCTTCGCTTTTTCAGACACTTTTCACGTCTTTTCTTAAATGGAAAAGAGCAGATTTCGAGGGGCTGATGTTAGCTTCTGGAAAACGATTCTGATTAATTTACTTTTTAAACCCCCGACTTTTTATTTTTCTATACCTGTTCGAATTGTGGAAATTAAAAAGTTAGTATAACATTTTCAAATTAAAATAAATTTTTAGTTCAAATGTAACATGCTAGTAATATATAAAAATATAATTATAATACGTTTTAATCTTTAAATAAGTACAACAAAGAGTAAGCGAAAAGTGTATAAAAAACTTGATTTAAAATCACAGATAATATACAAGTTCTGTACAAGAATAATGAAAATAATGACTTGACACTAAACGAAAGAATTAAAAAAAAAAGGAAAAAGATTTGAAATGAGAGAAAATAGATAAAAAAGAAAGCCTGAAAGGTCTAAAAAATAGATCTGAATAAAGTCAAAATGAATGAGGCGAAAAGGATGGAGGTACAGACCTAAGAGCACGAAAACTACACGAAAAGTATACAGCGTATAGAGGAAACTCCGGAAAAAGAAATTTGCTCGGAAAATCTTCACGTGCAGATAAAGAATTCGACAAACGAAGAAAGATGTCGTAAACGATACCGGAAAAGGAGGGAAACGAAGTGGACAAATGTAGAACTAGGGTAAATAGAATGAATCAAGCAAGATAAGAATGAACATGAATGAAGGGGGCGAAAATACAGAGAAGGGGAGAGAATCAGGGCATTCGAAATACAAGCTGGATTTAAGGAGACTTGAAGAGTACGATTTTGGACGCCAGCATTACTTCTCGCGTCCACAAAGGAAAAATAAGATGAAAAGTAAGACATATCTGCGAAACAAGATTGAGCGAATGCTGTTGTATTTTAAAATTTTAAAAAAGGGAGGAAAAGAACAAATTTTAAAATAAAAGTTTACTCAAAGTTATCTAGAAAAAAAGTTGATGAATTTTATGATACGTGATAAATATTTATTCACGAAGTTTAATTAATGCATGATGAATGATACGGAGTAACACGCTACGGATTTTATTTAAATTAAATTCTGTTTTGGGTCACAGATTTAATATTACTTGACATGAATTTGGTATTCCAAGAATAAAAATATAATAATACAAAAATAATCCAGACAGACCTGTCAAAGATGATTTCAAAGGAGAAAACGAAAAAATGGCTCAAACTCGGCTGCAGCGGAAAATAGATTAAAATTGACAGAAGACGAGGAAATGATTGAATATCGACGTGAGTCGGAAGCAATCGTATCAAATTCATACCCAATCGAGGTGAAAATGGAAATAGAACAAGGAATTTGGTTACATTGGATTTCGTTTGATTTATGATTAACGTACAAAAAGTCTGCACATCGGGTAAACGGACGGAAAAACATGGAGAATAAAAAGTTAAAACTTTCGGGGGGTTGCTTAGCGAAAGGATAAATGAATGCGGGCGTGTAAGAGAAATTAGGGGCGAGAAGGAATAAAAATGCGAAGTGCTCAACAAGGTGGAAAAGTAAAATGTTGGAAAAAATAATTCTACGACGTGCAAGTTAAAAAAGTAAACATTTTTATACGTAAAAAATGCAAATAAAAATATACGAGCTATACTAGACTTTACAATTTATTACCTTTAAAAAAATTCAGCGTTGTGCCAAAAACTCATTATTCTTTCTCCAAGATTATTAAGATTATGAAGCTTGTTTAGTTTTAGCAGAATTCGGTGAGACAAGTTTTAAGAAAAATGAACTTAATTGAGCAGAAAAAGTTTTTCTCTTAAACTTGCTAGACTTACTAAAATTTAGTTTACCATATTTAGGAAGCGAGTAATCCTCCGAAAACTAAAGATAGAGCAATGTTTGTTAAAACTATCAAAACTAAATAATATAGAAAG
Organism: Ormyrus thymus; assembly: GCA_035582935.1. NCBI lineage: Eukaryota > Metazoa > Arthropoda > Insecta > Hymenoptera > Ormyridae > Ormyrus > Ormyrus thymus. Next base: position 6,010,319 of record JAWWEM010000054.1, on the reverse strand, counting down.
AGAAAATTTTTTTCCTCTTTTTAGATTAGGAAGGATTCTCATTTTAACTAAATTCATTATTTATGCCGTATCATAGTGGAATCATATCGTATTATAGACCGAGTTTTTCAAAATAACAAGGCCTTTCATTAGTTGGGTAATGTGAAATCTACATGCAAGTGTAACGAAACGGAGGCGAAAGTAGCTTCATTACGGCGCTCAAAATTGAGACTCGTTGAAAATCGAGGCTACACGCGAACCGAGACAAGAGCTAAGAGTCCCTGCCCAATTACGCCGCGTACAACCAGAATTTGACTAACAGATTTTTTCGGCGCAGCTCGAATTGAGCTTCCCCGCGTGGCGCCGCGGCAAAATTTCATTTAAAATTTTCCGCGCTGCTTTTTCTGATGAATTGACGATAGATATAGTATATTTAATCGATTTCCGTTAAAAGCAGAATAAAACAGCTGTAATTCTAGAGAATTTTCAAATTTAAATGGAAAGGAATTCTCACGGACATTGTTTAAAAGCAAAAATGAAGAATTTTCCGAGAAAGATCTTGAAAGTTATTAGTTTAAAAAGGGGAGAGAAATTTTCCCTTCTCGTTTCTTATGAAAGCTTGCAGGAGGATTGTGCTCTTAAAAGCTCGGAAGTTTATAAACTTTATAAATAAGAAGGAATTGCTCTTTTCAACTGCTTTTACGTGGCAGGTCTGAAGGTTCTATATACGTTTTAAAAGTAAATTCAATTCCAAAGATACAATAAAATTGCCATCAGTAATACAAATAATGTTGTTTAAAGTTTATTATAATAAAAGCTCATTTTAATTTTAATTGCTTCTTGTTACAGGGCTCGTGTTAGAGCAGGAGTGAGAATTTTGGATGCCTCGTCAAGCAGCCCAGATTGGATCGTCGAGTCTGATATTAACCCAAAGAACACAGGTGCCAGTTTCACAGCTAAGCGGAAGGAAAACGTTTCCCGGCTTCCTAATGCGTAAGTGCAAAATTGCCTTGAAAATTACAATTTCCGAAGCGGCAAATGACTAATGTGAGACGAAAATGCTAGAGAACTAATTTAATTTTTCAGCATTCGTCAGATCTTTTCAAAAATTATACAAAACTATTTAAAATAGTTCAGCATTACTCAGTATTATTAGTTAGAATTTAGACCTGAATTAAATATCTATACACTCCAGACAATATTTTTTCAGGCACTTGTACGTGATTTTGTCATTTCAAATCTTGAAAGTGTTTAAGAAAATTCGTTAAGTAAATTACAAAAAGTATCCTTTCGCATATTTTACTACTTATTTGAATATCAAAAAATCATTCCGATTATGCAAGACTCGTTAAGCAAAATAAAATTCTCTATTTAATCGAATTTAAAAAAATTAACTATCACCTTAAAAAAATACCTGTCCCCGTGTTATTGAATTGAATAATTCCCTTCCTCAATTGAATAAACACGTGGTTTGTTTGCTCAGCTCGGCGGAGGAGATAATGACGATGCTGCTGGAGGCGAGCGAGGAGAACACCGAGAGCAAAGAGCACGGCGGTGGCCGCATAGTCTGGACCGTACGCTACGCCCTCGAGGGCGAGGAGGATAATGTCTCGCTGGCTGGGCCTTTCCAAAATAACCAAGCCCAACACCACCACCATCACAACGGCGCCGGAGATCGCAAGAAGCTCCAAGCGCACCTCGAGATTCAGAAAGACGATATTCAAGCCGTGCTACCTATTTCCAAGGTGAGGCGGTCGAAGCTCCATTTTTAGTTGTGTCCTTTAAATGAAGCTTTTTATATGCAGCCATGAAAAAGGCATAAAAGAGTTACGAAAGTTAATCCCTAATAAATTTAGAAGCACGAAGAAGTAATAAAGCTTTTTTCAAGATACTTCTTCGCACTGTAATCAAATTTTAAAAATCTTATAACCATCGATAACTGCTCAGGTGTCTACAAAGTTTTAATTAAAATTGAAATTTATCTACGGGTAATATTAACTTTTATCGAACATCCCTAAAAATAAAGGAGAAGATTCGATGAAGCTTTTATCGTGTAATGTTAAAATCACCCGAATATGATGTAATTGATTTTAAAGGGACATTAACGATGAAAAATATTACTTTCAGAACTGGGAAGTAATGAATACTGCAGTACTTACTGGCAGGCAGATTTCTCAAGCAATGAAAGTATTTATAGTGAGCCAAGCTGGAACGGTGGCTGATGTTACGCTTCAATCTTCTTGCCATTCCGAGGATGAAAGTGTGCTTAAGGTAATATTAATACTTGAAGAGATTGTACTCGTGAATAATTGTTTACAGCTATTAAACAATGCATCCCCAAAAACTTAAATTATTTAAAATTCTTTTCACCGTAAACTTGTCACAAAAAATTGTTATATATTTCGTTAACCGCGACCAGGATATAAAAAATTTCAATCAAGAACTGAAAGAAAATGCGCAACGCGCAAAATAAAATATCTCTTATCTTGGCTGCCTCTTCAGGTATCGTCCTCCTGCAGCAGCGTATACGTAGACGGCTCCGAGATCCGGGGCTCGAGCAACGCCTCGGTGCTAGTGAAGTACGGTACATACACAGGTCTGGCGCGCTTCACCGTTTGGATGCCAGAATTCCCGCTGGAAGTCTCCGTCTCGGACACGCGCCTCAATCAGATCAAGAGCTGGAAGGTGCCAGAGGAACACGCGCTTTCCAAGAACAAGCGCAGTCCCAATGCCGGCCAGCCCAATAACAAGCAACAGCAGCAGCAGCAACAAAAAAAGAAGAGGAGCGCCAGTGTCGAGCCTGTCGAAAAGGAGGAGGAGATCGACTACGAGGACGAGGACGAAGACATCGTCGACGGTGAGGACATTGTCGAGGGCAAGATCCGCTTCCGCAGTAGTGACAAATGGGACGAGATCAACTCCATCGATCGCAGCACCACCTCTGCCAGCTGCCGCCTCAGATTCCAGCAAAGTCCTGTCGAGGTAAGCAATTCGAAAAGTTCCAAGTATATTAAATGAAATTTATCAAATATTTTCAATTTTGCTTTTATTCACAGTAAATGAGAATTTTTTATTCCCACTATTGTCATACGTCTCTTTCGCAATATTTTCTCGCTTCCGTCAAGTTTATTGAAAAATTCTTATAGAATAATTTTATAGGGCTTAATTTGCACCCGAATCAATAGGATTCTATCAGCCTTTATAAGATTTTCTTTTGTGTACTCAAGAAATCCTTATAAACGTTTGTTTACGTTTGAATTTATAGGCTTTAACATGTGTATTTGCACCCGAATTAATGGGATTTTATCAGACTTTATAAGATCTTTTCAATATATTCCACAAAGCCGATATAAATGAAAATGTAATTTAAAAAATTATTCTTTCTCCGCATTAAATGCAAGATATACTTGTTCATTAAAAAGATATACTTGCTGAATAATTAATGTTCTCAAAAAGAAAACTGGAGTATAAAAGTTCGTAATACTACTTTTATTAACATTTAGAAATAAATAAAGAAACTATGTTGAAGTTTTGTAAGAATATGGCTTTGAAATCTTGTTCGTTTTGTATGATTCTTGGTGGACCGATTAGCTTGAAAAATGTAATCAATCGTATATCAAATTAGAAATTTTTTAATTCACCATTTTCTGAATCCGAAACCTCAAAAGAGTGAAAATTTATAAAATATCCCGAATTCGAAAACATCCTTTCTTGAGGGAGCAACAGATTTGAAATGAAATCGTGAAAAATTTCGAAATAATTCCAGGTTCACGCCCGGTTCCTCGCAGCAGATCACGATTCCGGTCGAGTCTCCTACTTCGTGAATCGGCGCACTTGGCTGCGCGTGACCGACTTAGTCGCTGGCCTCTTGCGAGTTTCGGATCCGCGAATCGCCACTCTGATTCAAGGTAGAATCGTGCAGGGCCGCGGAATCGGCAGGACTGAAGTGCAAGTGCTGTCACCCATCACCGGCCGCGTCATCGGCGCCAAAGAAGTGCGGGTTCTTAACGACCGCGTCTCCGTGTCGCAGCTATCGGTCAAGGTCGTCTCGGGACTGCAGCTCACTATCAGTCCTGACGCCGCCATCGAAAATGGATACGTCGCGGAGACGTCCGTCACTCGCAAGCTCACCGCGCAATATCAGGAGGGTCTCCTTGATATTGATATCGAGTTTTCTGACGGAGCGAGAACACCTCTTAGAGATATAGCGGTAATTATTTTTATTTTTATTGACAATAAATTTTCAATTGAAACTAAACAAAGCTTGAATTTTTTAAAGGAACAATCAGATTCTACATTTTGAATTTCCTTTAGCAGCAATTAGCAATTTCACAATTAAGATAATTGAATTGATTTAAACAGCACCGCGCAAACGCGAAATTCAAATAGTCAATCAGTTCATTCATCAAGCCGTCACGAAAATAATCGAATCTGTCAACAGGTGAGCGATTATCAATTGCTGGTGGATAGTGTGGACCCCGAGGTGGTGGCGTTCGCTCCGATGGTGGCCTCGCATCATCCGCGCGTCATCGCCGTAGGTGAGGGTCGGGGCGATCTGCTGCGTGTCAGTCTGCAACTGGCAGACGTCTGCCGTTTGGCGGCGGCGGGACGACGCTCGAAGGCCTCGAGCGGCAGGGTCGCAACCGCAGCCGCTGTCCTACCTCTAGCCACGGCCTCGGCCAACGTCGAGGTCGACTTTGCCTCCAGCGATTTGCCCAGTCGACCAGAATTTGTGCAAAACGACGGAGGCGGAAATCTGGGTCTAGGCGCTCATCACCGCGAACGCAAGACCGGCAGGGAAGTCGCCCCTGATCTTCATGATATTCTTATTGGTAACAAGATTTCTCTTAGCTTAGATATTATTTATATATTTTGTTTTTTAAACTTGTATATTGAGGGTATGTTGTTTAAGGAGGCAATGATAATAAGTAAAAGCTTTTTCAAATTTAACTTAGGTTGTGAATTGCGAAATCTAAAAAAATGCTTTTGTTTGTATCGAAAGTTTACGCAAAAACAAGCCAGTCGTTTTATGTATTTCCCTTTAATTAAATATTTTAGCTTTGCACAGTGCCGTTTAAAAGTTGAAAATTATATTTATTATAATTTTACATTTAAATGCTATATATTTTCTATCAATTTTAAAACCTTTTTTTTGCAAAACATCATTCCCTTTTCAAAAAGTTTTTTTGAGTCTTATTTAAAAATGAGATTTTCTAAAAATGATCAAACTTAATAAATGACACTCATCTGCTTTAATTTGAAATATCACTTGTGCAATAGAACCTTTTATTTAATATTTAACGTTTGAATATTAATTTTACCCTGAATAATCTTTATTGAATGTTTTAATTAAAGAGATTATTATTGTACAACAACAGCATTTAATTTATAAATGGTTTTATAAAATGAAGTCAAAGCTTTAATTGAATCGCATTTTTAAGATAATAATATGAATTAAATGGATTGAAATTCACATTGGAATATTTAATATTTAACGTACATTGGATGGAAAGTTAATCAGGATTAGTAGAATTCTTATTTTGAAAAAGTCTCTAATATTAATGATTGGACTTTAATTTTAAAAAATCACAATTGTATTAAATATTGTATGCATGAAGTATCATTATAAAGTCCACGAATGCATAACTAAAGTGTATTTTAATGAAAAATTGACCATACCAGATCAAAAGCATAACTGATTTGTGCAAGTAGAGATTTATATCTTAATTTTTGACTGCACGATTATTCAAAGAGAATCAGTTCAATGCCATTCCTCATAGCTGGCTGTTGTATTTCCGTGCGTGTAGATATTGTGTGCGTGTACTCTGTGACCAACCAATCGAAAAAGACAAAAAAGACTAAAAAGAAACGGGTTGAAAGCTTCGCACCTTTCAGGAGGCATGGGAGGCGTGGGCATCCGTCACAATGGCGGGCCTCGCATGACGCCCCTGGAGATCGGCATGTACGTGCTCCTCGCGGCCTTCTGTTTCGCCATTGTCGTCTTCGTTGTATCCTGCGTCGTCTATGCCAGCAAGTTTAAGCCCCAGCCATCGGACTCGGCGATTCCGGGACTGCCGGTCATCGGGGCTGCGAGGGCGGCCGCCAGCCAGTTCAGCCAGAACCGTAGGCCAAGGGAGTCCACAACCAACGCACACGACTGGGTCTGGCTTGGACGGGCGACGCTTGAACGAGCTGCTTGCGCCCCTCAGCAGGTACGCTTCTAATACCTGTTTTTACACAACAAAACAATTGCAAAATTATCTATTGTACAAATAAAAAATAATTTAGTTTAAAAACTAAAAGCTTTCGTTCCAAGCTCAATCTTTACAAATATTAGCTCAGTTTATTTAGTCCAGAATTTGTATAAGCTTGCGATTTAAATGCTTTTAGTGTACCAAGAGATATTTTCTTGGACATTTCAAATTAAATTCAGATAAATTTAAAATAATGTAAACGACTTTGTTAAAAGTTCTCAAATGCAGATAATTAAAATCAATTTTTTGTAAGTATTAAACATTCCAAGTTAAACATTGAAAAAGAAAATATAAAATATTATATTTAAAAGCGTTTATTTTTATTCAAAATATTTTTTGAATCGGCAATTATTGTTAATACAGCTCTCGTTCAACAAACTCTGAAATGGTGAATAAATAAGAATGTAGAATGTAAATTATTAAATATAGCGATAATTTTATTGCTTTTAATTTAATATAATTTCTATTTACATAAACTTTTATAGAATGAAAAATAATAAACGAATTATTCTGGAAACTTCGTTGAAAGTTGCCGAGTGTCATTCGGCTTCTCAAGATCAAGTTGTATTATAAACAGCGGTTGCTTAGCATTCTGAATTTTAGCTTGCTGAAACATTCTTTAAGTGCAATAAATTATTTAAAAACTGTAAAATTTAATACGCAGCTCTTAAACACTTTTAACTTGTTAATAAAGTAATGACTTTGCGTCGTTGTACGTATTTTTCGATTACGTAACTATTATAATTTAAGAAAAAATATGTATAAGCTTGCGATTTAAATGCTTTTAGGACAATGTAAATCTTTCAAAATTGTAACACTTTCAAAATTCCGCAAAGCTTATTATTATTATTCTATGTAACGCACGAACTAAATCAAACGTCTACTTATGTAATTCGAGAGCAGTACAATAATAAATCTCTATTTTTTAAGAAGGTCCGAGTGACGAGCAACCCACTGGCGGGCGAACCGGAGGACGAGACATTGGACCTTGGCACCAGCTTCGACAATCCGAACCACTTGGAGCTGCCGTCAGCGACGGGCGTCCGCACGAGTACTACTTCAACGACGGGCCCCATCGATTCGACAACCTATTGCAAGCGTGACAAGACGCCGCGCAGCTTCGCTGCTGGTCACAAGCAGCACGCTGCTACCTCCTCGCAAAAAAACGAGTTAGTGAAAAACTTTATCCTAATAAAAGCTTGCGATTTGCGTAAGATAGAATTTGATGGTAATTCAAAATTGAATTTATAAAGAAATAAGGCTCTTTATGTACCTTTTTAAATAGGAATATTTTTGTGAAAAATATACAATCATAATTTTTTAAATAGCAATGAGAACGGGCCACCGCCACTGCCGCCACATAAGGTATCAATATCCGGTGTAACAAAACAGTCGAGCCCGGATAACGGCAACAACGAAGAAGACTATAAGCCACCGGTACCGCCGCATCGCAATACCGCAGCCATGATGACGCGATTACCAGAAACACCGAGGCGCCGTCATCACCATCAACGAGCCAATAGCAACGGGGAGCACGCTGCCAGCAGACGACATGAAGCTGGAGCCCCCGCTGCAGGCAAGCAGCACCATCATCATCGAGCCTCCAAGTCCAGCAAGTCCAAAAGCAGCAGCAGCGGTAGCAATGTCGCTTCCGCCGAGGGAAACAGTAACGGCGACCTCGCCTTCGTCGAGGTGCGATAACGCTTTCTTTTTATAGAATTTTTCCTGATGTCGATGAGCGCGGTGCCGATTTTTAAGCCAGGTAGAGTTGGCGAGTTGCATTCCAATGCAAACTCTATTTCTTTGAGGATCGTAATTGACTGACTGTGACTTGGGCATGTCCTTGGTGATGGTATTTTTGAAACGGGATAATAAACCATTTTTCTATCCTACAAATACGGATTTTCTGGAATGAAATTGGATATCTTGCAAAGTTGTCTGTAAAGAGACGTTCTAAAGTTGAAATTTAACGCCATTGGAAACTTATTTTATTTTCTTTGTGAAGAAATAGTAAAATAGTTCGTTTATATGATAGATCAAATAATCTGCTGAGTTTTTAAAAAACTCACGATTCACGAATGTTTATTAAGAAATAGAAATAAAACAGTTCTCTAACTTTATAACTACTAAATTGTCAAAGCGAATATTTTAAATTAATCCTGAAACTTTGTATTTATTTTGTCACTGCAAAGTTTTACTTTTTAATTTTCTTTATAGATTACTTTAAAATTACTTTAGAAAGATTACTCTGAAATTTTTAAATACAAGTTAAACAGTCCTTACTAATTTAACTTTTTCTCAATACAGGTACGCAATAGAGACGTTGAATCACGAAACAAGAGAGCGAGATCGCGTGAAATAAAGCGCGCCACAGTAGTGGGCAACCCGATGTTCTCATCGTCCTCATCGAACTCGTCCTGTTCGCCGACGCGTGGCGACCAGCAGCATGAAGATTCACAGCAGCAGAAGCAGCAACAGCAGCAAACAACGTCGACGGCGTCGGGTGCTGCTCTCGACGATCTCAACCTCGGTATGGACTACAATCAGATTATGCAATATTTCGACAACCTCAAGGAATCGAACGCCTAGGACAGGGCCGATGGCAGCCCCGAGCGCCATCGTAGACGCAGCAGTCTACGCTTCTTTTTCAGCAGCTCGCAGCAGCAGGAGCAGCAAACGCATCTCAAGTAGGCTCGTTGGCCTCAGTCAAACGCCGGAAAATATTAAAGCGACACTTGCACCACTCTGAAATTTCAGTTTCGTGCTGCCCTATGCTGGTTGCTTCTCATAAATTTTGCCCTTTTCTTTACATTTTGTATTATACATAATTTTTTTATTTTTACTTATACAGAGTCGTGAAATATTATATATATATACATACATATATATATATATATATAATTCCTTTGTATAAAGATCTTATTAATCAGCGTAGTTTTTTTAAATAAAAGATTTATTATACAAGTATTATTGCCGAACAAAGTATTCTTGTCAAAGGATTATGTAAATATAGTTATGCATAGTTTGGGTAAAATTTAGAAAGAACTAGCATAGAATTAAAAACTGTTTCCTAAATGAATTAATTAAATTTAAATTAATCAATCGTGCAACTTTCGAGTCAAAGGCGCATTTAGGATTTATACTAAAAGAGTGTTTGTGCTGTTTAGGTAGATCTGAAGTGCAATGGAAATAACATAAGAACTATTTAACTATTCATTTTCCGTGACACTAAATTCACTTTATATTCCGGCTCTGCGCTGGTATTCTTATCGAAATTTTCTATCGTCGCTCAGAACTAATAAAAATTATATTACCAAAGCTTCGTAATATAGCGTAATATAATTAATACACAATGTTTCCAAATTGGAAAACACAGAAAGTTTTGCAAAGATTACAAGTGCAGACGAATGCGTTCTTGAATTGCAACTACTTTTCCGAAAGTAGGTAATGATTTTTTACGTTTACTTGATCTTATGAGAGAACGACGACGAAAGAAAGACCAATACGTATGAAAAGTGAATAAATCCAACGAGTCTAAAAGCGTAGCGTACCGGACGGCAGCCGAGAAATGAATCCGTCTGTCGCGTGTTATCATTATTCTAGTCAGCTTCAATGGCCCAACGCATGAAACTTAAACGTTAAAAAGATTAACGATTGTATCGTAGTATTTGCATCGAGAAATGTACACTAATTCACGATGCGTCTTGACGCATTTGATTATACGTTAAGGCTCTCACAAACAGTACATATATATAAAATGTATTTATACATAAAATTTTAGTGAAGACTGAGTGGATATTGCTTTTTTACGGAAAAAAGATCTTTCTTGTTCAAGTGCATGTCTATATATTAACATACTATACTTTTAAGATTCAACAATTTTTTTTAATCAAACGTGTACGAGTCAGTTCGAGCTAGCACAAATGTCGTAAAATATTTTTTTCTTATTTTTGTTCATTGTTTTCTTTAAGTAACTGTGTTATTGTTGCATAATATTTTTTTAAAGTACTTTTTAAATTCGGTGTATAAGTACCGATTATTATAGAAAGTTTACAAATGCGTCGCGAAGCGAAAAGTTCAATATTCTCTATTTATTTATTTGTGTATATTTTATAGAGATTACCGATTAATGCTACTCATATTATTCAGATCGTGGATATCGATCGGGTATATCGATAATTTCCGAAATAAAACTTGAATATATGTATATAATTTGAATTTTAAGCTGCAAGGCATAATATTAGAGTCTGCAAAAGGAAATTATACTTATACTAATTTAATAATTGACTCAGTATGTACAAACTCAGTCTCGCTGTTCTTGAAAACAAAAAACAGAAATAAATCACGTAAATATGTATTAAGAGCTAAGTTATATTTAAGGATTACATTGAACCGTAGCGTATAACATTGATTGTTCTTGCGTCGGATTTATGATGAGAATTAATTTTTTAAACATAAGTATAAATCTTTTTGAATAAATCACACGAAATGAATCTGAACCAAAAGCCAAAATCATACATTTTCTTTCATAAATAAATATTATTTTAAACTTTCAATCAATTCAATTACATATTCACAAAATTTTTTACTTATGTTTAAGAAATTTATTTATGAGTTAACACATATACATTATAACACAGTCACTATTCATCTACGAGCGTTATTATTAGTTTTATTATTATTAATTTCATATAATCATTGTACATTATTATGAAGAGAAAAATAAGTTTTTTCTTATAGCAGTGTTTTTTAAACGTTTTATGTATATATTTCGCGCATCACTCCGTAACATATGATAAAAAAGAACATCGCAGTATTAAAAAGAAAAAAAACTCAGTAGATTGTCCATATTTGTTCTTTTATCGTTATAGGCATTATAGGCAAAAATTTATTATTTGAAAACGAGAAATTCGTAAACGCAACTGTGTATTTATCATAACAACATTACGGAAATTAACATAAGTATTGACCATATCAGAAAAGGAATATAAAAACAAATTCGCAAACATCTTGGGTTACTCTTAAAGATAAACGTAAGTGGAAATTACATGAAATTTATAAAAGTATCTTTTTTTTATTTATAAAGCCTCCAAAGTCTATCTCTTTGTTTTTGTTATGTAATTATTCGTTTCGATAATGCAATCAGTTTCAAAGGAATACTATAAATCTAAACTTAATTACATCTTTTCGCCAACTGCTTGAATGGCTATATGTAGTATCGATTGATATGTTCTATTGTAAACAAGTCATTATAACTAAATCTTTATGTAAGGATAAAGTCTGTTTCAAATCTTTTTTCGTGTACAATTCCTAATTCATGTGATAGATTTTGTAATTTTGCACTGCCTTTAAGAATTAGCAAAACATATCGATTGTTTACCTAATTAGCAGGAAATGGATGCAATTAAAATTTATCATTTAAGTAAAAATAAAGCTAAAAATATTTTAATATGGACACTGGAGGCTACGAAAACAGAACAGGAGTGAAAAAGATTTTCTATGCCTAAGTAATGCATTCGCGTTTAAAATTTAATGACATTCTCGTTCGATGAAATATTATGACTATTCTAATCTGCCGGGCGTTGTGATGTTGTAAATTTTTGCTTTATAAGACTGTGTATATTCATATAAATGTATATTATAAATATTATATACTTATAAACATCGCGTGAGAATCATCTTTTGACATCTTTAAGATTTCGTCAAAATTATTCAGCTGTATATATATGATAAAATACACACACATATATATACGCTAAAAGCCTCGCGTGAACATTTTGAAACAGACTCACAATCACTATGTCTCTTATATCCGATAAGGCCCGAGTAAATGTTATTTTCTTGAGTGAAAAATCTTTTTCAAGCGACTTAGCAACATTTTGGTATTATTGGCAGTTCGATTACAAAGAAGAGTATGAATCGTTAGTAGCTTGAAATTGTATTCTTTGTCGCCGTGCGTGAAAAATCTCTAGTAGCTGAAGCAATGACCATCGCAATAATTCATAGTAAACAATAATATCAATTAATTAACTGTAAAAGTATGTCTTCCGCACTGTTGACGATTTAAAACTTTTCACCGCGAGCTTATAACAATCGAGTGGCTTTAGTCCAACTCTAGTTATAAATCGCCTATTATAATACACGTAATCACACCTTTGCATGTGCATAACAATGTTCAGTCAACTATTGAATTTCTCAAACGAAAATGATTTTTTGAAAATAAAGAATATTACGGAAAGAACTTTATTTTTTTCAAAATTAAGAAAATGTTATTACACTTTTTGTAAGGGAAAAATATTACTTTATACTTTTTGAATAGTATCTCTGGCGGTAAAAAAAACAATGAGAACTTGAAAAAATTTCAAAAGATCTAAGTTGATGAGAAATTCAAAGAGTTCGACAATTGTAAGGAAAAAGCACCAGAGATGAATAATACTAATAAAAGATCGGTGTACCAAAATTCGTTGACGCCATACTTTTGTAAATCCATATCGGCTTGGCGAAGCAGTTCGGTTATCAAGAAGATAAAAAAGAGTAATTAGATAGCGCAAAGTATTGATGTATATTTGTCGGCCACCTCGCCCACCCAGAGTTGATTATTTTTGCGCAACGCGTGGTAGGAGAGAGAATAAAACAAAGAAGCGAGCGAACGTTCGCCACAGGGAATTTCTAAATGTTGTAGGAACGTGTGGCGATGAGAATTTTACCTCTACGAGAGCCGGAGTTTTCGTGCATAACATATAATACCTGTCAATCGAGGACCCACTTTGTATAAGCCATAAGTTCTGTATGTTTAGCACGCTATAAGTTACAATATGTGTTGCAAATAAGAAAAAATACGAGCGTGCGAGTAAGTGTGCACCACTTTTTTTTCTTTTTTTTAATTTACGAATGTAGTTGATAGAGGTTAATTTGTGTTACTTCTTCTCTTAGTGGAAAAATTTTTATTTTTAATATAAAATTCAAAAATTATGTTATAATATAAGTTTTATATTAAAAATGATGAACAAAGTATTGACCTCTTGTTCTTGCATCGTTTCTTCCATGCGCATTATTGGATAAAATGACGGAATTGATTTGTAAATAAATTTTTCCACTAAGAAATTTTTTGGGAATGAAAGCATCGAAAATGAAACATTGAGAGAGGAATGTCGGGAAACTCCCTGGCGGAAGGAATTTCTCAAATCTCTCATTTAATTTTAATGCCTTTTATGTATTTTTTAGTTGTAAGTACGTATGTATCATAAGCATATTGTAAAATATTGCTCTTATATTTTTGCGTAAGTATTAATTTTTATATATTTTTAATTGTATATATAGATCAACAATTGTCAGAATTTAAGAAATATCAATTAATTTAAATAGTTTACAATTAAACAAGTATTTCTTAATAGCACGAAGTACACGTAAAGCATACTTGCATCGTATTTTATTTTTATAATCTATTGAAAAATTTATTTACGCTGATGTTGGATTATATGTAAAAAAAAAAAAACTAAAATACGTAAGATTTTATGTAATTAATTTGTGCCATCATACGAAAAACATAATTAACTAAATGGTACTTTACACTGCCAGTCTTATACTCACGCAGATTAGTTAATTTATTTTTATATATTTTTTATTTTGTGCTTAAGTACTACATTTTTCTACCAGGGAAAAGAGTTTCTGCCAGAATCACAATGTTAAAAGAATTTGATCGTTCATCTTTATATTATGTAGTTTATTTAAGTGCGTTAATTCTTACCGTATTTATTTGGAATTTCCTCTCTCACATTTCATTTACAATCACTAATGCTATAGAAAAGAAAACTATACGTGATTGCACAAGTCATATACATGATTTAAAAGTTTTTTCCGAATAACTACTTATACCACTACACGTATTTCTATATAAGTGTTGCATGTGTTTTCACAATTGAGTTATGTAAAGGCCTAACTTATAATTCATTGCATATGAAATGTGTCCATTACCACGTATGATGAATTTAATTTCCAAACAATGCTTACATTTTTATTTATCATTAAAAGCGATACTTTCGTGAATTCAGAGAGTATGAATGCATCGACAGGCACCAAAATGCTTCAAATAGTAGCGCAGAATCGTTGAAATCCGATTCTTTGCCTAGAACACACCGCTTACAAATTTCACGGGAGACAAATAAATGCATTTCTATAGTTAACAAAAAAAGTATATATATATTATACATGAGACTCTAGTCCCGCAGCAAAAGCAGCATAAGCAGCAAGTATCATGTGCGGCGCGACACGTTGCCGTCCGCTATCGCGCGATTTCATATACATATTAATAATAATATGAAATTTAAGAAGAGAAGAAGAGTAAATATATAAAGATGAAAAAAGTATAATTAAACGATTAAATGGTAGGAAGCAGTGTCGTTGTAGTACGCATCTTTATGTTTTCGCTAATTGTAGACGAACTCGTTCTATATATATATATATATATATATATACACACATATATATATATTTATGAAAAAAAGAGAATTAAATGAAAATTCTCCATTCGCCTACTTGTACGTACCGCGACCTTCTGTAATTAATTTGCGTTTGCGTATGACTGTATTATTATTCTTTAATTGTATATTTTCAAGATCAAGATTTTTAACATGATTTCTGTCACGGGGAAAGTACAGATTGTACACTATCGATACTCATTCCTGTTGACATGATTTAAGGGCTTACCGTACAGTGAAATCTATAGAAATAATGATTTCGTTCGTTTGTGGTCGTACACTGTTTGTTAATTATCTAAAACCAACAGTAAAAAATCAGTTTTTAGTAGAAGTAAATTGGTAAAATATATTTTTGTAAAAAATAATGGAAAAAGCTATATGAATTGTAAATATATTTGCGTTTAATCATTTAATCGACCAACTTATTGTGTAAGAAATGTGTGGAAAAATGGAATTAAATTTCATTCTACGGTATGATCCTTGAAAACAATTGTACTTTTGCGCTTACGTGGAGAAAAATATTTTTCTCCGACAATTAGACGAAAAAAAATATAAGAAGGAAGAATGAAACTGCGAAGCAGCAGTATACGTTAAAAGCCTTCTATTATATCCTGACAAAGTAAAAAAGACATATCGTTACATGAATTTAAGTAGCGACGACGTATATACTTTTTTTCATCCGCGATAACTCTGCTCGCAGGCATAATCTATCTTTGTTCTACAGCTCCCTTTTCTGAGCCCTCAGATGATTCGAGAATAATCAGATTTTTGTTTCATTTTATGAAACGATACAAAATATTGATATTTCGATTAGAAGTTTAAGTTTTAATGTCGCGAAAAGGGAAAATCTTGAAATTTTCAAGATCAGAGCTTAATTTGAAAAATAAGAAACAATAAATCTTATTAACTCGAATCGCCTAGTATGAAAAGAAAATTAAAGCAGTTAAAGGTCGCGTACGAATTTTGCCGCGTTCGTGTATTAACGCTCGATCCTTAATAAGCAAAACCAGAAAATAATATTAAGAATAAGCACGAGCATATCGAGGGATAGAACTCGAGCGACACGATAATAAAAAACGAAAGACTAATTTAATCATTCCTTCGTCGCGACCAGTCGCGCGCTATACCTAAATAAAATAAGCGAGAACAAAAAAAAATAAAAATTTAATAAATCCAAAAAGCAGCAATTATTGATATGCTATTACATTGCGCCGGAAATATTAAAATTATCGCAGACAGCGACGACGACTATTGCGCTTTCCTCTATCTCTTCCTTACTTTTCTTATTTTTTACTTTCTACTCGAGATCTTTGGTATCGTTGAATAGTACAATTTTTAATCCTTACATATGTCATTGATCATCGCTGTGGTTGCGCCACACTTATACCTATATTGTGACGAAACGTGTAATCAATCATCGCCCATCATTACTATTAACGTTGTCATTATACTACTTAACTTTGTCGTCGTTGCTGCTCTCGTCGCTGAAATCGTCACTAAATATTAAGAACTATTGCCTACTCAATGTACAATATGTAGTATTTACCTGTTGTTACCACCGAACCGTCGTCAAAGATATATAAAATATTGTCATTGTATCATAATGAATTTGCATTTTATTTCTTATCCTATCCTATTTTCTCTTTAATTATTAGAGATTTTTTAAAATAAAGCTGTACTACTTAAAATCAAGGCACTAATTATTCTTAAGTTTAAATAAGTTTTTGTAACTTTTTAAAGTAATAATAAGTTCTATATCGTATTTAAATAATTTTTATTACTTTTTATATAATAATATTATATTTTAAAACCTATAGAAAAATAAACTATCTATGTTTTCCAAACCAGAGCTTATCCACAGGTGATATCCATTTATGACAACCTCCAAGATTGTTTTGAATAATATATTTCATAGTAAATGGATTCTCATTATTTTCTTCTAAATATTTGTCTTCTGATTGCATTGCCTCTAACTTTTCTTGCGTAACTGCCATTGCTCTGAAAGGTAATTTGTGCGCTACTTCTTCTAAAACTTTCCTTACCTAAAAAGATCAAAAAAAATTATGACAAATTGTAACTAGTTTATTAAGTTGTTAGTTAAACTTACTTCTTCATATTCGAGTGGCCCACCCACTTCAATTATTACTCTTCCTGCTTTTATAGGAGTAACATAATGGTCTATTGCACCTTTGCCTCCACCCATTCTTTTGCCTTGACCCTAAAAATTGAATTAATTTAAAAAACTTTTAATAATGTTAAATAGTTGTTAAGTACTTAAATCCACTAATATAGGGTAACCTAATTGTGTATCTTTTATGGGTAAAAGAAAAAACAAATTTTTATTTACCTTTCTTGTCACTGGTTGCCAAGGAGCATCGATTCTCCACCTTACAAAGGCTTTATCTGGTAATTTTCTTCCACAAGTCCAACGAATCATCTCTGTATGACCATATTTCAATCTACCTCCAATCAAAGCCTAAAGGTTAAACATTTTAAAATAATAATTTAAATAAAAGGACTTTGAAAAAAAATTGAGAGAAGTTCTAGACTTACTATGACACCATATTGTTTATGTAAAAGCTTATTCAGTACTAATTCAGGTCCTCTCATAAACTTTAATTTTTTTTGCATTTTAAAAGGTTTCAAAGAAGCAGGATATTGTGGTACCTTTGGAAGTATAGGCAGTTTTTTTCCTCGAGTATCTGGAGGATATTCAAAATCTAGAAATAAATTATAAAGATTATTAACAATATATATTTGTTTCTGTTAAATAATAGATAAAAATACTTGAAATATTATTAAAAATCTCTAGGAAAGTGAATCAACTTGTGTTTGTTTACTTAAACTTACCATACTGAATGGGTGGTTGAACATATTTTAGTCCAGCAGCTGGCACATTAATTCCTAATAAGCTATTACCATTTGATAGACCTTTTATAATTAAAATATTAAAATAGATTTTAGAAATTGTAATTTGAATAGATACTTTTTGATATTTTACTTACCTAACAAGCGCGAGCTTGACAAAATTGATCTCAACAACATGTTGAATGACTTATTTTAAATAAAAATTTGAACTACCCTATATATTAATATAAAATTCGGTTTTTAATTACAAAATGTAAATAATAACTCCAAAATCTGTTTGATTTCAGAGCTTTCGCATTTCGCTAGTACATTTATTCAACTAGGTTAAGTTTGATTCTGTTATGGCGGCGCATCCATGCAGTGACGACCCAGATAACATCACGTGCCGAGCACGTCCGTGCTGTCGTACATGCCGAAATAATGCGCCAACGTGCCGCTTCGCG
>JAWWEM010000054.1:5964866-5980121 GCA_035582935.1 Ormyrus thymus | reverse complement strand
TTTCACTGGGAGCCTAATAATCATTTATATATATGTATATATATATATATATATATATATATATATATATATATAGATTGTCCAATATTAAATTTTATAATTTCTTTAAATATTATAGTTGATTAAAGTCGAAAATATTTAATCTAAAAATTAAGTTGGTATATTATATATATAGAAAACTTTTGTGATGGAGATTTGACCGTGAACTTAAAAGGGTACAATTTGGTGTATTTATTTGAAAGTTTATTCTCCGTATCAAGCTTTACATTGTCTTGTATTGTTTTTGCTCATATGATATTAGATGGATTGAATAAAGCGAAAAATGTTCGACTTTTACTAAATATTTTTAATGAGCTTTACTAAATAAGTACGTTTAAAGATAAACTTTCATTCTGTTGAGTTTTAAATCACCCTCAGTCACTTTGAATTTTAATCTGTAAGGTAAAAAACCACCGCACTATAATGTGTAACATACTTTGTATATTCATGTTCACGTATGTATAATTTTTATGTATCGTTAAATCTATAGTATTTTTTGTAAAACAGATTACCGTCTTCAGCGATATTAAAAAGGACCTCTATAGCGTCATTATGGCAAAACCTCAACAATGAGTGCTCAATCAGAACAATGTTACTTTTATATTAATTTATTCTGTAAGTGTGAATAGCGGCAATAGTTAATTTTTTAATAGCATGTCATTTTATACATTATTTTATAGGAAATTCAATTTATAATTTAACGTTTCGAACACGAAAATTTTTACGTCATATTACGTAAAAATAGTGCCTATTTGTCTACTTGCAGCATCTTTAATTACATGTTTAGAATATTAAAATTTTTTTTTCGTACAAAGTTATTTGATTTAAAGTTAAAATGTATTACTGATGAGCATAATTTGATTTTTATAATAATAATTTTTTTTTTAAACTTTCTAAACATATTTAAAGTATCTAAAGATATCTGAAGTAAAATAAAATTTTTTTAAAATTTAAATTATATTATAAGAAATTTCGCCAAATTACTACAAATATTTGAGAAATATGGAAAAAATTATTACGTTTTTCATTCTTTTTCTTAATTTATAGTTTTTTTATATGCTATTGGATTTAATTTTTATCGATAAATCAGTTATCTTTTAAATGTACATTAATAAATTAATAATAATAATCAAATTTTCGTTTTTTTTTGTCATTAAAAAGGGAATCAGCCAACCAACTAATGTTTCATATAAAATTATTCATTAAATTTACTTTGATATATATCGGTCACAAGTAAAATATTCCAAGAGAGCTCAAAAAATTAATAAAAGCATCCTCGTAAGTTTTACACGAGAGTTATACTAACTCTACGTATTTATTAACTCTAAAGCGACAGAAATAATATGACACCATCCTGCATCATCTTTCATTTACATGTAAATAAAAACAGTAAAAACGTCATTAGCATACATATAGAGCTCGTGAATTAAGGCATCGAGAAACTGTCGCCTGAAACGTAATTGTCAATCCCAACAAGAAACATTTCAGATGACTGTTCCGCAAAGCACATGTAACCGAACGGTAATTCACTTTAATGCAAACTCAATGTAAAACATCACATTTCTCCTTCTAAGTTTTTTGAAAAATTCGCTAGAACCTCGCGCAGCCATAGAACGTTTCGCGCGCCAGCTCCAATAATAGTGAAAGATGTTGCATACGCTGGCACTGCCTGACTGGCGGTGGAGCTCCCCTCGATGGTTTCGCGCAACCTACATGGAAAACTCGTAGAGAAAAGAGAGACTCAGAATCGGCCGTTCTTTCTCTCTCGCTCGTACTTTGCGCGCGCGCGCGCGTGCCATACACACACACACACACATTCGCCTAATAGAACAGTGTCAGTGTGTGAACTCTGTGTACATGCAGGAAACGTGCACGACGCGTCTTGAAAGTGCGCTTGGATGTGCGAATCTGTGTGTATCGGTTGTCTAGCCGAGTTCTTTCCTCTCACGGTTACAAGAATAATGGTCGAAACTATTTTTGTCATGATTTCTGCCCCTCTTGTAATTTCTCTACGTATATGTGCTTGAAGCTCTCATCTTGCCGTTTACATTAAAGCTTAATATGCATTATAATAAAATCACTAAATTATTATTTTTAGCAAACTTATAAATTATATATACCTTCTTCCTTTCGATTCCAAATTTCCTTCATAATTTGACTTTTTAATAATGTTATTGATTCGACGAAATCTTTTTATTTCATTTTATCGAGAAATATCGAAATTTGGCGTAACGGCGATTCCTGTCCGGCTCGAGAAAAACTCGCGTACAACTCGTCGTAATCTGGTCAATTTCAGCCGACAAGGGTCCTCGACCGGTGGAGTAGGGGATGCCCTCTACATATACAGCACATCGCGCATGCCACATACGCTGGACTCAGGCACTGCATGGGAGTCATGCAGGGAGGAGAGGAGTCAGGCAGGAGTGGAGCATTCGAGTACATAGTTGCGAAAAAGATAAAGGGGGCGCTGGTGTTTCGAGCGCGTGTATATCTCGTGTGTCTCTGATCGCAGCGCGCACACACGAGAGCTGGCCAGCACGACGGCTATTGTTCTTGTACGGACTCGCTCGCGGTAGGCGAATGAAGAGAAGCTTGTTTGACTATAGAAGGTACACTGAGCGCACCAGGAAGTCGACTGACGTTTTCTGGAACAGCTAGGAGGGCCGAGGAGGGCGAAAGGATACCAGTTTGGTAAGTTTTTGCAGCAGAGAGGCGAGGCCCTCGGACTAGACGCGCGAGCCAGCAGCGAGGAGCTGCTCGTAAACGAGGCCTCCGCGCAGGCGCAATGGCGCGAGCTTCGAATTCGGCTTCCTTATTTAATTGAAACTATCTTCTTCGCTTTGAAAATCACATTCTATCAAGCCTCATTAGTTTAAAGCTTTTTCAGAGTTGGAATCACGTTCAATAAACTTTTTTTATTTCTGTGTAAAGTTTTGTTCTTAGATCAGAAAATTAAATGAGTATATTATTGATTATTTGTTTTAAATCAATAAAATTTATTCAGAGTATAAAAATAATTTTGAAAATATTTGTCAAATACGTTATAAATGTTTGAATTAAATACAAATTAGATATTACAACTTTTTTTATCTTTGTATATTTTAGGTACAAAATGTCTTCAACGGCAGTAGAACAGCCTGCCAAATTAGTAAGCAATAATAAAAAGGAAAATGAAAACAATACGAAAGCAAAAAGAATGTCAACTGCATTGCATAAGAAGCACAAGTATGAAGAAAATCGACATTTTAAGTTTAACAGAAAGCGATTGCAAAGTTTTACTAGCAATAACAAGTTCTTTCCACCTTACAAACGTAGGAAGAAGGATGATGCGATCATTCCTCCAACAAAATTTTTGCTTGGTGGAAATATATGTGATCCTTTAAATCTTAACAGTATGCAAGATGAGGAAGTCAATAGGGCAATGAATGCTGTTACACCAAAATCAAGTCCACTTCCAACTCCAAAACATAAAAAGGATGCAATTGAAGTTCTCATGCCACCAAATATGTATGATCCATTAAATCTTACAAATTGTCGAGATATGGAAGAGTATCAAAAGCAATTAATTACACGAGTAAAAAGGAACACTAAAAAAAGGAATAGAAAGCGAAAAAGGCAATCTAGTTCTAATAGAGAAGAAACTAATGAAGTAACAGAAATTCATGAATCGCTACCGGCAGAAGAAGCACCTATAGTACCAGAGCCAGCTACAGAGAGTGCAGAAAAAGCTTTAGAATCATCCAAATTACCAGAAGATGAGTTACAACATGCAAAAGTAGACAGTCAACCAAAAGTAAAAACAAAGTTAAGATTAAAGGGATTAGATGAGGCAAAAGATAAAAGAGTTAGAAAATTAGATTTAAAAGATAAAATTGTTAGCCCTGTTATACCTCAGCCTGGTGCTTGGAAACCAAGACCACATTGGCCAAACCAAGATAAAAAGAAAAAAAATCAATTACCAAAATTCAACAGCAAAAATGCAAGGTTTCAATATGGAAATTACAATAGATATTATGGATACAGAAATCCACATCATGACATTGATTCAAGACTAACTGTTTTTGCTCAAAGAAAAGAACTGTTTTATGCAAAAGATGTTTTGGATATTGGTTGTAATATAGGTCATATTACACTGTCTGTTGCAAAAGAGTTTGGAGCTCGTAGCGTAACTGGTATTGATATAGACAAGAAACTGATATCAGTTGCAAGAAAAAATGTAAAAAATTATGTTAATTACATTCAATCCCCAGCACAATCTGAAGATGGGGTTCAAAAGGAGTATGACCCCAGCTGTTTTCCAATTTCTATGCCTATTAACTTTGGACCTATAGACATACCAGGCTTCACAAAGCATAGCGATAAAAAAGATTTTCCTTACAATGTTACTTTTGTACAGGTAATGAAACATTTATATGTTCACATAAGAATATAAAACTATAAGAGATTTCTTTTGCTAATCAGGATTCTAGTACTAAATCCTATGAATACTGTATGTATTTGATTTATTAATACTTATTTTAATATTTTTAGGGAAATTATATATTGGATGATGATGCCCTTCTAATGTCTGAACAATCTCAATTTGACACAATTATGTGTTTATCAGTAACTAAATGGATTCACTTAAATTTTGGTGATGCTGGCTTGAAGCAAGCTTTTAAAAGAATGCATGCACAGCTTCGACCTGGTGGAGTATTAATTCTTGAGCCACAAAATTGGAGTAGTTATTCAAAAAGAAAAAATTTAACTGTAAGTAAATTGAACTTTTAATGCCTATTAATTATTTTTATTTTTGCTACTTACTATTGATTTTCAATCACTAAATGTTAAATAAGAACTGAGCTTAATATAAAAAATGCAAAAATTAATAAAAATATTTACTTTAATTTTCAGGAAACAATTTATAACAATTTCCGGAGCATTCAGTTACAACCAGACAAATTCACGCAGTACCTATTGTCGTCCGAGGTGGGTTTTCGAAAATGCGAAGTCGTCTCTGTTCCAGCTCACCCATCAAAGGGCTTCCAAAGACCAATTTACCTTTACACTAAGGCTGATAGTCCAAGTCCAGCTACGTTGGTAACGTTCAAAACTCCAACAGTAGTTAATTTAACTAAAGCGAAAACTATCAATGAATCTGAAGATGCAACTCTGGCAATAAATCCATCTTCGTCAACAATAGACGCAATAAAAGAAACAGCTTCGGTCGATGATGCAAAAGAGTTAACGACGACAACGGCAACGTTCACGTTAACGCCATTTACAACGAAAACATTAACAGTTGTTAACGAATCACTTCCATGAAGTCACCTGCACTTTTATATATACATATATACATAATTTAGAATTTGTTGTCACTTGCACTTCCATTATTGCTTATGGTTTTATCCAATTTCAAAATACTGAACTGATATGGAAATGCAAGTGACTTCAATTAGATAATTTAGATTAAAATAGGATTCGGAAAAAAATTCTTAGATCATTAGAAAAAGCGATTTGACTATACGAAAGCATTAACGCATGATTACAAGTTCTAAAATATATCTGTTTGTAATCTAAGTAAAAAAGCTAGATCGCCAGAAAATGTTAATACAATTTTCTTATTAAAAACGCTTAATTTAGTCGGGTTAAACCAAAAGTAATAATCAGTCGTATGCCTTCAAAGCCAATGCGAAGATAATAATGACTAGTAAAGTACTAAATACGGTTTAACCGTAAAATCTTACGTGATTTTGCAAAAATAGCGTTTACCCTCGATGCTGCAGGTTAATATGAGCAGTTCGAAAACGTGCATTGTCACGGACGTGTATAAATTCATATACATACATTTCAACGATACATCTTATAAATTATTAAAAATTGTAAACAAATAAAATTATGGAGTGATAGTTGGTAGCCAAAGTTTTTGTTCACAAGAAATGTTTTAATTCTCACAATATAAAGAAGCTATGATAGTTAAAAAAGTGAAGAAACTTTGTGTATGAAAAGAGTAAAAGCGATTCATGAATTGTCATAAAAAAAATATTTTTTTCTCCTTTTTATTCTTCGTATATCTTTACAACGTACTTTATGGCATATTTCTTCGACCCTTCTTTTATGTGGTAAAGCTTGTTTCGAAATATGTAAAAATTATAACTAGAGGTGTCTGAATGATAATTAATGTTTAACGTTAAATTATTCTTAAAGATCTTGCTTTATTTGTAAATTGTTAATTTAAATTTTATTTTTCTTTGCTTTTTTTATTTCTTACAAATAAAAAATGTTTATTTAAATCTTTTTTTTTTTTTTTTGTTTCGAAAGAAAAATTTTCGCGCTTTATGCACGACTACGTTGACTTTTGATGTGAAAGACTGCGCAGTGTATATGTATAAGTGTATGAATATGTTTCTTACAGTTAATCTTATTATGAAAACGGACATGATGGCTTTTCATATTTCCAATTGTTCAAATTAATGTTTTTTCACTTACATTACACATTATCAGGCCTATTTTGTTATTGTTTATATTAGGCATTTGTATCTGTTTCTTAAAATTAGTTGCTGCAGCTGGAATCATCAAATACAATCGATTTTCTTTGACATTTTGTTTAATTGCT
The DNA here is from genome assembly GCA_035582935.1 of Ormyrus thymus. Taxonomy (NCBI): domain Eukaryota; kingdom Metazoa; phylum Arthropoda; class Insecta; order Hymenoptera; family Ormyridae; genus Ormyrus; species Ormyrus thymus. The sequence goes on along the minus strand of JAWWEM010000054.1, from coordinate 5,973,487 downwards.
TGTTATTATTAATTTCACGAATTCTCTTTGAAATTTTTTTTTTTTATAAATTAGTAATTAGTTTTTAGGTATCGTGATATTAAATAAGAAGTAAAATAGAATCATGATGCGAACTTTTCCGAAAATTTTCCATAATTGATGCTTATTAAATTTTAAAACAGGTCAATTGAAAGATATGTTGTTTTTATTAACATAAAAAGAAGTTTTACATATGTTTCTAAAAAGAAAACAACAAAATACACTTTGAATTACTTAAAAAAGAAAATTATTTACTTGAAAATTTAATAATAAGACTTGTGACTACAGGCTTACAAAAAAAAATTAAGTTTTACAATGTAAGCTCATTCGCATCATGGCCGTTTTCTAGTACAAATACGTATTCTTTAATCATGCTATTTGCTTATTAATTCTAGAATAAAGTTAATACATGAAAAAAAGCATTGCATAAAACAAATGCAGATGTATTATTATCATACTTAATTTTAAATTTTACATTCATTTCTACGACTGAAGAATGTGTGCGTTCGTGAATGAACAGGATTGAGTTACATTGTTAAAAAGAAAATAAAAGTGGATATTGATCTACTTTTTAAATTTAATGATATAATCTTTCGAAACTTGAGATACTTGTACTGAACATTAATTAAAAATATTGAATATTATGATTTTGAAATTCATTCCTGTTCTTTATCTCTTCAAAAAATGAGTGATGAAGAGCGCGGGCGAAGTTGTACTGCTGTAGTCCATATGACTAACAAGAGTATTATGCTAATTTTCAAGGCTAGTATCAATATGCTTAATTTACTAACAAAGCAAGGCGCCAGCGCCTTGCGGTCACATATGTAATTTATTTTTTTACTTCACAAATGGCAAAGTCACCCTAATGCCTTTAAAATTAAGTTTTCCATTTTTGATATGCTTGAAAAAAAGTAGACGTGCTTATAAGTAACTGCTATACTCCACAAGTTTGCGAATCATCATAATCGCGAAAATTATGTAGCTACTCTGTTGTAAATATTATTGCAACATTTTTTATTCTATAAATTTTTGTTGATATTTCTTATGATTTATATAGAATATTAAATCCTACATGTATATTAATATCAGAATACTAATATTTATAACAGAGTATATCTCGGGTGTGGCCATCAGTATCTGTTTTGAAAATTGCACTTCAAGTAAAGTCCAATGGTTAAGTTTTTATACATATTTTTGAAATTTTACGTTCAGGAAAGTATTTATGTAGACATACTAATGATTTAATTACAGTTTTTTCATTGTTACTTAGATATTTAAAATAAAATTAATTAGTTATAATCAGGATAATTACTCTCTTAAATTATTTTAATTTTTGTAGTTGTCATTGTTTTTCATTCGTCATTTTAAACATTTCCTATTGTTCATATCTGTAAATAAACTTGGTTAATAAATATAAATGTAAAATCAAATCCCACACAGCACGAAATATTGCTGCAAGGTTTCAAACGTTTACTAAAACCTTATGAAACATTGCAGCAATATTTCGTGCTGTGTGGGATTAACCAATTATCTAAATTAAGTATTTAAAAAACCTATTTTTATCGAAAATAGTTGTGCAAATTTTTATACAAATTTGTTAGGTGAATTTTTATCCCGACTAATTAAAGATTATAATTAGATAGCCCATTATTGTTATAAGAGCAGTTTATCATAAAAATAATTAGGAATTAAAACTGTTTTAAGTATTAAATAATCTTGATCATGAAGAAAAGATAGTGCACATGTAAAGTGTATAAAATGTAAATTTACAAAACCATAATGTAACCAAGAGCCTTAATATACAAATTCTTTAGAATATTTAAAAACCTCTAAACTGTTTAAAAAGCGCAGACGTATATAAATAAGACCTGTAGTCTTTGTAAGAAGCAATGGTTTTTGAAACTTATAATGTTGTTGACTAAGCTTGTACACAGATAAAATCGAAATAAAGAATTTTTGTAGATTAAATTTATAAATTTCACTTTCTCCTTCCGCTTTCCTTGCATTCCCTTTCTAAGTGCAGCGAGGTAAAAAATCGCCCTACGCAGCCACAATCGACGGCTCTCTCGCGTCGCTGAAAAAATTGCTTTTATCTCCCGATGAGAAGTAAGTAGAATGTAGGGCTTGCTGCGATTCCCGAGCCGTTTGCAACGAAAAGTGCAGAAAGTTCGCGGCGGCGAAAGTTTCAATGCTTCGCCATAAATGCCCCCTGGAGCAGAGAAAGAGACGACTAGAGATTAGGGTGACCTTGTGCCTGGATTTAAAATACGTAACTTTTCAAAGCGCTTCTCGCACAAGTCGCGAGAGAACGCTTTTACAAATATGTGTATATACGTATATAGAATACATATGTGTACGTATATTTATGTATATCTTATATATCGGCACGACGCACCGCATCGGCTCGATGGCAGGAGTTGTGGGTCGATGAAAGGAAAAGGATTGAAAGAGGAGCAGCAGAGTGTCGCCAGCGAGCTGCAGAGTCTTACGGCGGGGCCACGTAGACGGGCGAGCTGGCGTAGGGGAGCATTGGCTATTCGTCGACGAGCTCCCAGAGCATGAGGGCGGCGTCGGTGCCGCCTACCGTCACGACGTTCTGATCGTTGTAGAGGAAGCGCGCGCAGGCGAGCAGCGAGCTGTAGACCTTCTCCTCGACGTACTCGGCCTTGGCGGACGTGCACGGATAGCGGAAGAGCCTGAGGTAGCCCTCGGCGTCGCCGCTCACCAGCATGTCGTGCGCCGCCGAGCGCGACGACGTCGTCACCACCGTCGTCAGCGGGTAGTACCGGTTGTTCCACATTCCTGCAAAGCGAACAGTACGTCCCTCCTCAGATCTGCCCTCCGAGCGAGACCGTTGGCTTTACTCACCGGAGACTAGGTAGCCGACGGTGCAGTTGTGCGTGTACCACTTTACGTCCTTCATTATCAGGGGGCTCTTCTCGGAGGACAAGGCCTTGACGTCCCCTGCGAAAAATGCCCTTGCGTTATCAGTAGTCTGCCCCCGGCGAGGTACGCCTATAGTTTTCACTTACAGAAGACGAGATCGTAGTCCTGGGTAACAGTCTGGAGGAAGCGGCTGTCGGAGCTCCAGTCTAGCTGCACGAGCGGCTGCGTTCCTCGGATCTTGTTGCTCTTCTTGTAAGAGAAGCCGTCCCTCGAGACGCGAAACAAGTAGATGCTGCCGTTCTGCGAGCCCATAGCCACCGTTTCGCCGGCTGAAAAGAGGTTTACGATATAGCCAAGAGGCTCGCCCTCCGCACCGCGGCCGCGCCGCCACGAAAGGCTGCTCACTCGGATTGTAGCCGATGCAGGAGAGCGGCGAGCCGCAGACCCGGAGAGTAGCCACGGCGGCTCCGGTGTCGGCGGCGAGCACGAGCAGGTGTCCCTCCGAGGAGCCGGCGGCCAGGGCCACGCCGAACGGGTGGAACGCGATGCAGATGCACTCGAATCCGACCTGCGTGGTCCAGAGGAGCTTGTGCCGCCTCCAGAGGGCGATGTTCCTGTCGTGGCCGGCCGTGGCGAAGACCTCGTCGTCCGGGTGGACCGCCAGGCCCCAGAGCTGCCTGCCGTGGCCGAAGACCACCTGGTTGAAGCGGCGCTGCAGCGAGCCCTCGAGGATGTTGTTGCGCGTCGTGCCCACGTAGATGTTGCCGTCGTTCCTGCCCGGGCGCTGGGGGTAGATGCTGCGCACGCCGCCCGCCGACTCGGGGAGCTGCCGGAGGGGTAATGGAGAATGAGTTGCCGTTCGTCGCAAGGCTAACGATATTCTTCGGATGCTTGACCTTCGTATCGGTGATTCGCTTGTAGTTCTGCAGCGAATCCCAGGCAGCGATTTTTCGGTCCTTCTCCCCGCCGGACAGAAGAGTGCCCTCTGACAGCATGACCAAGGAACTGATACCCTTGTTGTGGGCCTCGAACTCCATCCTGATGAAGTAGGCGCCGTCGGCGTCCACGGAGTAGACGGTGATGAATCCGTCGCTGTCGGCCGTCACGACGTCGCCGTCCTGCTCGAACTGGATGCTCGTCACGTGAGTTCGCGATGGCTGCGTCAAGACAAGGGCTTATAAGGGTTTGCGTTGACTAAGCCTTGTGCACTTTGTGGCGAATACGCACGGGTTTGATGATGTCGGTCCTCTCGAAGAATCCGTCCTTACGCCGATTCCAGAAGGTCAAGTGGCCCTTGCCGTGAGTGATGAGGAGATTGTCGTCCAGAGGATGGAAAGCCGCTCCCGTCAAGTCCTCCTGAAGAGTCTGTCGGCAGATTTTTCGAGCGTTACGAAGGTGCTTACTCGCCGGGTCGAAAATTGGAAAGAAATTTTAAAGGAATGAACGTACAGCTACTTTGCCGAGCAAGTGACCCCACTGCCACTGCCACACGGAAAGAATCGCTTCCCTGCCTGCGTCCACCACGAGGACGTAGCTTCCTCCGTTCTGGAAAGCGATTAGACTTAGAAAAACAAGATGGGATTGCACTCCCAAGCGCGCTCACCAGTTGCGAGAACGCCAAGGCGGATACGCCCATCTGGAACTCGGTCATGCCGAAAACGTAGAGCGTGAGGAGCGTCTCGGTCGACCAAATCCGAACGTGCGGCTGGGCCTTCCTGTGCCGACCCGCCCGCTGGCCGGACGCGACGAGCTCCCTGCTCGGATGGACCTGGAACGGAGAAGCGCCAAGATAAGTAAGCGGGGAGGAGGGAGCTCCTCTTCGAGCGAGACCTCCATGCAGGTGATGTCCTCGGTGTGGCCGACGTAGTGCCTCTGGGCGTTCTCCTCGCGGTCGTAGAGGACGGCGACGGCGGCGACGTAGTAGAGGAGCTCGCCGCTGGGCAGCACCCAGAGGTTGCGCCGGGTGTCGGTGCCCCGGTAGCCGTAGACCCACTCGAGGGCCAGCTTCTTGTCGGGCGGCGAGTTGTCCACCGGCGGCAGGTGCGACGGCGGGTAGAACGAGCGGCGCAGACCGCGGATCGTGACGCGCGCCGGCTCGTCTCGCAGCACCTCCACCACGCTGTAGTCTGTTTTGCAATGCGGGCATTTTGAGTAACGAGCGAGTCTTAAGGCTTTCGAAGAGACGATGAGGGTTACCGGCAAAAAACTTGAAGCGCAACAAAGAAAATGTAACGTGAAAACATCAAGAGATTCGGTTGATGCTTTTCAAATTACTTGCTCGGAGTTTAAAAATATAAAAGTACGTGAAACTGTAAGCTACAGCAGAGCTGAATAATTTTAATTTTAATATGAAGCAATTCGTTTGTCAGTTTTAAATAGATAATATTCCACCAAAGAAACATTCATTTGTATGCAAAGTACAGTAGAATTACAGTAGCTTTTTCTTAAACTAATGCAAGCTAACCAAGATGTATCTGCTTACTGTAGTTACGCTGCTGAAACTGTCGATACAGTTTATTTATGGAAATGAATGTACAAACTATATTATAAATTTATGCAACGGGGTTAAAATTGAAAAGGCGGCTGGTATTGAAATGAGTATTAAAAAAATATTTTTGAATTAAAATTTTGCAAAGAGAATGATGCAGTTTTAAAGGCAATGAAGCTACTGGAAAAATGCATACGTTATACGAGGTCAGCAAGCTAGACGTTAATCTCGAGACTTTTACTCGCGCGTCGCAGCCACGCGGATAAGGAAAAAAGCCCAACTGACCGTTGACCCTGACGACCTCGGACTCGGGTGCGTAGAGCGCCCGGGGCCTGCTCTTGCTGCGGGCCCTGCGCTGTCGGCCCACGTCCTCGACGACGGAGCCGGCCGGGCCCCTCGATCTCGACCTCCTGGCCGGCGAGCCGATGGCCGTGGCGATGCCTCCGCCCGGGCCGGCCCCCGTCCCCGTGCCCAGGTAGAACGTGTCGACGTCCGCGAACTCGTTGCGCAGCTGCGAGAAGCTCCGGACCTGGAAGCGCATGAAAAGCCTGGCGAACGAGGCCGAGGAAAAGGTTCCGCGTCATTTTTGCGTCACTCGTCGCGTGATATTGGCCCGCGCCTTGCTCTCTCGTGCCGAGCGGCGAGAGCGAATTTTGATAGCGGCCTTCCGCCGGTTAATGTTCCGCTCATTTGCAAGCCGATTCCTTCGCCACCGGCCGGGGGCTGACTTCTCTTATGGAAATTTTTACTTTTTCGAACAGTCCGGATCTTCTCTGTCAAGCTCGAGCCTGTTATCGCCCGGCAAAACTGACGCTCAAATAATAATACTTATTTATTATATCGCTTGGTTGGAATTAGGCTAATTAATTTGGAAAGCTTGACTTATATAATAGAGAGGAAAATTGATGATTCGAAAAGTGGCCTTCTTCTTTCATTCTTTCGCCCTTTTGCTCAACATCAGGGCTCGCTCGCATGAATATTAATGTCATCGCAGGTATTATTCAAACTGATTTCCTAAGGACGATGATACGGCGCCTTTGCGCATTAGCATAAGCACAAATATAGAGCCGATGGAATGCGAAGCTCGATTAAACTTGGCGAGAATTCTTATTTTTAATGAAATCTACACTCCATAATTCAGCTCCGGCGCTGTTTTAAGACCGAGCACGACCCCGAAGGGGGTTAAACTTCCGCGCCCGAGAAGCAGCCCCCGCATTACACCTGAAATGTAAAAAGCCTCGTACGCTCTGCCCGTAAAAGGTAAGCGTGAGCTCGGCTTATTATTTTCTCATAAAGGCCGTATAAATCCACCACCGTCGACGCTGGCGCGCGAAAAAGCGCCACTAATCGAGCGAGATGTGCGTGCGCCGTTCGCGCGACTCCCGGCCGGCCGCCGTGTTCGTTACGGGTCTGATTTACGGCGGCGTCGTGAAACTTCATACGGTCCGATTGGGTCGCCGAGCTTTTTGCGTGAGCTGCTCGCGGCAGGGGAACTCGGTGTATTGCGTGATTCGCCGATGTATGGGGGAAAAGTCGGCCGGATTCGGAGCTGCCGTTGAGTGCTGCTCGAGCGTCAACTAATAATAAGGATCGTTCGAAAAGCGTTCAATTTCCAATTTCTTCTCCCTGATTCTTGTGTATACGCTTTATTCGAAACGCCAGTTAAAGCATACTGTTGGTTGGAAAATTATTTCCCAGAAAATAGGATACTTGGAAAGTTTAAGTGCTTTAAAAAATAAGTCGGTAAATACCAGTAATTATTTGAACAAATTGGATACTAATGAATCTTTAAAACACGTTTCTCGCAGAAATAAGAAGCAATAAATCCTTTCAAATTTAAATAGACAAAATCAGGATTTTTCACCAGCATGCGCTGTAATACAGATTTTTTAAAGAACATGTATAGAGCGCAATTTTACCGGCCGCGTTCTACGGTTCCCCTACATCGATGTAAACTCGGCTAAATCCACAGAGTGACTCAATACGGCTGCAACAAGAGTGAAAAAAAAGGCAGAAAGGAAGCAGCTCTCGCGATGTTGTTGGCAAAGTCAATAACGTTTCGTGCGCCGCAGTATGCAAAGCAACAGCCCTGAGCTCTTTATTGCGTAGCTGAAAAAGAGCGGCGGTGGTGGCGGCGCGGGGGAGCTGCTCTTTTTATTTAACGAAATTATACCGCATGTCCCGCGCGATGAAAATTCAACGAGCGCGAGGGTAGGCTCCTGGCGGGCGCGGAAAAATGCGAAATTTGAATAAGTATCGCCGGCGCGTGAAATTATTGGCGCGGCGCGCGGAATTGCATACATGGAAATCTCGGCATAAAAATTTTAAAATATTCCGCGCCGACATTTAAAAGTAAAATATAACGGCTGCAAAAGTATAATTTCGAAACGAGACAGAGGTAAATAATACATTTCGACTCACCTCCTGACCGGACACCGTGAACATTCTTTTGGCTCCGTTCATCTTGAGCACCTGGCCTAAGTCTTCGAGGACTTCCTCGAAGGGCTGAGACGTGCGTAGATTCAACAGTACTCGACACTGTTTCAATTGCAGAAAATGGCTCTTGTTAAAGTTCCTTCTATTTCATCATTCGGGCGTGGAAGGTAATTTTAATAATTTAAGTCGCATGGGGTAAAAATTACTCTACACACCCGTGTCATACAGTGTTTTATACCACGAGAACTTGAAAATCATGTCAAAGTTGCGATTTTTTGATTAGAGTGCTATAAAATAGTAAATTTCATCACTTAGACTCGTAAAAGTAAAAATTACATTTATGAACACTTAGATTTTTTACGATAAAGTGTTAACACTGTCGAGTCCAACAAGCTGCAGCGCTTCGCGTTACATATTAGCATAATAAATATTTTAATGTCTAGATGCAATCCTTCAAATAAACGTAGAGGCCGAACTTTACGATTATTCCAGATGTCGCAGTAAATATTGCTGCTTTCACCAGGCGATTAAAATCTGTAATTTCCAGCGCGCTGCAGCAGCTACGTCGTTTGTACGCAAAGAACAAGTCGAAAGATTTGGTAAAAAAAAGTAAGAGATATACTGGTGATCGGTTACCTGGACGGTGTGATCGAGGTTGTTGACGATGCGAATAACGCGGCCGGAAGAGGGCTTCCCGCCGCCGGGCGGCGGCGCCTCGTCGGTGATGGAGGCCTTCCTGCTGAGGCTCGCGACCGCGGGGGTGCTGCGGCTCTGCCAGCCGCCGGCCATGCCG
>JAWWEM010000054.1:5931517-5946287 GCA_035582935.1 Ormyrus thymus | reverse complement strand
GGGGAACAACCATTTTTTTTTTCACGCCGCACATGACATACGGCGCACGTCACACGGGCGTGATGTAGAGCCCCCGTTAGTCATTTGATTATGAACCGCATCGGATCGCAAAACTGACACGATCAATTTCATTAAGTATATTTAATTTATTTTTACGTGAACAAAAATATTCACAATAAATATTTAATAAACTTACTTATTATTGTACATAAATTCACCCTTTCTACATTTTATAAAAATAAAAATTATAACCGTAAAAACTATGAAAACTGTTTTTCAAAGTTTAATTTTAAATTTGACGCCGTTTCTATAGACCATTACAGGTTACCAATCAGATCTCGTTTTCAACGGTTTCACTTTTCTCGTATCACTTTTTTAACAGAGGGAGAAAATATATATATACACATACAGTATATTAATTCAACTACATATTTACTACATAGTTTTAGCCCCGCAGACCCTGAATTTTAGCTACAGAATGTGCAAAACAACTCTGTCTCGTAGCTGAAAGTTTCTCAGCAACCCCCGTCCAAGCTTCTCTACTTTTTTCAACTTTACCGTCGGTTTTCATTTGACTACCACATCCATGTAAACCTATAGCATAGACATTCATTTCACTCCAGTTCACACTCCCTCCCTCAACCAACCCTTATACATATGTGCAAACCCTCCTCTGTCCGTAACTCGTTTCCCCTTCAACGCCACAATCTTCTCATCAACCCCAATGGGCAATTATTATTTCCATCATCTTCATTTACTGTCACACCCTTAAACGCAAACTCTACATACTTCATCCTCTTTTAACAATTCTATTCTAGCTTCTACTAATACATGAATATCCTGATGAATCTAATTTTACCCATTCTCGAGTTCTCCAGTCACTTGGAAATTGTTTCTCATCGCGTATCCCCCCCCCCATCTTTTTCTACTCAACCGCGATCATGGATCATCATCACAACTTTAAGATTAAAAACCTTTGCATTCTCTAATAGAACTGCCTATCCTTCAGGCAAAGAAATATAGACAAATCAAACAGCTATCCGATAGCTATGACATCATCACCCTCTTAGTGACACTTGGCTTTTCTCCCAGAAGGCCAAGCGTTGGCCACTTCCTCTCAGACTTCTTAAATCTTATCGAACACTCCAACTCGATTACCACCACTCTCTTCATCCAAAAACTGGTCAAATTTATTTCAAATACTACTACAATACTCCCCCTTTTCCAAACCATGGTTAATTCCACTCCCGCAATTTCAGAATAATCTGAATTTTCCCATCTCGTATGGGGTAGTCGAAGAGCTTATTAATCACATATTTTGGTCGTGTTCCCGTTTCAACAACGAATAACGGAATGATCTCTTCTCGCCTCGCAGAACTCCACCTCTACACCCTCTATTCACAGCTGCATCTTTTTTTTCATTTACCCAAAGATGTACTCATTAATAACATAATTCATTTTTTAAATGACTGCGATATCTCCCTAAACAAAACCTCTTCCTACTTCCTTTCCCCCTATCACGAAAACACCAGAGGGTCTCCCCCGCCCGCACTTTTTTAAGAGAGGAGAACAAGTGGACTGATTACTCACACGTTCGAATTTCGCGCCCAACCATCATCGCCTGTAGGCTGTAACACCTGTTTTGTTGATAATGGCTATATACTTACCTGTAGGATAGGAGTTACCCTTATCAACAAGAAATGAATCTATTGTTATCCATCGTTTATATATGTAGATCCGAAGAATATGTTCTTCAAAATAATAGCAAATGTAGTTTATAAATTTAATAAAACTTTAATTAATTATAGTTTATTTTAAAAAGTAATATTATGCTGCTAAAAAATTATAATATTGAATATTATTAATATTATTTGATTTAATAGCTAAGAATTAGAAAAAATAGACAACGAAAAATATTAATAAATTTTATTATATATTGAAAGTCAATTTGTATGTAAGGATAGTTCTCTCGTCTAAATATAAGATTTACATAAAAAATTTGTATCTTTGAATTACTTTTGTAACAATACAAATGAAATACATGTAAAAGAAGTAAAACTAATATATTAATAATACATTATGCGAAAGTTAAGTATGTCTCAGATTGCATCTATTTATTGGCCGAGGTCGATAAATATGCGATCTGAGAGATTCTTTCTTCATTCCGTAGGTGCATATTTTATTTTTTTATACGAGGGCCACGAAATGAGAACCTATGCAGGACGCGAAATGGTCATTTCGCGGCCTACCCACACAGCACGAAATATTGCTGAAAGCTTTCAGCAATATTTCATGAAAGATTTGAAACCTTTCTGAAATCTTTCAGCGAAAGATTTCTGAAATATTTTTATGTCCGTGCAAAAGATCCTTCAGAAATTCTATGAAATGTTCCTGTGATGTTTCTGTAAGGTTTCAGAAAAGATTTCTGTGAAATATTTTAGTTAGCTTTCAGAAAGCTTGTAGAAAACTTTCAGAAAGCTTTCACTGAAACATTTCTTGGAATCTTTCACAGAAATATTTGTGTGGGCTAGGTCAAAAAAATTCAGTTTTTTATTTAAGCATTTGCGTAGGCTTGTTATATATTATTTCAGAGAAAATTACCTTCGGAGAATATAAATGATAAAAGATGTGCAATAAATCGATTTTTTAAACCACTAAGCATAGGAATGGAATCGGACAGCACAGCCCAGCACAATACCCCCAGAGGCAACGTACATAAGCACTGCGCGGCGCGGTTCGTCATTGGCTCTACCGCTGAAACGTGAAACGCCGAGGGTGAACTGCTAAGACGTAACAAACAGTTCTGTTAACTTATTTATGCAATATTTTCAATGGAAATGCTTTAAAATAATTTAATTAATTTTATTAAAAATTTAGATATGGGCATGAATGACAATATAAAGCTATTGTAGACCATTAGGACAAAGACTTAGGAATAGATTGGCTAGTACAGCACAACGCCGTGTCGAGCCACCGCCGCGCGGAGTCAGCGCCGCACAGTCTTGCGCAGCGCTTATGTACATTGTCCTACAGACGCACAGCGACCGACCAGTAATTTCCAAAACTTCGATCTGTGTACAAAGTCCCTTAATTCTAATCTGTGTAGATGCCGGAACCGGAAATAGAGGGCAAAAATACTTTGTAAAAACAAGGTAGAGACAAACCTAAATTTACTCTACAAAACATTTTGCAGGAAATTTTTTCCGGAAATTAAATATTTAAGTTCTAATTCTGTTATTAGAAGTATCTATTTAGAATATGGTATAATAAACCATTTACTTCAAATCGAGCAGAAGAGTAATAACAATTAAGTTATCTTGCTTGATTTATATTTTAGATTGGCGTGCATTAGGTATTGAGTATTTATAAAATTAAAATTTGTTAATAACCTAATAATAAATATATTTATAAAATTTTACTTTAGATTCACGTTTTTTTGTTCCTACAGATTAGGGATAAAATTAAAACATGAAAAAATTATTGTAAAACTAAGTTGGGATTATTTAAAGAATTTATTATAGAAATTAGCATTATTTTCAATATCCCAAGATGGACGTAAAAGATACTAATCCAATTCCTCACTCAAAAAGTAAAATGCCTCCGTTGATGCTTCCACAAAAGAGTAAGAAATTATATTATTATATTTTTGTTTCATTTTCCATCAGAAATTAATGTAATTTTTTACTTTTAGTACGAACCTTCAATAAATACAATAGACATAAATATTATGTACAAGCACTACCATTAGTATATAAAAGAAGTGCAAAAGCTCTTCTTGAAGCTGAAAGAAACCATATACCTTTAACAGAGACACTTACTCCACCTTCTACAGTAAGTTAGCCTTAGTTTTAGCAGCATACATAATTAATTGAAAAAAGTTTTTAAATTATTTATACTATTGATAATATTTAATTACAGGTCAACAACAATGCTTATAAATTAGCCTCACTTGCTCTTCAACGCTCTGAAGAGATAAACTGTCTTTTAAAAAAAACTAATATACTTCAAAAAAATTGGATTGTCAATCAATGGTTAGCAAAAGTTTTAATTGCCGAGTTAATATGGAAAGGAACACATGCAAAATCTAATGCAAAAGAAGTAGAAGCTATCAAATTCTATGAAGAAGAAATAAAAGAAGCATTTGTTGAAGCAATAAATAAAGTCCGTAATCCAATTGACAAAGACAAATGTCTTTTGCCAATGTATGTGCGTATAAATACATTAGCAATATCAATTGAAGATTGTCTTAGAGCATTCCAGAAAGAAGGTTGGAATCTTTTAAACCGCTGCAACTCATATGCTGATCATTTGAACATAGTTTTAAATTTAGAAGGAAATAATTTTGTAAGAGATTTTCATGTGTCTGAACTTCTTGTTTTTCCACCTGGAACCCTCTTTTATGATCATCCTGGTTATATTAAAGGAAAATTCTTAATACAAGATAAGGTACTAACTTTAAAACAAAATTTCTTATATGAAACAAAAATTATCATGGCAATAAATTAAACTTTAATGTATTTATTTTTTTTAACAGGGAAGTTGTTTATCTAGTTTTCTTTTAAATCCTAAACCAAACTCTGTAGTTTTAGACATATTTGCTGCTCCTGGACTAAAAACAAATCATCTTGCTAATATTATGGGCAACACTGGGTATTTATTTATATTTTATATTTTTACTAAATAATAGCTACAAAAATTAATTTTTTAATTTCTTTTAGCCATATTTATGCAAATGATATTCATCCTCGCAGATTTACTGCTTTGGATACATTAATCAAAAATACATTTGTCACATGTACAACAACCAGCCAGAAGGATTATGTAGATCTCGATCTTAATGCTTTACAAGATGTTCGTTATATTTTAGTTGATCCCTCGTGTACCATGTCTGGAATATTTTATGGGATTACAAAACTAAATAAGTCACAACGAAACAATACATTTGCATTGAGTACAATGTTACGATTTTGTCTTCAAAATTTTCCAAATGTTAAAAGAGTTGTTTACACTACATGTTCAGTTTATGCAGAAGAAGGTGAAGAAGTAGTTGATAATGCATTAAAGGATATTGGTGATTCATTTAATCTTTTAGATGTAAAAGAAATGTTGTGGAATGAATGGGACAATATGAGCCTTCCAGATTATGCTTGTAGTAATAAATGTCTACGCATTGTACCAGAAGCAGATCTCTGCCAAGGATACTTTATTGCAGTATTTGAAAGAAATTTTGATGTTCCTGTACCTCCTTTTGTAAAAAAACTTGTACAGGGAGGAAAAATTTATAGTTCAGAAGAATTAACAAAGATTGAAAAAGTTAATGCTCATGGAAAAGTTATTCAAGCAATTGTACCTAAAAGTAAAGTAGAAGGATTTAAAGAACGACAACTAGAGTTGCTTAAAAAACGAATTAGTAAACTAAAAGCTTTTAATCAAAATGGTAATCATTCTTCAAAACGAATTAGAAGATTAGAAAAGCAATTGCAGATAATAGAAAGTCAAAATGCTTCAAATCCAGATATTAAACCAGAAGTTAATCTAGATGATAATTATTCAACAGATGTTAATCTAGATAATAGTTATTCAACAGATGTTAATCTAGATGATAGTTATTCAACAGTTCAACAAACTTCTTCTGAAGCTATCGAAAGTCAATTGTATCCCTAATTTTGTGTAGGAAAATAGAAAAAAATGATTCAATGGCTTTTTTCATTGATAAATTCAAAATGATTCACCATGCTTTATCAAAAATATATAAAAACCAGTAAAACTACTTTTTTGTATTTAATAAATGTGTGATAAGATATAAGATCCAATAATAATACTTTTTAGATTTAGTACTTAATAAAAAAATTATTGTAATTATATTTTATAAATAATAAAATCATACATTAAAATTAGAAAGCCTTTTTAAACTTCATATTTATTATGTTAAGCAAGAAATCAGCTATGGCACTGGTGAAATTTTTTTATTTAGTCGGTAATTTTGAGAAAACTATTGTGTGATAAGTTTTTTGCATCTTGATTTAAAGATTATGTCATATTTTCTAAGAATAAATAATGATTCATAAAAACGTTTGAAATTTATTCATATCTAACACATCCTTATGATCTCATCTGATAGTAATGTAAAAGTCATTTACTATTGAAGCTGATGTCTTCAAATCTTGATGTGATTATGAAATATAAAGTTAAATATGAAAAGTGTTAAAAATATAATTGAAATAAATATACATAATTAATATTTGTGTAGCTAACAATAAATTATTCAAAATGGTTTCTGAATTTATTAATTTTGGTGCAATTTTTATAACAGTGTGCTTATTTGTTCTCACCACAGTTTATATTTACACAAAATACAGACTATCGTATTGGAGTAAAAAAGGAATCAAAACACTTCCGACACATTTTATATTTGGCAATTTTGCAGATACATTTACTTTTAAAAAACCTCCTGGTCAGGTGATTCAAGAAATTTATGAAAATGCAGCTCCTGATGATCCTTACATTGGATTTTATATATTTCATGAACCAAAATTACTTCTTAGAGATCTTAGTTTAATGAAGCAGCTGTTAGTGAAAGACTTTGATGTGTTTCCAAATCGTTGTTTTGGCGGAGAATCGCAGAAAGATTCAGTTGGTTTAATTAATCTTTTGGGTATTCATCAACCACGATGGAAATATCTTCGACAGAAACTTACACCAAGTTTAACTGGTCTTAAATTGAGAGGAATGATTCCCTTAATTCAGAAGTGTAGTATTCCTATGATAAAATTTATTGAAAGTGCAAAGAGTCAAACAGATGATTGGAAAATTCTTGAGCTAAAAGACATTTCTAGTAGGTATACAACTGATGTGATTGCTTCATTGGCATTTGGAATAACCACTAATTCATTTGATGAAAAAGATGTGTCTTTCTGGGAAGCAGGTACAAAACTTTCTAAAACAGTGATCTTTATTTTACACAAAATTGTTAAATACTTTCAAGACAAATATTAAAATATTTTTGAATTTTAGGTCAGAAAATTTTATCAGGCACAAAACGAGGATTAATTTTAATTATATTATTTTTCTTACCTGGATTAATCAAATTTATTGAAAATCACATGATTGGACCAGCAAAGTATTTCAGATCTATTTTTTGGGATTCAATGAATACTCGAGAAAAAACTGACATCAAAAGAGGAGACTTAATTGACTATTTTTTAAACCTCAAAAATGGAGAACAAATTTCAGAATATAGTTAGAAATTTTAATTTTACTTATTATAATTTTAAAATATATGTATTAATACTTATTTTGTTAATCTAATAATTTTAGGATTTGAAGGTGACAATTTATTATCTCAAGCAGTATCTTTCTATGTAGCTGGATTTGAAGCAAGTTCAACAGCCATCGCTTTCAGTTTGTACGAACTCTCTCTTCATCCACAAGATGAAGAACTTTTATACAAAGAAATTAAAGAAACTTTAGAAGATAAGGAATTACATGTAGATTTAATAAACCAAATGACGTTTTTGGATCAAGTTGTAAATGAAGCACTGAGATTGTATCCTCCACTACCTATAATAGATAGGGTTGCTGTGCGAGATTATAAGGTAATACAATTACACAAATGATTAGTTTATTAAAAACTTTTTCATTCATCGCAATCGTTCTTTTACAATAAACCAAATTATTATTTCAGCTTCCAAATAGTAATATTGTTATTAAAAAGGGTACGCCCATTTATGTTTCTATAAATGGAACTAACAGGGACCCGAAATATTTTGAGCGCCCCAATGAATTTATACCAAGAAGATCTCGTATTGACACCGAGGATTTGCCGAGTTCTTCGCTCTCATTTGGTATGGGTCCTAGGTCGTGCGTAGGTAAGATTTTTTCCTAGCGGAGATTATTATTTTGCTTAAAATTGAGGAAAATATCAAATTTTTACAAAGATTTAGCAAGTTAAAAAAAATTGGTTTCCTGTCAAATATTGGTAAAAATATTTTTGAAAAAATATCGCGAACTTTGGTCAAACTGATAAATTTTGCAAAAGAAATATCTTTTCCAGCTTGATTCAACAAAATTAGTCAATTATTGACTTTGCTAAAGCTTATTATCTACTTTACATTTGATAAACAAATAAAAATTTTTATATGCATATTTTTAAGAAACTTCGTTAAATTTTAAACATTTTCGGAAACAGCTGTTAATTACCAATTTAATTAAAATATTGCTCAGCAAAATTTGAAAAAATGTAATGAAGTTTTGACAAGTTTGACAAAAATAATATTAATTTCTACTTGCACGAATGCTTAAGGAAAAAAGTAGCTGTATTTTTTCCATTTTTAATTTGCCTTGATTTAATTGTTATAATTTAGTAAAAGTTATTAAAACTAATATCCCAATTCTTTAAAATTTTTGCATTGCTTTTAGTTTTTTATAATTGTATTTTAAGATTATCTTCATTATCTTCATTCAAAATCTGCCTATAATTAAGCACTTCACATGATATCAATTTACTTGAAGAGTTTTTATCTAATCAACACACGCTTCCTGCTCGAAAATAATTTTAAATAATGCCTGATCTGGTATTTATGGTTTGCTTACAGAAGCTTTTAAAGTGCCTTTTGCTGATAACAGTTTAAATATAAACCCCATTCACATTTACAAATTTAGCATGTAAGGATTATTTAAACGTTTCAGGACAACGGCTTGGACAGATTATAACAAAGATGGCTCTCATTACGATATTAAAAGATTACACCCTTACAAATGAAAAGAAGAGTGAAACTTTACTCAAACCAATTTCAGTTTTTACAGCTGCTGCGGACGGTATTCATGTAAAGCTGAAGAAGAGAAAGTAATATATAATAAAAGTATGAAATGGAAATGAATAAAGATACTTAAAATTTTATTATGTGTTTTAAGCCAAGCTTTATGAAATTTATTAACTATACAATTTTAAAATACACTTAAGGAGAAAGTATACTAGAAAGAGAAACTTAATTTTTAAAAAGTAAATTTTCTTATAATGATGAAATATATCATTTTCTTCAATTACGAATTAGTCAATAAAAAACATTTTATAAAATTTTAATACTGCAATTTCATAAAGATTGACAATAAAAATTATTTTACGTTTTATTAGAAAACTCATATTTACATAGACCCGTGCATGTTAAAACTAAAGCAAAATAAACAAAGGTACTTAATCAATACCAGGACGAATTGAATTTATTGCATAAATCACAGAATTCGATAATTGCGAGCTGCTAATAAAACACCAAAGTTAAAAATTCAATTGCCTCTCTTTTCAACATTAAATCAGTGAATCCAGCGCGATTGCGTTTTTTATTTAATAATAATCACTATTAATTACAGTCTATCGACTCTATCTTATGTTTACTTTTCGCTGATCAAACGACGTATATAATATTTAAATAGATTATAACATAATATTACAAAAATAACAAGCGCCCCGACAGCGGTAATCAATAGACCTGATGATTGTACGGTCATAAAAGATTCCTTTACGTTTATAAACGGACACGATATATAAAGTCTTTAAAAGTGGCGTTGTATAGACGAGATAAAAATTTGTTTTTACTTTTTAACTGCGTAGCGCATTACTTTCGAAGTTATGCACACGCTGTATATAGCATAACAAAGAAGCTTAAATTGTACTCGCGCGTATAAACTTACAAAATTGACTGATACTTCTATAGTTTCTTGTTTTTGTACATACATACGGCACGATGTGTCGTAAAAAAAATAGTCACATACGTACGAATATAATAATATGTGATATTTTTTAAAAAAGAAAAAAGAAACATAAATTAACAATACTCAATCATACAACTATTTATCAACACTTATGTGCTACACTATCCCGACATTGCTTCTCTTTACGCGATATGGAAATTGGCTAAGTTGCTTAATACGGTGCTCAATACTTTATAGTTTTTGTCTTCGGCATGAGATTATTGACTTTCTGGTTGTGCGTCTTTAACTTCGTCCGTGGACTGAGGTAGTTCTGCTTTTGTGGCTAATTGCAGTGCATTGAGCCACCTGAAACAGTACATTATAATTACATTACATTGACACTTACAACAGTTAAAAAAATACTTAATATAATTAAGAATATACACCTCTCTATGTCCGTTTGCGAAGAAGCTTGGAGATAATAACACTTTCGCGAGTGATGAATCTTGAAAGCCCTCACCCGATCCTTGGCGTTAAGAGGATCTTCGTCAGGCAGTTCGGTGCCTTCGGTAACGGTATAACCGGGCATGGGCGTAGCGGTCATCGCGGATCTCTCATTTTCTGACTTGAAGGTGTAAAGTACGAAGTCCACGTGAAGAGCGAACCAACGCCTCGTCCAGGGTTTGCTCGCCTGGGTCTTGAGGAGTAAATACCCTGAAAGGACGGAAGCGGCTCCGGCTGAAACCTGCAGCAGACTCGGTACGGGACCATTAGGCGACGACGGTGATGACTTGCTTATCGGCTGGGTCAGAGCTGCATGACACAAGCGACATACTCGCATGTTTTTGTTGTCTTCAAACAACAGCTTCTGATTTGAACATTTGCTACAGACAACCTGATGGATTATCAAATTTTATTAGAAAACATAATACAATTATTTTAATTATTTAGATACAATATAATATATAACGTTTTTTAAACTTTTTTGATTTTCTATTACGAAGTTTACGGTTTTTAGTTTTAGAAAATATAAAGTTAATATAAGATATATAAGTTTAAATGCGGATCAATCGGAAAGTGAGCGAATATTAAGTGAGAGCATATGTGCATACGTTCGTTGGTTCGTTGACCACGAATCTGGCACACTTTTCAATAGAAACTTTGTTCTCCTTAAAATCTCAAAATATATTTTTAAAACTTAGCAATAAGTAAATCTTAAAATTAATTAATGTACTTATTAAAAATAAACGTATTAAATTCGAATTATTTTTTTCGACATAAACTTATGTTTTAAAAAGACTTCAAATTTATTATTTTTAAGCTAAAATTAAAAATACATTTTAGATAAAAGAAATTAAGCTTAATATATCATAATAATAATAATTAAAATAAGAGTCCTTTTATTTGAAAGCCATTAATGCATCCGGCTGAGATTTGGATAAAACAGAGAAAGCGTGTGCAATACTGAATCGCAATTATTCTACTTGCAGAAAACGCGCAGAGACAAACGAGTCGATTGATATATATCACTTACAATTCCGCAAGCCCGACAATTATGCTTCCGCTTCATGACAGAGAATATGACCTCGCACACCATGCATCTTGTTACGTCATCAGTCTTAACCAGGGCAGTCTTGGCATTACCGGTCTTAAGACTCGCCTTGCGCCGCATTATTTCTTGCATTGTTTCGAACAACGCATCCAGCCAGGCAGCTTTTTCTGTCGCTGAGTGGGTATAAAGTTCAACACTCTTGTTCTCATCCCTAAGATAAAAGGTGTTGGCCGTCTCAAGATTATCCCCTTCTATCACCTGTAGATTCTCTATCATAAATTTGGCGCGAAGACGGTATAAGGGTCCTGGTATGAGTCGCAGGGAACACAGAAATAGAATATCACTAAACTGAAAGATAAATTAATGGTAAAAATTTGATTCGTTCATATACGGTAAATAACAAATTTTAAATATTCACTAGGAACATGTGTCTTTCTTGGTGGTCTCCACTTCTTGCCGAAATTTTTACGATTCTTCCTTCTTTGACGAGCTCTCGTGTCGCACTGACTAGATCGGTTGAATCGTAAATACTTTCCTGGATTTCTAAAAGTTTTTTGAATTTATCAATTTTTTTCATAGCTTCGTTTGTGTGATTCGCTGCAGTTGATACTAACTCTAGAGCTTCTGTAATCAAATGTAAGGATTTAAAAATTTTAGTAAATAATAGTTTATTATCAAATCATTTATAAGTTTAATTTAATATTACCAAACAGATTATTTCTTAGAACTTAATTGCTTAAAAGAAACACTTACTTTTGGTATCTTCATAATCAGGATTATCTTTGATAAGATTCCTTAAATAATCTTTCAACAATAATTCATATCTCGGCAATCTTTGAATAGGACTAAGCATGTGATGTGCTAGAGAAAGCTTTGCACATTCTTCCATTTTCTGTATTTCACTTACGATAGCAGCAAATCTTGGAACCTTTTGTTGCAATGTACTAATAAGATTAATAGCATAATCAAAATTTTTAACGTATTCAGTATACATTTTTAAAAATGGAGCAAAATTCTTCATAATATCTCCTATTCTTGGATCAGCATCCCATGCTTCTATTCTTTCTTCTAATTGAGGTAACAAAAAATCTTTATGAAATTTGTATATTGACTTTATATTTGAAAACATATGTTGAACTGTTTCTGGTGGAAACATTGGATGTGCTCTATTTTCTTGATCAACTCGAAATTGGAAAATCTGATCAATCAAATAAAGAATATTAACATACTTCTTTTCTGTAGTTAACAATTCATTTGCTATATGCCTTGCTTTTTTCCTTTTTGCTTCTACAGAATTCTTTTTAGCCCTTGATTTCTGCTCAACTAGTAAATCATCAACATGTTCTGCAACAATAGCTGAGTCTGTTTCAGAAGACCTGGTCTCTTCTGATTCTTCATCACTTTCTGATTCACTAACTGCGTAATCATTTTGATAAGAACTCTCCGTAACCACATATCTGTAATTAATGGACATTGTAGTATAAGATGCTTGATTCAACTTAATCTACTTTAATGAGTCAGTTAATAGTAAATTATTCATAGTTATTAAAATCAATAAAAGAAAAATAATTTAGATTTAGTTCATTACTTTCTAAATTTGAATACAGAAAAATAATAACGGTTTAATTACAAATTTAAGCTTCAATAATTATATTTTATGATAAGAAAAAAATGTTAAATTTCAAGTGATATTTACCTGCTACTTCTATACTCTAAAACACTGTGTGACATTTTTTTATAAGATGATTCAATTGTTGTCTCTTGTGTTGTATTAGCTTCTGTGCACATTGTTGATGCAGTAGTTGACATAACAAACGGTCTAAATCTGGGAAAACCACCAAAACTGGCAATCCTATGAAAGGAGTGTCTAGGATATTGATTTTGCTCATCCTGTCCACTGACTGAATCCGAATCTTGAGAATTACCATCTTCACTAGCTGTACTCTGCTGCTCTAATAAACGTGAATTTCTGTTTGCAGTCTTCTCTGATTCAGTAGATAGAGTTTGTGAGTCTTTTTCATCTGAAATGTCCAGGTCTGTATAAAAAGTGCTGCCACTCGTTTTACAGCCAAACATCTTGGGCTCGAATGGCTCTTGAAAAAGACAAACCATCCAAGATGAGAAGTCTTTCAACTGACCTTGCAACATTCTGCATAACAGATTATTTTTATATTAATAGGGTTTAAATAAGAAAAATTTAAATATACCTTAATCTTAATTATGAATAACAAATGATTAGATCACCAAATATATTGCAAAAAAATTCAATAATCCATAAACTTTTAATTAGTAATATATTTTCCTTGTTAAAAAATCATCTTACTTTTGACTATATATTGCATATTAATAATAAAAATCAATATTAAAATTGTTTGTAATACATGTCATAAATGTTAGTAAAGCTTTTTAATTAATAAAATTATGATATTAAATTAAACAAGGGTGAAAGTCAAAATAAGTTCAGTGAAAATTACAGTTACATTTAATGTGAACTCATTGTCTCAATCATTAAAAAGATTAAGATCAGATAAGAGTAAATAATCTATCTAGTTGCCACAAGTCATTGCTCATGAAAGAAACAGAGCTGAGGGCTTTTGACACTCTGAAAAACTCGTATGCCCTTATTGAAAGAGAAGCAAGATCCTTGCACTCAATTCTACTGTGAATCAGAATGAAAAGCAGTCTATTGCCATCAAGTAAAAAAGACGAAAAAACGAGACCCGCGCAGAAAAAATATAGCTTGCCTCTCGACTGGCCTTCTTGGGCCAGGTGTCCGAATAAACTTCCTGTTGCTGGTGGAACTGGCATAGCTGCGATCTAGCCACTTTCGGATACTTGTCCGCCAGCACAAACAGCTCTGAACAGTCGAAGGAAACCTTCCACCTCGCTTTTCACACTAAACTTCACGCATCTCGCGACGAACACAAAAAAACCATGGACGCATACACAAAAGCTACGCTACGCAGAGAGCGCTGCATAAGTTATATTCGTTCGTAAAAAAGCAATACGATAGTCCTGAGGCGCGACCTAATGGAACACTGCCACTGGAGTGCTATTGTAACTAGGGAGGGGGCCGCCTAATTTGGAGCGCAGGTTTACTAGCTTATCGACGAGTACTTTGCTTCAGACGATGAGAATATAAATCCGGCGACTATGTGCACTAGACGAGCGTGGCTTTTTATTCTCCGCTTTCTCTCATGTGCATATATTAAGTACACGAAAGATAAATGAGTCGCCGGTAAAAGACTCCAACGACGGCGACGATGCAGCCGCGTTCTGTTTAATTGGATCGGTCTTCTCTTCGATTTATTTACGTCGCGGCGCTGCCGTCCATTCGAATCGAGTGAATGATTTCAATGACTTCCAAGCGGGCGACTGTCTGTCAGTGCTGCTGCCCTCCCTCACTCTCGCTCATTCGAGGGCCTCTGTCGCCTCTGATCGTGCGTGTGCTTATCAGGGTTGATTTGACTTGCCGGCTACGCTCACAGTCCATGACTGTTAGCAACTAGCGCCACGAACGTAAAGTCTCAC
>JAWWEM010000054.1:5913184-5923349 GCA_035582935.1 Ormyrus thymus | reverse complement strand
AGAAAACGAAGCGAGTCCCAGAAACTGGAACCGCGTACCAAAAAAGTTACCAGAAGCTGGAGTTACAGTGAGTTATACATATATATATATATATATATATATATAAATTGTTTAATCAGAATTTCACGTAACAGATTATGACAATTGTGTGTAACTTTTTTGTTTTACTTTTGTTCTACTAACAAAACATTTGCGCAACATAATTGATTAAAATAATAAGTAGCCCAAAATTATTGAAATAATCAACAAAATTATCCTTACTGAAGAAAAAAAATTCTTTAAATTTTCAAGGTAATTTTCTAAAGGTTGCAATGTACCGTAACAAGTGTAAAAACAACAATTCTTTAAACGTTCATGCATTAAAAAGCAGCAAAGATGGAAATTTCTTCAACGAGGATAATACTTTACCAGACACTCGCGTTTCCGATTTCTCGCGCTTCTCCACCCTATTTTTTTGTTTTCTTATTCGCGTTTTTTTCATCCGTCAACATCGGGAAAGAAGCACACGTTCGAACGTTAAAAACTTTATGAAAAGAATAGTAAGCTTTAACCAAATTAACCTAACCCCCCGGGCAGCTTCGGAACCAAATCTGCTGAAGGTGCGACTAAAGCAACGAGTCATGGAGAGGAATTTGGCGGCCACAAGGAATTCACCCTTAATGGCTCGGCGGAAGGACCGACTACTGTCGCACCTCAAGCGGAAATCACTCTTAGCAAGTACGTCTCCCTTGAATTACAACAAACAAAGAAAAAGAAAACAATCAGATACACTTTGGAGACGATCGGCTGATCCCCGAGATCAAGAGGGAATCGCAAACAAATATATTTATTTTTTATATTGATTGCTCATTAAAAAGGATTTTAAAAATTTTAAAATAAATTTGACTTACATGCTTCTTCGAAAGGAAGAGGCAAATTAAATGCTTTGAACTTTAGAATTTCATGAAACCTTATTGCGCGAACGATATCATGTTTAGATAATAATGCATGCTATGAAAACCGGGAAGGTTTAATTTTAATGTAGAGGTAAGTTTGTACAAAATGACTTTTACGTTAATTTAAATTCCGAAAAAAATTTCTGGGAAAATTTCTTTTCCAGTCGGTTTTGTTATTAAATTTACAAAGCCAAGTACATTTATTTTAGCCGTTTAGTTACATCACCGAGACGCTAATTTTAAGCAAATTATAATTTTAAAATTTGAAAACGTCCGTTCGCTTTATACACGTTTGAATTTTAAAATAGCAAAATATTTAAAAGATATTTTTAAGTGCCTTTAAAAATAAAGTGTGTACTTACACTGAGAAAAATAACAAAATAAAAATTACTATTTTTTGTGGTAACCGAAGGGTAGACTCAAATTATGGCCAATTTTACAATAATCATAGAAAAAATTAATATTTTGAATAGAAAAATGATTGTGACTGTTTTAAAAATTACCATGTTACATAGTAATTTTTTCTATTATTATTGTAAAATTTTTCATAATTTGAGTCTGTCCCTCGGTTATCACAAGAAATAGTAATTTTTATTTTTTTATTTTTCTCAGTGTAGTGTACTGGTTTCCCTTAGTTTTGAAAGCCAGCGATTCCTTCGAACGTCCGGTGACGGCCCGTTGGAACTTGGCTGCACCCGTTTTCAAATTAATGGACTGTTGACTTGAATTTTTGCTAGTGTCTTGTAACCGCATGATAAACATTAACAAAATGAAAAAAAAAAAACTATTACATACATACGCGTGCAGCTTTGTTTATTAGTCTTCGCAGATAAGTTTTTAATTTTGTTGCCAAAGTATGCGTCTCGAATAAAATCGATACCTACTTAGTCAAAATTTTCCAAAATTAACTAAAAACTTGCCTTCAAAGGCTACTGCAATTTTCACCTTTGATGCAATAATATAATTCAATCGTCCCCAGCGCCGCAACAAAATCGAATCAGAGTTCCGAAGAAAGTCAACGAGAGCCACTAACGTTTCCTTAAAATTTTCAGATTCGGGCAGTAATCCAGAATCCGGGCCTAATTCACCTCCCACGGTCAACAATTCGCAGTCGTCGCCGACGGCAAGTGGTGGCGGCGGTGGCGGAGGTGGAGGAGGCGGCAGTGGTGGCGGTTCCAGCACTCCGATTCAGGAAGAGAGCGAGAGTGCGCCCTATGGGGGACAGCTCAGTAGTGCCAGCCAACAAGGCAGCCTCTCCGACCTGTCACTCTTCAGCTCGCCATCGATGCCCAATATCTCGCTCGGTCGGCCTCATGTACCTTCAAGCTCAGCGGTTAGTTGGCGAATTTGTAATCATTAACGAAATCTCTGATCTTTTATACTAAACGGTAAAGTGTGCAATCTTACGGCTTTTAATCTAATAAACGTTCTGTATTCTTTCGGAAACAGACTGGCTCTAAGCTGGCGCCGGTCTCGGAGGCGGAGGTGCGCGCGGCGTTCACCGCGCGGCTGGGCATGCCGTTGACAGGTCCGATGCTACCGGGCACGCTGCCGTTCTACCCATCGCTGACGGTCATGGACGGCGAGCCCACCTACATTCACAAGCAGATGCAGGGACTGGAGCAAGCGGTCGCCGCCGGCAGCAGCTCCAGCAGCAGCGGTAGCTCCGGCAGCAGACAGCCCCAGCAGATCCTGTATCACCCCACGCCCATTACCGACACCCAGGTGGCGCACGCGAGGCTTCACAAGACAGGCCACCGGCCTCTAGGTAGTATGTTCTCTTTTCATTCTTGTTTTTTACATCCTCCACTGACGCTACACCTAGAAGTTTCGAGCACTTTCATTCACGATTGATATCTCTCTATGTGTAGTTACCCAGCCCCTGATGCGCTGACTTTGCGGTACTTTGACTTGTTGAAAATCACTGCATGTGCATGACCATTTTGAAAAATATTTGAAGTCGCAAGCAATATGGTTGTAGAAAGCGTTTCAAATATTTTCCTGATATTACTCCACTTTGAACAAATTATTATGTAGGCGTAAACGATGCAAGGTATGACAAGAAACGCAAAGTACACGCATCTAATCCTGCTATTGCTTTTCCGAAATCAACTAATTCGGCCAATTTTATGCGCGCATTCAGGTAGAACACAGTCGGCGCCGTTGCCACTGGGTCATCCGATGCTGCAGGGTGGCATCATGGCTCCACCGTCGACGCCTCACTACGAGGAGTACATTGCGGAGAAGCAGCTGCTCGATCAGCAGCAGACGCATAATTACCTCAAGCAGCAAATTAGGCAAACTGTACTGACGCGAGTCGGCTCGCGCGGCCAACCTGGACAGCAGCTGGATGAAGCGCCAGAATCCGAGGAGTCGGAGGTCATCGATCTTACTGGCAAGAAAGATAGCTCTGGTTAGTTGAGCGACATCAAGGATTGTCATGTCGATCCTCTGCTTTTCAGTTTCAATCCAAGCTTAACGAATCAGACAAGCTACAAATATATTTGAAAATGACCATACGGTAGCTCTTACAGATCGTTAACATTGAAAGGTTTAAAACTGAAACAATAGCTGGAAATTAGTAAAATATATATTGCAAAACAATATTGCCATCTCTATAATTTTGGAGAATGGATTACTATTGCTTAAAATTAGATACAACAATCTAGACGAGCTCTGAATAAGGTGTTTCTAAAGAGATTTCGTTTGTTGAGCAGCAAGCAACAGTAGTATAGAAGAAAGCGAAATCTCGAAGCAGCAGCGTGATCGAGAACAGTTCCTACAACAGCAACGTGACCTAATGATGCGTCATACCCTCCAGGCAGCCGACGCAGCGGCCTATAACATAGGCAGGAGTCCTCAATCAGCGAGGCCTCTCTCTCGTGCCCTGTCCAGTCCACTCGTGCACTTGGGTAAGTGAGCACTTTCAAAATAATTGTCCAATTATTTAGCCAAAAAGTGGTTTAACAAAACGTGCGCTCATTTTTAGGACCTCAAGGTGCAGCAGCAGCGGCTGCCGAGGTGTACGCGAGGAGTCCGCGGGATCAGCCGACCACCGGCCTGGCCTACGACCCGCTCATGCTGAAACACGCCTGCGCTTGTGGCGAAACAGTGCGAGGTCACCCTGAACACGGTGGTCGACTGCAGAGTGTTTGGGCGAGGCTCTCAGAGACCGGACTTATGCAGCGCTGTGACAGAGTACGCTCGAGAAAAGCTTCTCTTGAAGAAATACAGTCCTGCCACACGGAGGCTCATACCTTCCTATTCGGTGAGTGTACAGAAACGATTCACTGTTCTTTCTTTCGTATTATAATCATCAATAAGAAATGAAAATGTTTAATAAAAAATTAGGATATGCTCAATAGTGACGTTGGATTAAATTGTTGATGGTATAATGTGCAAACAAGATTTCGGAATAGAAAATTATTTCAATAATGTCATTTCGTTACCATTGATTTTTACATTTTGATTTATGTACGCGTCCCCCATACAATTCCAATCTCAAAAAAATTTTATAAATGACTGCAGAAGGGCCTCTTTATATTTGAACGTTAATAGCATAATTTTAAGAAATGGGGACCTTTCTTTCAGGCACAAATCCCTTAACGCGGCAGAAGCTCGATATGTCGAAAGTGCCGATCACAAGCTTTGTGCGGCTGCCCTGTGGCGGCATCGGTGTGGACAGCGACACCACGTGGAACGAGATCCACACGGCCCCGGCCGCGCGCATGGCCGTCGGCTGCGTCGTCGAGCTTGCATTCAAGGCGGCTATGGGCGACATCAGAAACGGCTTCGCGGTCGTGCGTCCGCCCGGACACCACGCCGAGACTAACCAGGCCATGGGTTTCTGTTTTTTTAATTCCGTTGCCATCGCCGCCAAACTTCTACTGCAGAAACTTGACGTCCAAAAAATACTCATCTTGGATTGGGTAGGTTTTGTTAAAAAAAAAGTAAATGGAAAAACAATACTTGTTTTAATAAGTGATTGAATTTGATTTTAATATTAGAACGTGCCCACAATTGCGATATACCTACATTCTTTGCCTTTGTAAACATT
The DNA here is from genome assembly GCA_035582935.1 of Ormyrus thymus. Taxonomy (NCBI): domain Eukaryota; kingdom Metazoa; phylum Arthropoda; class Insecta; order Hymenoptera; family Ormyridae; genus Ormyrus; species Ormyrus thymus. The sequence goes on along the minus strand of JAWWEM010000054.1, from coordinate 5,918,357 downwards.
CGAGTGTTCAAGGTAGTTCCATTTTAAAAGCAGCATAGAAATGAAAGCGTATAACTCCATTTAACTTCTGCGCTCCTGATACTTTGAACCATTGAGTGTCTCGTGCGCTCGTGCACTCGTGCACGCTATGTGCCAGATGTCTGCAAGATATCTTTAGACATCTAAAGCAAAAAATTAAATAAATGCAATGCTAATATCGAAGAAAAATGTTATTCAGTAACATGCAGTTTGAAAATACAGATTATTTAAAAAATGGTTTAATATTTCTAAAAAAATATTTTTTCATTTTCAGTGAAAGGAGTGAAGTTAATGTTAGATTTATTTCAATATAAATTTATGTAGAATTTTTACAAAACCTTTAACTTCTGTTGCATACTCAGTGTCTAACTTCTTTTATAACTAATCAAAATTTGTTATCTATAAATAGTATATTAAATAATATGAGCTCCTTTCTTCTCATGTTTTCCTGTTACGTGCAACCGTTAACTATCTCATTGTTGTCGTCTTTACGACGACTCTGCGACGTCTTTTGAAGAAGCCTTTAATATCCCATCGTATACACACATATATTACGCATGTAAAATACGTATGATAAGAGCATTTATTTTGGTGGAGATTCAAATCGATTTAAAGTAACTTTATTAAATCGAATAATATTTAAAGAAATAAGATAATGAAAACGAAGGAAAAAAAATAAAAAAATTACGATCTATTTAAATTTACTAAAATTTGATAAAAATGACAAAAAACTTATGGTATTTATTGAAACTCTTTTTTTCAGGATGTGCACCACGGCAACGGTACTCAACAAATGTTCTACGACGATCCTCGCGTGCTTTACTTGTCGATCCACAGGCATGACGACGGTAACTTTTTCCCAGGCACTGGCGGACCAACAGAGTGCGGAGAGGCCGAGGGTCTGGGTTGCAACGTGAACCTCGCCTGGTCTGGAGGTCTAAATCCGCCAATGGGTGATGCCGAATACCTAGCAGCCTTCCGCACGATCATCATGCCTATTGCCAAGGACTTCGACCCGGATCTGGTGCTCGTCTCAGCGGGTTTCGACGCAGCCGTGGGCCACCCGGCTCCGCTTGGCGGTTACAAGGTCAGCCCGGCTTGCTTCGGCCGTATGACTCAGATGCTCATGAGCCTCGCCGACGGCAAAGTCGTGCTCGCCCTTGAAGGGGGCTACGATCTCGCGGCCATCTGCGATTCGGCCCAGGAATGCGTTAGGGCCTTATTGGGCGACGAGCCCACACCCGTACGGGAGGAAGAGCTCATGAGGACTCCATGCCAGAATGCCATCGACACCCTTCAGAAGACCATCGCCGTTCAAGTAAGTTGTATTTTTATTTGATTATTAGCAGTCGATTGCGTAGAATCGTATTAAACAATTGATTTTCTTGCAGATGTCGCACTGGCCGTGCGTCAAGCAGTTGGTTCATACTGTAGGGATGAGTGCGATAGAAGCGAGTCAAAAGGAGCATGATGAGACTGAAACAGTCTCAGCCATGGCATCTCTTTCGATGCAGCACCAAAGTAATCTTGCGTGAGTATTCTGCACTCGTATATTAAAATCTAGAAAAAGTGCAGAGTTGTAAAAGTGTATTGCCGTTGCAGAAGTACGCCAGAACATTCCCGCGAAGTATCAGAGGAACCAATGGAGCAAGACGAAGCAAAATGAAATGAGCAGTAGTCATAACCGCTTCCTAACAAGAACGGCTGAGATTTTTCACTGCAACTTCGTCCATTCGATGGAACTCTGGATCAAACGGCAAGAAGACCGACGCGGTTGACTTCTTCTGATAGAAGCAAGTCACAACGCGCACCATGACTCCAACTCACGACCAGAGGCTATGAGAATTTGAAGAAATTAAAAACAAGCTGTCCTAAAGGGCTCTAATTAGATAAAACGCATAGCGTGCTTGATACTACAGAGATGTCGTTCTCTACTCGTTGTTGTTGTTGTTGATGTTGTTCTTCTTGCACACATGACAAATTTGTAAAATTTGTGGAAACTCAAGCGTGTGTTACCTACACGCTGAGTTTTTAGTTTTATTTTTTTCTTTCAATCGAGAAGAGATGAAGCACTTTTTATTGTTTGTATTTCGTTTAATTGTTTCAATTAAGTAAAATCGATACAACTTTTTTGTCATTAAACACATACATGAATCACATATGTAACCACATACACGTAAGTGTTCATTTCTGTCTTTTGTTATTACAATACCGGATTTCCGCCCCTTGTATGAAAAAGCGGCTTTTAATCGGGAAACAACGAATGACTATTTAACGTCCAAAATTTGCTGTCAATGAATGTGTTTTGGAAGCAACATTAAGAGGAGAGTGGTGCGAAGCAAAAATATATGCTTTGGTTCGTTTAAGGTAGTTGTTGTTGCAACTTTTTAGTGTCTGACAAAAATGTATTTTTTACATGTGGATGCAACTATTTCTGACAAAATGTGAAAAACATGTCTCCACATGAAGGCTAAGGAAACAGTTTTAACTCTGTATTACCGTTCCAGTGTAATTTATAACTTTACAACAACTATCTTAAGGGATAATAAAATAAATTTATTGTACATAAAAGATCATTAAATTTGCGTATATATACTATAAAGAACGATTGGTTTGATCCTCAAAGCAATTGGTAACGACTGATTATTTTTTAAAAGTAAAAAAGAAAATACTTTGCGCGCACTAGATGCGTCCAAACGATTCTGTTGAATTTATTATATATATGATCAGTGGTTTTTTGTGATTGGTAGACGATCGATGAGCTGTTAAAGTATGTTAATCGATATAATTGTGAGAACGTGTGGGGTAAACATTCGACGGGAATAACTTTCGTTCGATCCCCGCACACCTGCTTAGGTATGTTTTAACTGTGTACTCGTGAATAAGAAAAAGCTAAATTAATGGATAAGGAAAAGGACAATAGAATTTAAGGAGATTCTTTGTGGTGTATCGGCGCTGGTCGCCGAGGCGCTCTTAATTTTTTGATCAACGGGGAAATAAAGAACATAAAGCTAGTGCTCATTGTATAAACGTATTAGTTTTGAAAGATAAAACGGAAAAGATTTAAAGGCGTACGCGCATACGTGATTCTCGTTAGAATTTACTTAGTTTTCTGCTGCGAACAAAAAGTGGTAAGATTTTTGTGATATTTTGTAAAATTGTTAAGTAAAACTATGTGAATTTAAATCGTCGATGATATTGTAATATGCAGATTGTTCAGAAATAGAAAATGTTTAGTTTGAAAAAAGATGCGATAAGATAAAATACAGCAGCTTTAAAGCGCGAAATGGTCTTTTGCGGAAACAATACGAGCATTTATTTTTATGTCATGCATTTTATGATGTTGCTGAAAAAAAAGAATGGAAAAAGGAGAAAAGATATGTTATATGGAGAAATTTATTATCGAACGAATTAAAAATACTATATGTTTACATAAATTTTGTCATACAAATAAATATATATATATATATTATATATTGAAGTATATATTAAACATATTATATTGAATATATGTATATTGCGTAATATTATTGTAATTAAATACATTAGTTGATAAAATAAAGAGCAGACAACGTAAGAATCTCAACAGTCTGGTATAGTACGCATTGTCTGCGTAAAATAATTAGCTTGAAAATATGGTGGGTAGGCAAAAATATATAAAAAAGATAAGTGTCCCGTTGGTTTTATGAATCGACAAAAACAAGTGCAAATGCGAGAGCGCAGCCTATGCGTGTATACATTGTATGTACGTGTAATGTTACATAGCTCTAAGCGCAATTGAATGACTCGCGAGCACGTTTATTTATAAAATGCTTAAACGATACCTTATATTTAGGCGTTAATTGTAAAGGAATTACAGAAAACAGTAATTGGAGACCTTGATTTATGAACAAAAAGCTGCATCGCATATTGTATTGTTCAATTTCGATTCCTAGAGATCTGTTAACAAGAAGTCATGTGACTTTTCGATTGATTCAATTGTGTATTGTTAAAGCAAGTGCAAGCCTGAAAAAAACTTTCCTCCTAGACCTTTTGAAAAGGAAAACAGGCCTACTTAACATTTCACTCCTAAAAGGGCATATTATATTTTGATTTTTCAAGGCTTTAAATTTAAACTCGTCACATTCCGGTATCATTCTTAGTAAATTGATACAATTAGCTTTTAAAGCATGTATGAATGTATTAAAAAATGTTGTGATGAATATAAAAAGTGTATGTACGTTGATTAAAAATGCAGCAAAATATATATTATATTGAATAAGCAACGCAGAAACGCAGCCTCGTATTCATAATGTTATTGATTGTGCACGAGACGTTGAATGCGTTAATAATGTCTATGTTAAACATGCCGTTAATTGTAATAGTCATACATTTTTTATGTATATAAATGTACCTTCTAAATTAATTTTAAAAATAAAAGTATAGTGATTGTGTTATAAACATTTTTTTACTTCAAAAAGTCTTTCTTAATCATACATATTTAAATAAATCAAAAGAATAAAATTATCAATAGATCAATTAATTAAAACTTAATTAACTTTATTTACTAAGATAGGACATTTGTTTACGAAATAGAATAACTTTTTATAAAAAATTGCACGAAGTAGCCTCTGGATTAAACTCTTCTGTTTGATTTACCGCGGTACTATCTTCCAGATTCTGTTATCCTGTTATCGTGTACCACTCAATATCTCCCGCCTGCGTACCCTTTTGTTTATTTCAGACGACCTTCAACATATATCTACAGTTTATTTCTGATTTAATGAAGTATATAACGCGTTCATATGTAAGGTTTTAAAAGCAAATTATTTATTTATCATTTTTAAAAAGAAATTAAAAACTTTAGCGCAGGTAAGCTTTAAAATATAGGTAAAAAAGTTTATTAAATAATGTCATAACTTTACAGATATATAAAACTATATAATCACAATTTTTATTGTTTTATATTCCATTCAGAATCCCTTATAATATTTAATTATTTATTTATCTGCAATTAATCACATAAAAAATGTGTGAATATGAAATATTAGTCTTAATTTTTTACGATTCATGAATCTTGTACTTCAACTGAGAGAAGCATGACGTTGTTATGAACTGACCTTACGCCACGAACTACAACTTATGTAGATCGGCAAAATGTATAAAATCAAATAAA
>JAWWEM010000054.1:5893402-5913084 GCA_035582935.1 Ormyrus thymus | reverse complement strand
ATTATTTTATTGTTAATTGTTGATAGATATCCATTAATAAAAAAATGAGTCATATGGAGCTAATTAAAATCTATTAAAGAATTAAAAAAAAAAAACAAAAAATACTGCAAACCAGAGCAGGGGGAGTATTATTTGCACTTCAAAAAGCTTCAAAGGTTAATGTTCTAGGCGTGTAGATTGAAAATAAAAAAGAAAAAAAAAACAGTTGAACCTGCGTCTCGTGTAGTTCCTTGCGCGAAGTGACGTCTTTGATGCGGGCCACCACCATTTCCCAGTGCAGGGCCTTCGCGCGGGCGCGCTCGTGTCTGCTTTGGAGCTGCGCCAGTCGGCTGTTCAGGTCTATCAATATCTGCGATTTCTCCTCCGTCATTTTGTGCTGTTGAATTTTATTAAAAAACAAACAAAAAAAATCGAACGGCACGGTTATTTGAAATCTTTTCCTTTTAATCAAGGGGTATATATTAAGTAAATTTAATACCAGTTGGGTGCTGGTGTCCTCCAGCTTCTTCAGATTATTGTCTTGATTCTCTAGCAGGGCCGTTCGCGCGGCAATTAAGGTCTCAAAACGGTTGAAAATTTCGGCGATAGACTGGAATTCGTGGGTTTCGAGCATAGTTTCTAAATATTTTTGAAATGGTTGATACGCCTTTACGTAACCGAGCATTTTGTCGCGCACTTTTTCCATGTACTCCAAATTATTCTTCAACTCTGTGATCTAAACATGAAAAAGGTTGCACAGTAATTTGTTGCATTTCGGTAATAAGTTACATTTATCAAAATGATTTTTATATTTAAAAATAAGATTTTTTTTTTAAAAATAACTATTTTAATGGTACTCGTGGACAGTGCATAATAATACGACATATAAAATGAAAACGCTTGAAAAATCCACTCTAAGGATTGCTCAGGTCATTATTAATCGACGACAGCCGTCCTTTATCCAACAGATCGAACAATTGCGCAATACCTCGGCGATGCGAATGTTCTGCCTCTCCTTTTCGTCCTTGATCTTGCGGTAGCCGCGGTCGCGCTTCTCCCGATTCTCGCGCACAAAGTCCTCGAACGTGAGGAAGGAGCGCCTCAGCAAGTTTTGCTTGTCGCGCAAGTCCTTCCACTGCTTGTCGGCGAGCTCGCGGCCGCTCTTGTACTCCTTGCGTTTCTGCAGCAGGTCCTCGTCCGCCGTTTTCATTTCCCGGTACAGCCTCATCAGGTCGATTACCGGCTCGCCCTTTATTACGTCCCATTCTGCGTAGAATCTGCGGGGGGAGCGAACGGAGCGTCATACAAGAATGTTTAATCAAGAGAATTGGTGAAAATTCGATGGTTTTACGAATTATTTTTATTTGCGCTGTCGAAGAAATTAATGTATTTAGAACAATTTCGACAATAATAAACCAAAACTGATTGATTTGAAATGCTGAAAATTAATCATTGACTTTAAGTATATTTATACTTGCAGATTTTAATGTATTCAATTTTTTATTCTTATATCATTATTATTATGTACGTACTTGTATTTAAACTATTTTTTTATAAATGAAAATTAATTTTATTATTATAAATAAATTACTACGCCTTCATTGATTTGGTTGATTTTATTGCCATTTAAAATAATAAATCGGCAGATTTATATTCGAAATATATAATAATATAGTCTATAATAAATATTTTCCTTTGTGAATTTGTTCTCTTTTATACCTATACACTATTACATACTATTGAAATTCAGCAAAATTTGGGAATTCTAAATTTGAAGATTATTCCACCGGTCTACGTACCATCGCCGTATTAAAAAATTCCCTAGTTTTTTAAGCCCTGCAACTTCGAAACAAGTTAGTACCATCCTTCATCCTTAAGTTGGCAGATCTTTGCGGCGCTAAATCGCGAGATTCAAGCGGCAGTCTTCGCGTGTTTTTCGCAGTACTCGTAGCATGCGTCTCATTCTTTGTCTGAAATCGGCAAGCACCGGCACATTCATTCCGGGAAAGCTCGCGCCGCGCGAACAATGAACACTTCGGACGCATCGAGTCAGCCAGAGGCATCCCTGTGTCCCCCGCATTCGGAAGTCAGCAGAGCCGAGAGTAGCGCGATGGAACAGGAGCACGAGATCGAGATACTTAGCAGTCAAGATAATAGCGATAGTTGTTGTGTTGTTGCTGATATACAACCTGACGCCAATGGGAACAATTCTTCGGCTAAAGTTAGTCTTCGCGGGATGAAACGGTCCGGTGAGTATGTTTTATGATTTTTTTTTTCAAATAGAATTCGTCATTTAAAAATGATATATATATTTATTTTTTCATTATATTGTCTAAAAGTTCTTTGTTGAATGTATTCGTGTAAAAAACGTTTTAAATACACACTATTATTGTTATTATTATTCTTATAAAATTATGCACTGAATATAAACAAATCTCCCGCTGAATAAACATTTGTTTTCCGTAAATTTTTTTTTTATTTTGTAAATTAGGTATCAGCTTCAAATATTATAAATTTTGTGCTTTCTATAAAAGTAATATTCTGTAATAGAACTCAACCTTTTTCTAATATTTTCTAAAAATATATAAACTTTCAGCAAATTCTTATTCTGATGATGAAGAAGTAAGTCTATCCAAGTATAAAAAATTAAGTACCGAGCAGAAAATTATTGAAGAACATATTTCACTAGATTCTTCACTTTGTAAGTTTATTAAATATTTAATTTATGTATTTAACTAATTAAAATGTAGCATTTATTAAATTTACTTTCTTGGATCAATTATTATATAAATTCTGATCAATCATTACTAATGTAAGTATTAAACATTAAATTTTATTTGAACAGCAACAGATGAAATATCAGATGACTCAAGTGTTGAAAATTTAAATCAAATAAAAAAATCCTTACGAAATGATGAAAGTACGTCTGAAAATTCTAGTTCATCTGATGGTGAGTTTTTAATTAAATTTTTATGAATATATTTAATAATTTCATGATTAATTCTTAATTACATACAAGATTCTAATAATGTACATCCAAATAATGATATTAAATTACAAAACAATTAAATATTGTTAAAAACTGAATTACAATCTTATAATTGAATTTTAATAAATTTTATATTTTTTAATTATTAGTTGAAGTTTACATGTATATTTTGTTTAGGTTCTGTTGAAATTTCACTGCAGGATAAGACACTCAATGAGGATGATGATTTATCAAAAGAAAATAGAAATCCTAATGAAGTCATAGAAAGTAAATTGCATGTGATATATTGTTGTTAAATTTAGTTTATAATAATAGTATACCATGTCATTCTTGATTATTTTTTAGAACATGTATTACCTGCAACTGTATCTAATAACCAATTAATAATCCATACATCAAAATTTTCACTTGATACAAATTTGGGTATAAAATTTAGTCATTTAAAGATTTCATGTGAAACATCAGTTTATAATGTTCATAATAATTGTATTTAATAAAATTTTTTATTTTTAGGAGAATCAAATACACAAAAATATACTGAAAATAATGGAAATGATTTAAACACAACTGTATTACAAGATGAATCAACAAATAGTAAGATTCATATTACCTTTCATTAATTTTTCTAAGGAATGATCCATGAATTTCTTAAATTACATTTAATTTGTCAAAGTTTCAGATATTGATACACAAAAGCAAAACACAGAAGAAATAAATGCATCAAATTCTTTTGCCAATAAAACTCCTGAATTAAATTTTGTAAATGAAGTCATTCCATCAGGTATAATATTACTAAAACTTTAGTCAACTGAATTTTTATTATTATATGAGTGATAATTTACTTTATATTAAGTTGTAGGACTTTCAAGTGAAACCAGAATCAACGGTAACCGTCCATATTTCACTGTAAAACGACTTTATTAGAAAAAAAATTTTTAATAAAAATTTTTTCTTTTAATCAATTTTTTAATTTTAATTAATTTTAATTTTAACTAATTTTTTAATCAAAAATTTTTTTTAGGTAATGGAAACGAAACTGACATACAAAATATGATAATATCTTCTGAAGAAGTAGTTTCAACACAAGATTCTGGTTTACTATTTCTATATTTAATATTTCTTTTTCAAATATGTAAATAATTAAAAAAAAATTTTTTATTTGCAGATAAAAATACAGCTTTTGTTTTACAAAATGATAACTCAGATCAAATGCACTGTAAAAATATTCCTCAAAATTTAATTTCAGGTGAAACTCAATTTTTTGTAATGTAAACTTTACACTTTCAATTGACTAATTTAATTACTTTTTATATTTCAGACGATGTTGAAGAAAATAATATTGTTGAACTAAGCAGAGCCACTTCTGGTAAGTTTTAATAAGTTCTATTATTTCTTATATCTATCTAATATTTCTTTTTCAAATATTATGTAAATAATTTAAAAAAATTGTTTTTATTTGCAGATGAAAATGCAGCTTTTGTTTTACAAAGTGCTGACTCAGATAAAATGCATTGTCAAAATATTCCTCAAATTTCAATTCCAGGTGAAATTCAATTTTTTGTAATGTAAACTTTACATTTTTAATTAACTAATTTAATTTTTTTTTTTATTTTTTATATTTCAGATTATGTTAAAGAAAATAATATTGTTGAACTAAGCAGAGCCACTTCTGGTAAGTTTTAATAAGTTCTATTATTTCTTATATCTATCTAATATTTATTTTTCAAATATTATGTAAATAATTTAAAAAAATTGTTTTTATTTACAGATGAAAATACAGCTTTTGTTTTACAAAGTGCTGACTCAGATAAAGTGCGTTGTCAAAATATTCCTCAAATTTCAATTCCAGGTGAAATTCAATTTTTTGTAATGTAAACTTTACATTTTTAATTGACTAATTTAATTTTTTTTTATTTTTTATATTTCAGATGATATTAAAGAAAATAATATTGTTGAACTAAGTAGAGCCACTTCTGGTAAGTTTTATTAAGTTCTATTATTTTATTATAAATTAAAAACTGCAAACTTATAAATCTAAATAGTTTCAGATTTAAATTTAGCCCAATTAATATTGAGCCTAAAAGACGACATTCAAGACTTGACAAAAAAAGTTGAAAAGCAAGAAAATATTTTAGCAACTGTAGTTCATGCCAATGAAATTAATTTAGCACCTTTATTTGCACAAAGTTTTCCTGAAAAATATAATCTAAAATTGCCATTCTCTACAATAGAAGAATTTGATAAGTTTAATCAGGATCTTGCTAAGGATAGAAAATTTTGTAATGAATTTGTAAGTTTTAATTTAATAAGCAAGTTAACTGTATGTTAAAATAATGAAATATTGATTTTTAGATAACAAGCTTATGTTCATTCATTGATAATAATGTACCATTTACAAAAAATGTTTTGACTATGCTAAGAAAATACATGTTAAAAGATTTAGCAATGTTATACACTGCTTCCAAATCAACTGGTAGTAAAATGGTATTAAAAGATACTTTGTTTTGTAAATGTCTATTACGTAAGTTTTGAAACGTTCATCATTTAGATTAAAATATGAACATATATAATAAGCGAATTTTGATTTGCAGAGGCAACTAAATTAACGATAAGGAATGGATTGTTACCCTTAGAACACGAAAAAGCCTTTTTTAAAAGTTTGGGAATAGTTGTAAGTGGAGCTAGAAATTGGCCAACACAAGAAGAAGAAAAAAAACACATTTTTCAGTCATAATTTTAAAAGTGTGTCATAAATGATTTATGATTAATCATAAATAATTTAGTATTTTTATCATTTTTTTGTTACTAGTTTTATAATAATCGCTTATTAAGACTTAAGACTATAAGGTATTTATTTTTTTAATTAAAAAGTTTGTAAATTCTTTGAATATCCTTTTTTAACATACTGTTTTAATAAATAGATTGTATTTAATAAACTATTATTAAAATTGAATGTTTAATTAAATACGATTTCTGCAGCCAATTTTAATATTAACTTCTCTACCAGAAAATAAAATCTTTACAGGTATCAATGTAACATTTTTTTTATATGTAATTCCAATTTAATAAAAATTTGTTTTGTTTAAAGAATTATAAGTGTACGTTTTTTATATTCTATTAACTATACAAATTAGAATAATTGTAAAAGTGAATATAAAGTATTGGTAATATAAGTTTATTGATTTAATCTTTATTCAATCAAAATCTAAAAATAAATATACCCTTGCGATCATTTGATACTTTAGTAGACAGTAAAAAACGAAATAATTAACTCTAAAACGTACTTTACAGCTGTTTGCTCGTCAATCTTGGATTGAAAGTAATGTGCTATCGCTTTGTTGCTATCTCCGGCAATTGGCGGTCTCTTTTTGAATGGAGCTTTACTTTTACTTATTGGTGCCATTTTCGCGAAGAAACAGAAATTATTTTGGTCCTTGCAGCAAAAACTCGCTCAAGAAATCTTCGATCAAACAAACCCTTTGAAATCCCAGTCTAACCTAACTTCGCATCTGAAAAGTTCCCACGATTCTAGGGACTTTACTCTCGCCCTACCGTGCGCAGCTTTTTGCTAGAAAGTATCGAAGAAAGAGAGGGAGCAAGATTTGGAAAATGGCTTCTTGCAGGGGTTTGCGAAAGCTCTCCCCGAAACGTCAAGTCGATGTCTGAAGTTCTGAACCCGCGCAGCTCGAGTGTGTAAATATCGGCGCAAGAAGGTAGGGGTGCTTTCATCCTTCTTTTCGCAGCATATGCGCACTGTAGCCGCCAGTGCTCACACAGCCGCGCAAGCGCCGTGTATGTAGACTGGCGTACGTGACTCCGGCGAGTCTATCGCCTCGGTGTTGGTGTCTGCGAGAGAGCTGAGTTCAGGCGCTGCCTCAAGAGTGTAGTCTGGCGCGGTAGCCGAGCTTGTGTAGATCGATGAGTATCCGGTAATACGCCAGCGACGGCGTGTCCGCAATGGCCGACGAGGCCGCAGCACCACCTCAGCCGCAAAGGCGAAAATTGGTAAACAAATCGGCTGAGCCACCTTTCTCTCTTATTATCTCTCTTCTCGATTACGTTCCTTCCCTTGCAATGTCTCGAGGTGCCTTTGACTTGGCCTTTTCGAACTCGAAGATTCGGCGAAAGGGCTACCGAGCGTGGGTGCCAACTACTTTTTGTCGAAAATTCTGATCCTCTGACTCTAGGTTTTGTTTTTGTTTATTTTTCCTTGTGCCCTTCAAATCTGCACTCAGTAAAAAACGCACGTTCCGGTTATTTGTTTCTCCGGAAAGGTTTTATGTGAATTTCTTTTTCGCTTTTCGTCGAGAGTTTTGAATTTATTTTAATTTTCATTTTCAAAAGTTGTTGTGATTTTGTTTGAACTGAAGTGATAAAACTACAGTGAATTTAATAGTTGATGAAATAACGTTCAGAATTTTGTTATGAAAATTTTGAAAATTTACATTAGTTAATGAATATTTTATTTGATTTGTAAAAATAAGATTAGTTTCATTAGTTAAGTTTTAATTCAAAATTTGATAATACCTTAAGTAAATGTAATGAATTGTTTTAAAAAACTGTTTGAATATAAATAATTTTTAATGTCTGTGTTTACAATTGTAGCAAGTACTACCAACTGATATAACATTATGGATGTTCATGAATGAATTTCTTTAAAATTGATTGATTCATATTTAAATGTATATTTTTTAGTTAATTTAAAGAATAATAAAAATTGCATGAAAAATATCAATTTTTATTATAGAATTTTTTTTATAGAAATAAAAAGTATTTATCTAATTTATTTTATAATTTAATTTGTTTTGTGTAGAGAGAAAGAACAAGAAAGTTTTATACAGATGATTGGGCCTTTGGCGATGAAGATTTTGAAGGAAGAAGAGGCTTTCAATTGGAAGAAAAGATTGAAAGTGAAAAATATAATCTTAATAATTTTAATGGCTTATTTCGTGAAATGTCTGGTTCTGAACTAAGTGTAGGATATTTCCAAAAGCATGGATTTAATATACCAATTTTAATTAAAGAAAAAAGTGGGCTTGGTATAAGAGTACCTAGTACAAATTTCACAGTTAATGATGTTCGAACATGCGTTGGTAAGTTCTTAAGTGTTATGTAAAATTTAGTTTACCTTTGTATAATTAAAAGTAATCAACATTTATTTTTATGTTTTATAGGTTCAAAAAGGCTTCTTGATGTTATGGATGTCAATACCCAGAAAAATGAAGATATGACAATGAAAGAATGGCAAAAATATTATGAAGATGAAAATAAAAATCGGTTATTAAATGTCATTTCATTGGAATTTAGCCACACTAAGTTAGAGAATTATGTTCAATCGCCTACCATTGTAAGACAAGTTGACTGGGTTGATGTTGTCTGGCCAAAACATCTTAAAGAACAACAAGTTGAAGCAACCAATCTCTTGGAAGACATGATGTATCCAAAAGTACAGAAGTATTGTCTTATGTCTGTGAAAGGCTGTTATACAGATTTTCATGTTGATTTTGGAGGCACAAGTGTTTGGTATCATATTCTTAAAGGTGGAAAAATTTTCTGGCTTATACCACCTACTGAAAAGAATTTATCTCGATATCAAGAATGGGTTTTGAGTGGCAAACAGTCTGATGTATTCTTTGGAGATATGGTGGATAAGTGTGGTCGAATTACATTAACTGCTGGAATGACAATGTTTATTCCAACAGGATGGATACATGCAGTATATACACCCCAAGATTCACTTGTATTTGGTGGAAATTTTTTACACAGCTTTGGAATTGATAAGCAACTTAGAGTAGCACAAGTAGAAGAACAAACAAAAGTACCCCACAAGTTTCGGTATCCGTTTTTTACCGAAATGCTTTGGTAAGATTAATAAATATTTGATTTGTATTGAGACTTGCCCTTTGCTAAAGGAAAGTGTTTGTAAGACCATAAAAAATTTGATTTGAAAAAAATCTCTTTCAATTACAAAGAGCACAGAAAACTAATAATTTTGAAAAGAAATTGATCACTAAGTTGGTGAGAATGTTGAAAAAAATGCTGTTAAAGTTCACGATAATGTAGACAGAAAATCTACATTACTATGCAAGAAACTAAATGCACACCAAGGATAATTACTGTCCATCTCAAATTGTAAATTTCAACCACATTTTTCTCAACTTCTTAACCACTTAAATGAAAGAAATTTTTTTTTAAATTCAGTTTTTTGTGTCTTTTATCATGGAAAAGGTTTAAAAAAAGTTTTCTTTCAGTCAAATTTCTTTTGTTTCGATTGGGATTTCGTTTAATTTTTAATATTTGCATAAAAATTTCTAAAAAATTACATTTATTCTTTAGGTATGTTTTAGAAAGATATGTTCACGTTTTATTGGGAAGAAGTCACTTAGACATTTCTGAAACCCAAAGTCATCACACTGTTCCTCAAAACTTGAAACATGTTCACTTAACACCTCTTGAACTTCATGGATTAAAATCTATAGTTATGTATTTACATTCTCTTCCATCGACAAAAAAAAATGTTCCTGAATTAATCAGAGATCCAGTAGCATTAATTCACGATGTTCGTTGCCTTGTTGAACAACACAGGTTAGATAATTCAGAATTAGCTGTAACTGGAACACCAGTTCTACCTCCTCCTCCAGTTTTAACGATAACTGAAAGGGAGAAATTAAGTATAACAAGGAAGAAATTCAACAGACCTCCATTGCAAGAAAGGCCTGATGGAAAACCATCCGGTCCTCGAAGACGCAGAACTCGGTGTAAAAAATGCGAGGCTTGTACAAGAACAGATTGTGGAGAGTGTGTTTATTGTCATGATATGGTGAAGTTTGGAGGCAGTGGACGCGCTAAACAGACTTGTATGATGCGGCAATGCTTAAGACCTATGCTTCCTGTGACTGCTGCATGTAAATTTTGCAATTTAGATGGTTGGGGTCAGCCACCAGCTCCTTTAATGGGAAAACAAGCCCCAGCAGTACCTTCAAGTTTAATGGAATGTTCAATTTGTTATGATATCGTACATCCACAGTGTACTGGACGAAGTCTTCAAGGTGTTATTGTCAGTGATGATCTACCTAACAGTTGGGAATGTTTTGAATGCTGCGAAAGCGGGAGAAATTTAGAATCAAAACCAAGGATACCCAAGGCAAGATCGAGAAAATTTTCTTTATCGAATACTGCTTCTTCTTTAAATGCTACAGATTCTGAGAAAGCAACAACGCCTATTAAGAAATTAAGGCCTGATGTAAGCGAGGTATACAGTTTATTTTTTTGGAGTAATTAAAAAACTCTTATAAATAAAAACATTGTTTAAGTAATTGGTTTTATTTATTATTGTAGAGTTGGAATGATCAAGAAGTTGCAGAGGGTCATCAAAAAGCCATTTCACCAAGTCAGTTAACGTCAGTTCAAATAGCCAATAGGAATAATGTTGCAAATATAAAAAAGCAATTTGTAACTGCACATCCTGTTCAGGCAGCTCCCATTCACAGATCAAATGATTTTTACGAAAAACCGTATATTTATAATAAAAAAGCCATTTTATCAGTGTTTCGATATTTAACACCAAAGGAACTTGTGACTTGCGCTCGTGTTTGCAGGACTTGGGCACGATATAGTCTAGATTCTAGTTTGTGGAGGGTAATTGATTTATCTCACAGCGTGTTATCTGCTTCACACCTGTCTGGTATTATTCATCGGCAACCAGAAACGCTGATACTCGATTGGACAAATATAGCTAAATTACAATTGGCTTGGCTACTTAGTCGGTTGCCTCAAGTTCGTACCTTATCTCTTCAAGGTTGTAATTGGATTGGAGTTTGTGCTTTAAATGCCTATGCTTGTCCACCTTTAACAGAATTGGATTTAAGTTTTGTTGCTGGTAATTTAAAAATTTTTTAAGTAAATTTATCTAGTTTTTTTTTAATGCATACATAAAACTATTAAAAAACTAAAATAAATGAAAGCTTAAATAAATACATTTTTTAATTTAGAAAATGCTACCTGTTCCAGGGTTCAATGATTCAAGTCTCAGAGAAATACTCAGCCCTCCCAGTGATTCCAGACCTGGCCTAATTGACAAAACATCGCGACTAAAGAATTTAAAAAGTCTGTCTCTTAGTGGTTGTGATATATCCGATGTTGCGCTTCGATATATTGCTCAACACTTCGTGTGTATCGAGAGTCTTAACTTGTCTTCGTGTGGCAGAATAACTGATGCTGGAGTAGCACAAATAACAACACCACCAGCATCCACAATAACAACGCTCGTTTCTTTAAACCTCTCTCATTGTAGACTTTTAACTGAAGTTAGTTTAGACTATCTTCAGAAGTGTCAGGCTCTGAAATATTTAGATTTAAGAAACACGACGCAAATATCCACGCAGAAAGTTGACAATTTCACAACTACAAGCCGTGTCAACTCGCTTTTTATAGATGTAGAAGTCATACACAGTAACAGTAGAGAAGAAATGACGTGAGAAAACAGACTCTTAGAATACCTGATAAATACTTGTATATGAGCAGCTATGAAAAATTGCTGAAAGAGAGAGTAAAAAAGACAAAGTGTCAGATGATATTGTGCAAATAAACACTGCGAATTTGTAGGGATTTTAAATAGAATTCGTAGAAATTTTATTGCACTATGTGGCATTAAATACACATAAATACACATTACAATTTAGTTTTACTTGGGGTGCAAGAAATTTATTTAGAACAAATTTGAGCAGAATGTATTAACTTATTATGACAGATTTGTTCTTGTTTAAAAGTAAAAGACGGGTTCCGTTAATGTGATTGGCAACTTAGATTTTAAAATGAGTTTTAAAACTGAGTTACGTGTAATAATAGTTCCTAATAACATAAAAAATTTATAATTGCGCAATTTTTGTTTAGCATCCTAAGTAAACTAAGCGAGATCAATAAAAAAATTTTAGTGATTGACATGTAAAAATAACAGTATACTAAAGTTTACTTTGACTTATATCAAAGATTGATATGAAGATTCTTTTTGATCTTTCAATTTAAAAAATCGTTTCAATATTTTTTTATAAAATTGTTAAAGCAAAAAAATTATTTATTTAATGTGAGAAATTAAGTATTGTAAAAATGCAGCGTTACAACAGAAATAAACTAGAAATTACTGTATAACAAAATGAAAAAACATGAATAGCAGAAACGTGCAATTTTTTTATACAGAAGAATGTTTTTTTCTTTCCGCCAATTTATATGCGTGACTGCTAGTATCATGTAAAATAAAGTCATCCAAGATATTCCAAAGTACTGTTTACTAATAAATTATCAATTGAAATAAAAGTAAAAATGCACAGATATAAATAAATAATTTAAATCAGGAAAAAAAAAAAAAACAAAAAGCAATAAATTTTCACCTTGGAAGGCATTATTTTTACTAGATTGTATTAATAGAAAATACTAATTTTCATATTACTTTATTAATATCGTGTAATTGTTAAAATGTAGTATACATTAGCTTATTACCGTGATGCTCTTTTTTAATGTGTAAAATTTTTCGACATATTGATTGTAATATATTTAGAATTAAGATATGATGATACTAAAAGTAACAGCAGTATTTTCTTTAAATTAACATTCTTTTAATTATTAACTATATACTAAAACTGGAAATTACCAAGGTTTGTGTAACATACATTTTTTGCAAAAATCACATCATTTTTGCACAAATCATGCATTATTCATGCATGATAATAAAAAAAATGAATTTCTATAATTTATAATTAATATTTACATTTTTACATTTATTTATAGTTTAATTTTTAATTTTTTGAGGAATAATCGTCTCCAACATTAGAAATCGTTGCTAAATCTTGTTCTTTCTTTAATCTTTCTAAAATTAATTCAGCAATTGATTTTTGAGTTCGTCGTTGTAATTTTTCTAACTTTTTTGCTACATCTCGTTTGAGATCCCAATCTGGCTTCCTTGGTGCAAGATTACTTATATCCTATAAAAACATAACTTAAATGAGTGTGCTTCTTCATTTCATATGAAGATTTACATTTTAATTCTTAATTGATTCATTGATAGTAATTTATTTTATTGCATTTAAGACTAAAATTTTATACCAATTCCTCGATGACAGGTTTGACCTTCGCTGCATGTAGTTGATCTTCAACTTCAGCTTCTATATTACCAGCTTTACCGTCTTCAAGGCTCTGTTCCTTCAATTCCTCATCCTGGGGTTTGTAACTTCTAAATTTTGGACTGCAATTGTTTATTTATTTATTTGTCATTATTGCTCGAAAAATTACTAGCTATTTTCTGTTCCTAAGAAGTTTACGAATTATACGTTTTGAGGTTATCAATAAACACTTACGCTGGAAGTTTAGCAGCAGGTCCTTTATCTTCTCCATTTTCTGCGCTTTTTTGTTTTAAATTTAATAATCTTTCCTTTCTTTTTAACGCCTCCTCAACGAGAGTTCCAACTTTGTCATTTTCAACCATTTCCGTTAAAATTTTCTTTTGGCAGAGTACAATAGGACTAATTTGTTATGATAGCGCGTACTTTTTGTGGCGCGTCTTCCTTCAGTGACGGTGGTTATACCTGGTTGTACGATTTGTATTATCCAGTTTCCGCAGGCAGTCAACAATGTCAGCATCAGCGTTGTAACGTGACCGACATTTTAGAGAAATGTCACAAGACAAAGACAAAGACCTAAAACACGATTGTCTCAAGACAGTCATAAATTGAGAACAGTTTTCGAATTCGACGAAAAATATGGTTCGTCAATTCATCAGGCAATCTCAACATCTACATAGTATTGAACAACGCTGCTTAGCTTTAAGCAACTTGTAGACACTAAAAACAATAAAGCTAAGATGTTATTAAACAACGCTGCTTAGCTTTATTGTTTTTAGTGTCTACAAGTTTGCCCTGTCGCGTTTACATTACTAATTACTATAACGTGCTTTTATTGTACATTATTCTGACATTCTAAAATATTTTAAAAATGTCAATATTACGTAAAAAAAAAGGCGACAATATTGTGTCTCTTGTTACAGTTTCAAAGAAGACGAAAAATTAAGTTAGCATTAGTAGCCGAGAAAAAGCATGGTGTCCAAAGATCCAAAGTGTAAACCCTATGGGAAAGGTCCGATAAAACCTTATAAAGACCAGGGGGTTTATTCTGTAAGCTTATCGCGCGCGATAAATGAAGTTATCGTGCGCTTTCTGTTGTCATTTACATGGGTTTGTATATCTATATTTAATATCGATATTGTAAATATAACGTGCATTAAACTTACAGAATAAGCCCCCTGGTAAAATTGATACCGGTATCGGGTTATATGTGGCATTTGCACCATTTTACCAGGTCTTTCCGACAGGGAATGTAAGTCTAATGTAACGTCCGCCCAATCTACGCCTACGCGAAGGCAACCCTCTATAACCATTTAAATTAAGCTCTCTATTTTTCAAATTTGTCTTTATAATTTTATTTTTAACCAATATAGCCTTTAGTATTTCAGGATTTGTTCTTAGATTATATAGTTTCTCTTGGGCGATTAAAATTCTTTTTACAAAAAATAATAAAAAGAAGAAAAGGAATTAAAAGATAAAAACATAAAAATATAAAATCCTTGAGCGAAAATGGTTATTGAATTATAAAATTTGATTTGCCCAAGTACAAACCGCTTAAGTACGCACGCATAAAAAAGCGGGGCACCGCCAGGCCCGCGTGCTTGATGTGTTTACTTTAAAAAGATCCAAGGAGCCGTGCCCTCTGAGGTGAAAGCGTAATGCTTTAGAAAACGCTTGCTGTTGGCGGATGCAAGCTTCCCGCGGAACGGCATAACTTAAACGCGCTGACTTTGCACACCCGCGAAGATAATTTCCCCGTTCCAGCTGTTTAGTTACAAAGGATAAAAAGGGGAAGCCGCGCTTCCGCGATTGGTGGGACGTCACTACGCTATAAGTTATCAAATTTTCTTTTAGAATAAAAATTTTAATCTAATGTCTTTTTAGGGACCATCAAGAACCTCATTTTCGATGGCTTCGATCATGGTTTTAGAGGGACATCAAGATGTCATTTATGTTTAGCCTGAAGTCTTGATGGTTCTTATCTTTTACCTAATACAACGGGTAACTCCTTTACAATTTGATGGGCCAGATTATTTGCATCGTATGAAAAGTGCGTAAAATATTATGTATCAGGCCGCAAACATAACTTTGAAAAGAACGTGCTTGGATGTGCTTGGTCGATTTGTGGCTGCATAGATTTCACTGCATTTGGAATACAAGTCGACGGATAACATAATAACTTCCTGATTACATGGTTCTGTGAATGATATTGATTCCCATCCAAAAAAAGCAGCTGGTAATTAATTTTTATTATATTGGAGAAAGTGAAAATTAGTGAAATTTATTTCAAATTTTGATAAACTTCAGTGTAAACGTAAAATAAATTTATAATTTAGATTATCAATAATCAATTATGTATATTAAGTTTGAATAAAAAATTAATTTAATTAAACATGACAATAATGTTTCAAAAATTTTTTTAAAAATCAACATTTTATTACATTTATTATTTTATTTTGTTCTTAACAGTTCATAACTTAAATAAAAATAAAGTTCTCGAGGCTTAATGTAATATAATTTATTAAATAATTATACATGTACATATATTAACGAACTAGAAACAGGTAACTTGTACGCCTCCGCGCCATTATCACCTATAAGGATTTTAATGGATGACGAGGACATATCTGTTTCTATATGTCCACTTGACCATTATTGAATTCGTTTGTTTATTTACATAGCGCCAAGTAAATGCCAATTATTCAGTGATGGGATTTTTTAACTTCGCCATTCAATTGACGAGTTTCTGCTTCCTCGGACTATTCGCAATAATTTCTCCGTCTTCCTCTCGTGATACTTGGACTTGCACCCTGCATTCCACTATTCCTTTCCCACGCACTGTTGTGCTCTAAAAAATTAGAATAATCTGTTAGTGAACACAAATATTATTTAAGTCATCATGATACATACTATACATTATTAAATGACTCACTAAAGAAGCATCAATGATGGGTGTTCCATTAACTTCTTAAAAGCAGTGAGCCACTGTGCTCCAACTGCTCCATCAACTGTACGATGATCACAGCTAGCAGTGACACTCATATATTGCGCAACAGCATAACTAATTTTTAAACACATTATAAAAATTAAATTATTTTTTAAGATAAAGTTTTTATATTTGAGAGTTTACCCTTTGTCATTATTAGCTGGTATTAATCTCTTTTCTGTTGATCCTATAGCAAGAATAATGGATTGTGGTGGATTTATAATAGCTGAGAAATTTTTGATTCCAAACATGCCAAGGTTTGAAACAGTAATGGTTCCACCCTGGAATTCTTGTGGCTGCAATTTACCTTCTCTGGCTTTCGCAGCTAATGCTTTGACGTCTTTGCTAATTTGAACTATTCCTTTTGTATCTGCTCCGAAAACAATAGGCGTGATGAGCCCATTTTCGGTACTAACTGCTACACTAACGTCTACATGATCATACCTGAATAAAAGTTTGATTTAAATTTAATTAATTAGTTCAAATTTTTTAAAACACATAGGAACAGTGGAACTTACTGTCGAATTTTGTCGCCTAGCCAAGCAGTATTACCTTCTGGAACCTTTAAACATGCCATTGCCATACCCTTAATAATCAGATCATTGACGCTGATTTTTAACTTTTCCTTTTCTAAAGCCTTATTAAACTGCTCCCTAACTTTCAAAGCTTCGTCCATTTGGATATCAACAGTAAGATAATAATGGGGTATTTCCGTTTTGCTTTCCAGCAAACGTTTGGCAATAACTGCTCGAATATTTGAGACAGGAATTTCTTTTCCTCCTGCAACAGCAACTCCAGGAGCTCGTCCGACAGCAGCTCCAGGAGCTCCTCCTACAGCTTGTGACGCGCCTGCCAGGTCTTTTGATGATATGGATCCGAAAGGTCCGCTTCCTTTTAGGCCCTATATCAGAAATAATTGATAATTAATGTTTTCATTCTGTATAATTATATTACTATTAACTGAACACTAATAGGACTGACAATTTTTTTCTGTATAAAAGAATTTTCATTAAATGTATAAGAAATATAAATCTTGCAACTTTTATGAGTTTCCTCTCTTTAGCCATGATTTATTTTTCAGACGAGAATGTTCGATATTACAATGTGTAAAAATCAGCTTTAAAACTCAAAAAACCTACTTGTAAACTAAGACCCTTCTCAGCAGCGATTCTTTTAGCCAACGGGCTGGCGAAGATTCGGTCACCGGACGGAGCGGATCGCGCGGCGACTGGCGCTGCACTAGGAGTCGGTGGTGCCGCGGGGGCAGCTGGTGACGGCGTTGGGGCAGCTGCAGAAGGCGATGGTGCAGCAGCGGCAGATGCTCCATCGTCCTTGAAGTCTTTAAATGCCGCCACGCTCGCTTGGTCCGAAACGATAATGCAGACCAATTTACCGATCGGTACGTTTTTTGAGCCGGCGGGTATGACAATTTTGGCCAAGTAGCCCTCCTCTGGCGTCTCGAAAGCCATCGTTGCTTTGTCCGTTTCGATTTCGGCTAGTAAGTCACCTTCTTCTAGTTTATCACCTGTTGGATAAAACCTCATTTAAGAAAAAATTCAAAATTACAAGTGCTAGTTTGTAGTTGTAACAAAAATTGGGTGAATATTTATTACTTAAATTTGATTTTAAAAAAGATATTCTTTGCCAATAATACTTGTGAAATTTTGTAAACATATATTGAATTTTGTAAATTTTATTAAACCTTCATTGCAAGAAAGAAAAGCTCATATATTTACCTTCTTTTTTTGCCCATGAAATAATGGTACCAGTATCCATAGTTGGTGACAAAGCTGGTAACGATACTTTTATGTGGTCTGGATAATCTGCATAATATCTTAAATTTTGATGCCATGCTTGTATTGGAAACTTTGAAGTTTTGTGAGGAAGTAACCTAAACATAAAGAGTTATTTTTATAGTTTAAGTATCTAGTAAATAAAACCCTCTTATCGATATAAGCATATGTCATTTTGATTAAAAGTAACATAAAGTTATTGACTACAATATTTAAAATATAATATTTATTTATAATAGCATATATAACTGTTTGTTCTATTACATAATTTTATTTTCAATTCTTTACATTTAAATTTAATAAAATATTTTACACACTGATGAGTTTTGTTTAGGTGTTAATATTGAACGTACAAAGTATAAGTTTTTATGTACTCAAAATAATAAAATTAAGCAAAAAATATTAATGTCATTGAAAAATGTCAAAAACTATTTTCAGATTATTTTTGAACATTCAATGAATAATAAATAGAAATATGTTTTCTAAATAGCATGCATATTGTATAACCTTTTTTTAAGTTAAGTGCATTCAAAAACTACATCATTTTTATTACTTGCTATTAATTTATTTTCATATTTTGATTTTTTAATAAAACATGTTTTTATAACATATTATATAAATCCTTTAAGTTTTAATATTGTAGTCAAAAATAAGATTATGTGAGTTTTATAAAAGCTACTACTAACCTTTGAATTTATTACCACAATTGATTGAAAATCATTAGTTTTGTTAAAACATGTGACATTATCTATTAAGTAATAATTATAACTCATCCAAAGGTAAAATAATACATAAAACTAAAGTTTGTAGTTAAAATTATAAAAATTCAGATAAAAAATTCTAGAGAAAACTCTAATCTTAATACAGTTGGCATACTTTCTGCAATAAAGTATGACATACATAATCAAATGTCAATCATTTTTATTGGTATTACCAAGAAAATTGTTTCCCAAAGATTCATAACAACCTACTAAATAGCGTAAAATCAGTTTGATCTTCAATAATTGAAGTTAAAATTGCTTACTTCTGCTGTGAGCACAAAGCAGCCTTGAAACATCATTCTAACCTCTTCTTCGAGTTTCTCTCTTGCTCTGAAAGTTCCCTATGCGCAGGTGAAAAAATTGCTGACTCGACGAAGACTCACCTTGTCTGATGCTTTCTCTGGCGCAGACTCTGGGTGCCGAGGCACCTGACAACATTATTCCTGATGGTGGTGCGGAGTGTCGCCTTAGTTAGCTCGTCGCGGAGGCGCGCTGTCGTCCGCAACATGTCGGCGATGCTGTGGTTGTGGCGACGGCAACGAGGTCGGAGGCGTTCGTTCGCGTGGAAAACCGCGAGGTTCTGCTCTGCAGATTTCCCGATCCCTTGATGTCTGCTCGTTGCTACACCACGCGCGCGCGCACTCACACCAACCTAGGCTCCGAAGCTTACTTAGAGGTCGTCTGCAAGGTCACGTGGTTGCACGGTCGGCTGTTTTCCCCTCTCTGCCAGAGTGCGATCCAGCTAACATGAGGCTTGAGCGCTTTGAGCAGCTTGTTTTCGATTAGTATTGGAAAAGAGCTTTTTTTTAAAATTTTGAGAACATAACCTATCTTTACCGGTAGTTTTTGACTTCTACAGGAATTTATTTTAACTTTGTTACTTACCGTATAAGAAACATTGGCGCTATTATATCAAATATGTATCAAAATTTAATGATAATTGTTACTTTTGTTTAAACTAAGTACTAATTTATTTGATTTTGGCATTGATAAATGCGTATACAACTTGCAGTCAAACTTGTTTAATGCGTTATATGAGTGCCGTTTTGTATAATATATATA
>JAWWEM010000054.1:5879183-5893302 GCA_035582935.1 Ormyrus thymus | reverse complement strand
GAGGACCGAGAGGGAATGGGGTAGAACGGGCAGTCCCGTACCGCAGGTAAGTGATGCTCATTATCTGGAAACACCCTGATCCCGTCACATCTCACAATGTTGAATTTGTAATTCAGGAATCAGGGAGAGTGTCCAATGTAGGATACACGGTCTTCAACATGAGTTTTGTACCGCACTTCAGAACTCTCTTTCACGCATATATTCCGTGCAGACGGCAAAAGCGGAGCATATACCTTCCGTATGTGCAAAGTGCTAAGTTCTATGGCCCAATACTTTAATAAAAGTTTAGTACTTGTGACTTTATGGTGTTTAGTGAAACAAATAGAATTTAATAAATTTATTAAAAATTAAAAATGTGTTGGTGGGTGAAACCGCATTTGCATTTGCACAAATAAATAGGTTATTTATTTGCAAACAAAATCATACGGTAGGTTTGTTCCGCTTTTACCGTAGCCTGTACGAAAAATATATACGTGAGAGTTGAGAGTGCGGTACAAAATTCATGTTGTAATTGTAAACCGTGTTGTAGACCGTGTATCCTGCATTGGACAGGCTCCCTTATGAATGGCGGAACAACAATCAAAACGTGAAATTTAGATATAGGTAAATTTTTAATCGAAAACTTAAAAACCTCAATATAAAGAAAAGTATTTTTTTAATTAATATTTTATGTCATCAAGATGCAGATTTTGAAATTAACCTGAAACAAAAAGTGTTTTTTACATGTGGGCAACAAAAATTAAAAGTCAGAAGGAATAATGATGTTATCTCAAAAGATTTTGAATGCTATCAAGATTACAAAAAATAAAACTTTGCAGCCTTCAATTTTTCAATTGTCAACTTTAACAGAGACACTAAGAACGCAACGTACAGATGCAATGAAAGAATATAAAAATGCAATGAAAAAATATGAAGAATCTACCAAAAACCTTAAAAAAGATTGGCATTTTGAAAGGTGTGGAGAAACAAATTCGAATAAAGAAACGAAGTCAGCAATTTCAATGTTTGATATGTTTAAGATGAAGATTAGGTTAACACCATGGGAGTTAAAGGAACTATATAAAGAAAGTAAGCAAAAGAATAGAATGTTATCTCAACAATTTAATCCTACACGAAATAGAACCTTAGGAAATGATTTAGCACTTGCTCATTTCCTTATTTATGAAGGAGGCAGAGTTAAATTCACAAGAATTGATGAGTGGATAACACTTAATAAAGATGGTAAAACAGTTAATTTACCAAACACATATGATCCTAATTTTATTTTAACAGAAATAGATGCTAGTGATACTGAACTTTACTTTCATGCTCTTGAAAATTTTGAGAACGTATCAAGAGTAAAGAGAGCATCTTTTGCAAGGTGTCTTTTGTTTGATGATTGGTATGTAGATAGAATTGCAAGCATATTTCCGCAGTTGGAATATCTTGATATTTCAGAATGTCCAAAGGTAACAGAAAGAGGTTTGGAAGCAATTTACAAAATATCTAATTTAAAAATACTTATTGTTACAAATCATTTAAAATCAGCATCTTTTGAATTGACTTGCATGCTATTAGAAGACTGTATACCAGGATTAAAAATTCAAATTCTTGATCCAAAAGAAAATAATGAACCAATGGAAAAAAAATAAATTTTGTGCATATATTATAATAATAAATTATATTACATAGCTATATAATAATAAAATACATAAAAAGTAATCTTATTTAATTTTATTTTTTTCTCTTCTTCTCTTAATATATCGAAGTACTGTTTTATTGCAAATACCATAACTTTCTATATCATCATTGTCAATGGCTAAGGATATGTTATCAAAACTCAGATAGTACTTTTTCCAAACATGTTTCCAGCTTATTTTTTTACTTATTTTTTCACGTTTAAGTGACAAATTTGTATGTCGCATTACAGCTTTTTTTAAATCCAAAACTGTGGTATTACGAGGTGGTATCTGAATAACAACAAAATATTAACATTACCATTTTCTACGAAAAAATTCTAATTATAATAAAAATTATTTGGGAGTTTTATGTTTTAAAAATTATCTAGTTTCAGATAAATTTCAATAGTTTATCGATATAAAAATAAAGTTTAGCTTTATAGGTTATACAGTACGCATGATGCAAATAAAGAATAAAAACAAATTGGGCATACCACAATCGACAATCTTGGCAAATTTCCACGATCTAAATACAATATAATGGCTTGTCCCTGAGCTACAGCAGCTTCAGCTTTGATTTCTTCTGCGGTAGGATCTGGTGGAAGACTATTGAAAAGTGGATCACTTTCAATGATATTGGCAATAGCTTCTTTCGTCAATTTTGTTAAGTCTTCGTGAGAAAAACTTGATTGCTCTTCTTGTTTTTCATTATGAAGCTGACAATCAATATGATCAGTTGTTGACATTTTTCACAAAATCTTCTGTTAAATTCTGTTTAAGTTTATAGGTATAGGTTAAGGTTCTGTATCTACATTGTTTACATGTGCACACGGACTTGCTTGCTTGCTTCGCAAATGCAACGATGTGATCTAGTTATGGATTAGGTCCAGTTAAAAATGTTAAGGCCAGATCTGGAATCGAATCTGATCAGATCTAGAGTAAAAAAAATTATAAAAATTTATATTTAAATATACAAACTGAACATAATAAATAAATAACATCGTTTTTAAAAATTAGTTTTTTTTCTATTTATATTTAGTTATATTTTGTATTATGTAACTGCAGTTGCGCTTTTTTTAATTTTAATACTTTTTAATACGTTTTTTAATTGACTGTTATGTTAATGATATAGATGTAATAAGGTTCTGTATTGCTCTGAGCATCACAAATTTTTCCTTGCCCTGCCGTAATTTATCTAGATCAGTAAACATATTTATAATGAGTTACTGTCGAGAAATAATTGATCGCAGCTAGACAAATTAAAAAATTTCAGTAAATTATTTTCGTTTAGAAGTTTCACGTAAATTATACATTTTAGAGGTGTTATGTCAAATATTGGAAAGTTTTCGAATAAACATTTTTTTCTTTTATGTTTGTTTATAACAAACTTTTTAGAAAAAAATTCGCGTCACATTTTGCAATGATCTAATAACTCTAATAAATCTAATAGCTTAATAAGTAAAAATATCTAAAAGAAGGGTACTTCATATAGAAAATGAAAAAAATCTTTCGTACCTAAATTATAAGATTTTAATGCGGCAAATATAGGTATTGTTAATTTAAAGAAAAGCATTAATAAACCGCCGGAATCTGTTTTTCATTCGATTATGATGTCTAACAGATCATTTATTCCTTAAACGAATTCATTTTGAATTACCGATGAATGGAAAATTTTGAATACAATTGAGTAGAGAGTAATAGTATTTTTTGACACAAGGACAAAACAGTTGATTCTCTGAAAAAATTAAGTTTAGCGTCTGAACGAAAAGTGTCGAACAATCTTTTTAAAACATTACGAAATGTGTAAAATCGAATTTTATGCATTTTAATTTTGTTGTTTATATAAAAATAAAAAATTATTTGTAACAAAAATTTTATGATTTAACATTATTAAATAACTTATTAAAAATAAATTAATAATCGTATATTAATCAACAAATTTTTTAAAATGCATTTCAAAAAATTTACCCAGCTCTAAACTACATATAATAAAGAATAAATTATATCGTTATATTTCATAAATTTTTTTACTGTATCTCAAATTCAGCTTAATAGTTAAGAAATTTGTTATATTCTTAATCACTAAAAATTTTATTTTTATCCTTATCTTACTTAGATTAAATTTAAAAATGAATTTCGATTCTTCTGGAGCACAGAACACATTGCACTACAGAATAATCAAAATATTACGTGGCATTAAAAAAGGTAATATAATGAAATGGTTTTTATTAATTTCATATTTATTTTCATTATTATTATTATTATTAAAGAACAACTTGAATAAATAACATTTAACTTAAAAGAAAAATGTCTATACTTTTCATCCACGATCTCTTTTAAACATAGCAATAAATACAATGCTTTACATGTTTCAACGAGAATATGCGTTTAAGATGAAGAATAAAAATTTTTTATTGACCTACAGATAAAATCAGTAGTCTTAATAAACATTAAATGAAATGCCTTAGATTGCGTGAGCATCAATTTCTAGTTGATAGCATACATCGATTCAATTTTTCTACAAAATATAGTATCTGGTACACATGTAAATAAACGAAAAAAACAAAAATTTCAATTAAATAATAACAGAACTGTACTTCAGAAAGATCTTTTAAACTGCCTTTGAATTCTATTATAATCTGCATTAAAGCCTGTTATAACACAAATAATACAACCAAACATGATTCATAGTATAATCATCATTATTATGTATATGAGAAGTCGCCATTAATTCCACACAAAATGTAAATTGTGTGGAGATGTATGTAAGAGTAAATGTACGTTAAAGTGACAAAGATTGAGGGTACATCTAAAAAGATAAATGCCCCAACCGGTTTTGCTGATGTTCTGCACCCATTTTTCATCACGTTCAACAGCGTTTCAGAAGGCAATGTATATAATAAAACACATTATTCGACCAAATTTTTCAAAGACCAATTTTTTTCGTTTTATAAACGCTCGGCTTGTCATTGTGCTATCTCAAGTAACTTTCATATTTTTTACAATTCTTTGTATTCATACATAAAGAAACTTTTAACGACTTCTTGTTTTACTTTTGACAAATTAGCAACGGGAAATTGTTTGCTTTACTGTTACTTCATCAATAAGCAATCACCGCTTTTGTGTATAATATATACGTAATGCTGTGAAACTCTCTCTCTCTCTCTCTCTCTCTCTCTCTCTCTCTCTCTCTCTTTCTCGTTCAATGTTACTTTTTTAATTTATAAATATTTACAGAAAGAAAACAAAAATATATAGTGTTTCGACTTTCTCCGACGCTATTCAAATATACGCTTCACCTACCCTTCAATCATTCTTATGTTTGCTCTCCGTTAAACATTTAAAAGACTAATCTCTTCAAGTACCTTATTCTTAAAGCATATCCTCCATTTAAAAAAAATTTCTTCTATCCAGTATATATCATAAAACTCGCAATTGTCTGTTTTCTTTATCTCTTAACTCACGTTGACATTCCCAACACTGAGTGTTTGTATTATAATACACGTGTTACTTTCGAAGAAACGTTTGCATGCCAAGCGTCTTTTAAATTTGCGCATAGTAGCCCTTTTTTTTAATGTTCTTTTGTTTATCTTTTTATAACAATCTAAGAATACTTTCACGCGCCCCATGTTTACAAATGTCCGTATAAAAACTTCTTCATCTTTTCCATTCGATTCTCTTTCTTAGATAGTTTCCTTTATACACGTTACAAAATTTTACAGTGTTTCTTTACTCGTTGATAAAATGCAATATTAAAAGATTAGTCTTTTTTGTCGCTTCTCCTTAAATTTATTACAGATATTAGCGCAATTTTAAAAGACTGGCTCAACGAAGTATTGTGTATGTATAGTGTTAAAATTCCTAAAGAACGTGCGATTCCAAAAAACAGGTTCGTGGCAACGTTTATCAAGTGATATTCTTTTTTTTTTATTTGCTCAATTATCTTCTGTCGTTCATTTTTGTCTGATAGAAGTCGCACATATATTACAATTCTTGCGCGATTTTTTAGTTGCATTTGCAATCTTAAAAATCACACATATTTTTCTTTCATTAACTATCTAGTTTTACAAGCCTTAGCATTAATGTTATATTAATATTTGATACGATGAAGTTGACAATTAATAAAACCTGTATTTTCAACCAGGGCCTCGTATTAAATATCGGAAAGTAATAAGACACAGGGCTACTGTTTTTTCTGTTTTTTTTTACCTTTTCATTTTAAATATTTCACCATGAAAAAAAAGTTTTTCATCGTCCTTATTTTATTCATGTTTCATTTTTCATTTCAGATTACTGTATAATTTTTTGTAACGCAATGCTTCGAATGAGCGCCGAGAATTTTTTTTCTTAAACGTTTTTGCATTTGGAGATTTTAAAACCCACACACCGTGAATTAAGGAAAGCGAAAAAGAGAAAGAATAAGGAAAAAAGTAAAGGACATTCGTACGATTTTAGGCTCAGGTAGAGAGACACTAGTAAATTATTTCAAATTTTTGTGCTAAGTTCAGTTGTATTGAACATTTTAAACTCTAAAACATTTGACAAAGTATGCATTTACTTAATTAAAATTTTTTTATACAAATTTTACAAAAAAAAAAATTTGAGTGTATTATCAGATATAACGATACAACAATAAATAATAAAGTAAAAATTTAAGCGACTGCCCAAACTAAAACGTATTAAGAAAAAAAATTAGTATTAACTAATTCAATTAAAAGAAATTATATATGAAAAATACATAAAATGAATTTTTAAGCATGGAAGAATTAGAAGGAAATTTGATGAAGGCGAATAAAAGAACAACGCGTAGACAGTTTTTATTATTTTTTTACGAAAAACGTCTATTAATTTTGAAGAATATATTTTACAACAAATCAATGATACTAGATGCTTTGCCATGATAAAACTATTTAAATCTCATTCTCTGATTCGCCGTAAATAATTGTTCCTTTTAATCTTAAAAATCACGTTAGTTGCAACAACAGAAAACGCTTTTTATTTTAAAATAAATTCATCACTTTTGTTTTTTCTTGTTATTTTTTATATTCCAATAGTACGCGCACTTTATATCGCAACGTTCCTTGACCAAGCAAGCTCGAGAAAAATGAAGAAGATAGAAGCAAATATCTTATATTCATTACTTTACTTTATCAATCATGTATAATTAATAGAAGAAGATCTCATTTCTTACTTTCATCTCTTCCGCATTTTTCACCTTGCTCACATTTTTATTTTCTTTATTTCTCGCGTGTGAAAATTAATAAATCCATAAGTAAATGTTATGCACTAATTATAATAATAATATAACAATAATGACGAAGTGTTCTAAACAGTGCTAGGACTAGTGCTAGTGGGTTGTTTTTTTTTTATTTTGTCTCTCTCTTGCTCTATTCCTCGATTTCTGATCGTTTTTCTCGCACTTTCATTCTCACTCTCGTTCTTAGTCTTTCTCTCGCTGATTCTTTCTCTCACCGCAGTAGACCGGGTAGAGGGGATGGGAACTAAGGAATTAGAAGAAAAGATTTAAAAAGAAGGGGAAGAGGATTTAAGAAGGACAATAGAACAATGTTAAAACGCGATCTCTTGCAATTCGTCGTCGTAATACGGTCAAGAGTGCGGAGGAAAATGAATGAATGAATGGGGTTCGAAGGAAAGGGGACGGGGAGAGGCCTCGTTAGTGCGGGGGTGGATCTGTCGACTGATTTCTACCGTCGACGGTCCTCACGGGTTTTCGGCGCGACGGGCCCGTGGTAACGCCTACGGGTCCAACACCGCCGCGAAGAAAAGCGCTCGTCGGTGGCGTAGCCATCTGTTCCCTGATTGTACCGGTACCGGTATTCCTTATTGGCAGTGGCTGCTGCAGTACCTGTAACAAATTAATAAATTAGTGCGAAACAAGTATAATGATACTTACAAAAAAAGCAAACACATCGAAATTAAATTATGTTATAAAAAAAATATTTTTGTCACGTTTTTTTAACTAATGTTAATATAATTGTAAACAAGTAAATATGGTACTTTTTATTTTTATAAAATTATAAAAGCAAGCATAACATTTATGAATAAATTTAAACCATCAATAAAAAAATTGTTTTTTATTTGGTTGTTTTTTTACTTTAGAAAATATTGTATAAAAATTATTTTGCAATTCTTTTGCAACACCCATTAATTTGACGTAATATTAATAATAACTGGTACTAGTTTTTAATAAACGTTCTAATTTTTAAGTTAAAGTAAACAATATTCTGAAATTTTGAAGAAAATATAATTAAAATAAAAATAAATAAAATTAAACATTTATAAGAAAAATTTGGAAATATACGACAACAAGTACAATATATGGTTGTGCAAATACTGAATAACATTTCTTAAAAAACATCAGTTCCTTTTAAAAATGCAAGAATATGTAAATAGTTATTTAATTAATAATTTGAATTTTTTTATTTATTCAAAGTTTTATTATATTATTTTATTACCTATATATTATGAAACGAATTATTAATATCAATTTTCATTCAATTTCATTTGCAAGATATAAACGAACGTCCTTTAATGCGTTTAGTTAAAATTAGGAGCGCTATACACTAGTTAAATCATCAACTTCAATATTCATTGTTCTTTTAATTTTAAAAAGCAAAATAATTTTTATTCAATATTATGAAAACATTTAACATTTAAAATACAGCATAAAATAATTTTTAATTATTTTTTATGCGTAATAATATAATATACATATATTTACCTGTTTAAACGAAGTTACTCTATTTAATTTATTTTAAATAGTTGCTGATTTGACTAGTTAAGCTCCTTGGCTTCCTAAAGAAGTACAACTATCTTAATTTTTTCTTCTTTTTTTTTTAAACAAATTGAGCACACGTTTGTTTACTTAATTAATAAGATTTGCAAATTTTACTTAATTTCTTATAATATAGAAATGTTAAATAGAATGCGAAGATTTTTAATAAGAAGCGACTATAAATTGACTGATACTTATTCAATGATTTACTAAAAAAAATAAGGAAATAAAACTCCAATAAGTGTTACTTACTAGTGGTTGAGGTATGACGTGCATTAATGTCGATACAACTGGTTGGGCCGCAACCGAGTCGGGATTACAGTCGGGATTTGCAGTCGTCGATGCTGCGGCCTGGTGCGCACTGTTTGCTTGCGTTACAGGGTGTTGCTGTTTACTAAGTGCGGTGTTACTCTGCTGTTCCCTTTTGCTGCTGCTTTCTTGGGTTGAAGAAGAGGAATTGCCGCTGCCAGTCGCTTTCTTGACTGTGGAGTGTGGAGCTGCAGAGGAGGCCGTGGCACTCGGTGTTTCGGGACTGCTCATAACTGTAGAAACACTAGAGGCAGGAGTTTGCACGCTAGAAGTAGGTTGCTGTTGAACCGTAGCCAGGTCTGGCAACGCCTCCACTAACGTGCTCACTACCAATTCCCGTGTAAACAGACTGCGATTTGCGCTTTCCCTTTCGATACTTTGTAACTGCGAATCGGATGGTGTGTTGGCTATGCATCTATCAAATTGAAAAATTTATTGGGGGGTATACTTAAAAAATATTTTTATTTGTTTATTTATTTATTTAAAATTAGAAAAATTACAATATATTAGTGAAGTATTTTAATAAGATTTAATAAGTGTCCTTACCGAGGAAGAAGAAACGTTGAATTTTGAGAATTCGACGCTGAAACACTGGATGGATTAGAAGAACTAGCAGCATTATTACTGCTAGCTGCATTGTTCGGCAAGACGTTAGACATAGTGCTTGCGTGATTTCCATTAATGCTGGGTCCACCAGAACCAGAGCCGATCACTTGAGTTTGCCGCTTTGGCAGTCGTTCCAGTTGTTGTCTAGCAGCCTGTAAATAAAATAACAAGATAAATGTTTATTTAATAGTTTTAATATTTAGAAACACTATAAATGCTCGAAAGCGGCCCCCTCTCTCCCCGCGAGCGATGCCCCGTTCACCGCGTGCCCTCTCCGCAACGTACAAACTCAACATCTTGTTAAAACTTCAATTTTCAATTTAAAAGAATTTTTTTCTCGAAAACCGTGAGGTAAATAAATCTAAAAAAAATCATGTAATCTTATTTCTAATTAAGGAATAACATGAAAATACTTCAAGTTTTTCTCTATGGTTAAATTTCGATTAACCACTGAACCTCCTTAAGATACTTTACATATTATTTATTAAGTTAATAGGCATGTACAATTGCTTTTTATTAGCTTGTGTTAATATTTAAGTTCTTATTTTTTTATAATAAATATAGTAATAAAGAAAATGTAAAATCACATAAAATTATATAATTCTAAACTTTAATAGTATGAAATGTACATTGAATTCTTTTACTATTTTCAACAACAAAATTAATAAGATAGAAATTTCCTTACTCTGACTTGTTGACGTTCAAGCTGCAATTGCATTTGTAATTGTTGTAATTGTGATGGAGCATTTGAACTTTGCACTGCACTTCCACTACCACTGCTACAAGCCCCTGTTCTCCGAACTCCAGACAATTGTGAAAGTAATTCGGTTATTGGATCGATTCCATCTCTACTATTTGGGCTAAGTCCACCAGAGGAATTAAAATGCATATTGGACCTAAAATTTAAAAATTGAATCAAGAAACATTTGTAAAATTCACATAAAATATATAGATAAAATTATATAAATGAACAACTTACAAATCATTAAAACAGTATTACAACACTGAATATTGTTTTCATTTTTTGCAGTTAAAGGCATTTATTAAAATTGACTAATAATTTTATTAAAAAGTAAAAAATATTTGATATCAACTGATAAAAATTTATTTATAGGTTAACAATTACTGTTAATTTGATAGGACTTAAAGTTCGAATTACCTGCGGGGTCTAGCTGAACTAACACCTCGTGATGCATGGGTTATCCGACGAATCCCATGTCGATTGGAAACGGATTCATCAAGAAAAGTTATTAAATCTCTTGGTCCACTTCGATGCTCCAAACTTAAATGGCCAGCAATATCATCCGTAACAACATTAGGCTCACCTCCAGGCAGATATGCACATATTGGACAAATCTATTTGTAAATAAAAATGGATTAATAGAAAAAAGAAAAATTTTAAGGCACCTTCCAACATTTTGAGGTTAGAAAGATAGAAGTGATTCTTTTTTTACAAGTACATTGAAAATTATTCTTTTATTTAATCAGATTTCTACAATATTGTAAAATATTAAAAATTGTAAGCTTAATTATTTTAAACTATTCTTAATTTTTGTAAATCAATTATTTAATAAAAATAAATTTTAAGTGTTACATCATTGATAGTTGTGTTCTGATCTTTTAATTTAACAGTATTTATATTTGGAACAAAAAGTGATTAATAAGTAATAAATATGATTAAAATAATTAGTTCATAAATAAAGATTTTATTATTACTTTACATTTTTAAAACTGGTAAGACTACAAATTTATAAATATATATGTATATATGTTTCAATCAATAACTTTTACTTTGAGATCACTAAAGCAATCACAAGAGCACTTTTGTAGAATTTTTTCTTACCAGGATAGTTTATTTTTTTTTACAAAGTAAGTATTTTGAATACTTTTGAAAACTAATAATTTTGGTTAAGTACATACATTATATATTATTAGTAATGACATGTCAACAACTTTTGTTTTCCTTTAACCAATCTAACCAATTTTTTTAAAGTAATTGTAACCAATTTTCCTAAAGTAATTTTAATTGTTAAATCAGAACTAAATTTAGAAATTAGAAAAATTGATTTACATTATTTTTAATCTTTCAAATTTGTTTCAAATACTTTTATTCTAGAAGAATTGCTATACATTTATAGTATTATATTAATTTCCCTTTCAAATTTTGAATATATATTACAAGGACTTTCAGCCTAATAAATTTTCTATTACCTTGTTAATAATTAAAATATCATACCACTTCAAATGAAGTATCAGGATGATCTGCAACAACATGCTCTTGCAATGTTGCTTCTGTGAATCCCATCCTTGAACAGTATGGACACGTCAATGATTGAGGTGTGTCAATGCTTACTCCCTCTCCACCGTAATATAATTCTGACGTAAAAAATAATATTAATAGATATTAAAAGTAAAACTAATATAATTTTAATGTTTATTTAAACTTTAAAATATTATTCAAAAAATATTTTTACATTTGATTTGTTTTATACTTTTTCAAAAAGTTTTCAAATCAAAAGGGATTCCATCAACTTATTAAATCAATTGCCATTTAATGAAACAAAGGGAACAATAAAAGACTTGAGTTTCTAAAATAAGTATGTATAATGTAAAATCCCCAGAGAAAGATGGATAAAGGCCAGAAAAACTCTGTCCATGGCGCAAATGTGCAAACATTGGACAAAAGCCAAAAAGTAAAATACTGAAAGAGCAAAAAGGAAAATGGATGAACAGTTTTTCCAAGTAAGATATTAAAAATTTAAACAGAACGATCATTCAATAAATAAAATTAGCAATTACAAATTTCTTAATTAATAGTGAATAGTAAATATAAGTATTTCTAAACAATAATATCATTCAGACGAGTGTTATAAGTCACGCATTTGGCTAAAAAAAGAAAACATGGCTAAAAAACTTGGTTAAAAAAAGAAAACATGGTTAAAAAATGTTAGTTGGATCAAACTTGTATAAATTATACTCATAAACTTACCAAAATCTGATCTTGTAAGTATGCACTGCATGGGATGATCTGCAAGATGGCGTGTAGTACTGGCACCAGCTTCATAGCAACTGGCACATAAATCGTAGTCATAGCACAATAAACACTTGTATCTGCGACCCCGGAAATTTCCCTTTAAGCAGGAGTCACAGCTTACCCCTGAAAATCAAACCAAATTAAGTATGGCCATTGTCAACATCATTTCTCAATGAGGCCACGGTCAGAGACTCAAAGAAGTGGAGCACGAGGCTCATACTCCTTTGATTTCCTAAAAGAGTTGCATCACCAGTGAATTAGAGACATCCCCTGTTCTAAAAAATTATTAATGGAAATAACCCGCAAAATATGGTAACTACTCAGAAGGAAAAAATTATTAAAAAGGAAAAAAGGAATTAATTTTAATTTTCACTGATTTATTCCGTGCTGCCATCTGGTCTCTGACATTAGCCTGCACAAGGAGTAGCAGAGAGAACTAGCTAGCCCTCGTTATTTCTTCTCTTTCTAACTTATTACACATGTGTGCATACATGCAACGTACATCTCCTCAACTTACAGCGAAAAAGTATAGTTGAATTTCGCTCGGCTCGTTATCCTTATGCGGGCTGACAAAAATGGAAAAACCAATGCAAGCGCAAAGCCAGCAGCTTTGGATCGAGAGTGAGAGAGAGAAAAAGAGGGAGGGTAAAGGAGCAAAAGCGAGAAAGAGATAGAGAAAGGCCACTACGTACCATCATGTCGACTCATTTTCTGTGTAGAATATCATATACGCTGGCGTTTCTGGTTGATGCACTCGGGGGCTCGTGCGGGTTCGCTGCTTCGGTGCTCGTCACCTCGAGCTTGAGTACACAGAGCACACACGGACACAGGGCGGCCGGTAATATATCTATTATTCGTGTGCGCGCACGGGCTTTCCACACTCTGAGAGTCTGCTTCTACTTAGCGGTCGTCGTCGTCGCCGTCGTCGTCGTCGCGCGAGACGCAGTCAAAAACATGGGAAAAAACTTCTCCTCTCTCGCTAGTGGTGCGCTTGTGTGCGTGTGCGCGCGTGAACTGCTGCTTGCTCTCCTCTCTCGCCTGTATCACCTAGGCGCGCACTACTCTAGGAGAGAGAGAGAGGGAGTACGGTGTCCTTTCTTTCTCACTTCGGGGTGTACTGCTTGAGTTTTCCTGGACGACGTCCTCGAGAACTGTTCCGTATTCGGATGATCGCCAACGCGATGCGCGCTGTGTGTGTGTATGCACAAACGGTAGGAACGTAGAATTTTCTCCGTATGGCTCTCTCGATTTCGATTATTGCGCTCCTTCCTCGACTAGCGGATCTTCCTGGAGCGACTGAGAGTAAGAGACGGTGCGATGTGTGAATCCAAGAAGAGTGAGAGAGCGCGAATTAAAACCTGTAAAGAGAAACAGAGACAGCCTCACCGCGAGCATAGAGCGAAACGTGAAAACGTCACTGTAGAGAGCGAAGCGCCGAGCTTTTTTTTAGAATCTTAAACAAAATTGTTCTTGCAAAATGCACCTGGGAATTTGCCTTTATAAGAAGTTTTATCAAACTTGGTACATTGAGATAGATTTTTTTTTTAAAATGATTTGTAATTTGTATACCAAGTATTTAACGGGTTAAACTATCTGTTTTATCGATAGGACGATATTAAACAATTTTTCAAATTAGCTCAGTTAAGGGGATGTCAAAGCTAATATTTACCGACCGAGCGCTGATGCGAAGAATATTGTTTATAAAAAAATAGATAG
>JAWWEM010000054.1:5845890-5871760 GCA_035582935.1 Ormyrus thymus | reverse complement strand
ATCTCTCTCTCTCTCTCTCTCTCTCTCTCTCTCTCTCTCTCTCTCTCTCTCTCTCTCTCTCTCTCTTTCTCTCTCTCGCTCTCTATGTCATACGGGCGATACGGATAAGCCTCATTTTCTCTC
Source organism: Ormyrus thymus (assembly GCA_035582935.1). Classification (NCBI taxonomy): domain Eukaryota; kingdom Metazoa; phylum Arthropoda; class Insecta; order Hymenoptera; family Ormyridae; genus Ormyrus; species Ormyrus thymus. The sequence continues at coordinate 5,871,637 of JAWWEM010000054.1, read as the reverse complement.
ACATTATTGATTTTGAGCTTCTGCTACTTCTCTTCTGCACCTTTAAATCCTAAAAATCCGTGGTAAATATGGGCTAAAATTCGAATTTCGATTGGCGATTCGTTTCCGGAGACAATTGTCAGTTTATTTCAGAGATTTTTATAAAATTAGAACAAAGGTAAAGTAATTAAACTCTATTGGTTCAAAAAAGGATGTAATTTAGTTTGCTTTTGACGGATAAGCAGTATTTAATTAAAGTTTTTTGTAGTTTCTCAAAGGGATAACTTTTGTTGTTTTCAGTTAGATAGCTGTAGTTATCGTTGGTGTTTTTTTCTTGATATGATTTAATCATTAAAGACAAGACATTTTATCTTAAAAAATAAAATATTTTGAAAAACATTTTATAACAAATGTTTTTAATTGTCAAATTTTCTATATATATAAAGTTGAACATGCTATTAAGAACAACCGAATTGTAGTATTGATTATATAAATAGTGAAAGCCCTTGATACAGTTAAAATGCTATCGTTGGATTTACAGCTGACATTCTCGTAACAATCATGTAACATTTTATTTAAATTTACTCTTTCAGTTATGTTATTCCCTTTATTTGAACTGAAAGTAAGGTAACATATTAGTAAATTTATTATGAAATTTCAAATCCGTGTTCTTGGTTTGCCGGTATTTGTTTGAAACAGCTATCCCAGGTACGCATTTATGCCTTGTTAAACATAAGCTCGTCTCATGCAATAGGATAATATTGCAATTCGAGACATCCATTATTTCTCGTTAAATGTGACACTTTTCACGATATATAATCTTATTAACTATTTCTTCATTTCAGTAGAAGGAATTTAAGATTCTATAAAAAGATTTTTTTACTCTCTCATAGTAAGATTTAGGATTGATTAAATTTAACGTAATGCAAAGGGGCTTTAGAATATTGTTGGTTGATAAATGACGCTCGTATTTCTGAAACAAATTCTTCCGACAGAGAATTTGATATTTTTTATGCTTACTATGTATAATGAATTCTCAAGAGCCCGTTAACTGCGGGAATTTTAAACCAACGTTGATTCCGGGGGTGTACATAAATCAGATTTATTCAATTTGATACGCGCAGGCTTATATTAACGAAACGTGATATATATTGAAAAAAATTTGCTTTTAACCACCTGTTAAAAATGTTGAATTAAAACTTTTAGGAAATAATTTTACAAAATTTGACAAGTAAATTAATAAAATAAGTAAGTTTACAAAAAGATCGAAACAGTACAACAGATTTTGGAGAAAATATTATTTTAGAGTTGTACTTGATTTACTTTAAAATGGGTCGATTTTATCTTTTCTTTTCTTAATTTGCGTAATTTTAAAAAGTGTAAAAAGCGATCAATCAAAATACAGTTTAAAAATGGATTCCGAACTTTAATTGAGTGATCGATACTATGTACGTTTACTGTACATATCAGTATATCACTTAGGAGGGAAAGTAAACACTGGTTCGCAGCTGCCATGTCTATAATTGAATATTTCATAAAAGCAAAAGCGGCTGGAAAGCCAGGCCCCGGATTGCACTGCATAATGAAAGAAGAGCCGCTGTGTCGCCTAAACCTCGAGGGCAATCCCGGCCAATTTTCGGGCTTTTGGATCCAGCGCGATTTGAAGACGCGATGTATTTTCTTTGTTGAATCTATCTAATACATGTGGGTTCTACATTCCCCTTAGGGGACACGCAGAGAGAGGGAGAGAGAGAGAGAGAGAGAGAGAGAGACCTTCTGACAACAGGCCTAGTGAACACATACGCCTTTGTGAGCTTTAACAATGCTGGGAAGAGGGGCGGAACCGCGAGGGTTTACACGGGAACCCGCGAATTTTAAAACGTGACGGATTTATGAGTTATCTCGCCGTCTTTGCATATTTTAGTTTCTTAAATATAGATCATATTCGTCGAGGGGACTTGAAAGTCTGTTGGGTCGATTGTTAAATAGATTTGAACTCTTTACCACTGAAACGTCTATTTTTGGGCAACGACGTCTTTTTTGTATTCAGAACAACGTTTAGTCTACTATTTGTTAACAAAAGTAATTTCACGAGTAAGAAGTATTATTTTGAAAAATCGTGGAATGTAGTATTGAATTTTATTTTATGTAAGGAGTAGTCGGCAGTCAAAGGTGGATTAAAACATTATTTTTTATAAGTGTCCCACCGCGTTGAGAAACGGTTTTCTTATTTTTGTGTCGGTTGGAATTTATTTGCCACGATGATTATACTTACGCGAATTAAATATTAGAAAAAAACATCTGCAAAAAGTTACTGTGCGAATTGATGACTGCAACGCTGGTCGTGGTTTTAAAACGAACGCAAAAAGCACAGCAAAAAGTGCAGCTATAAAACTTGATTCGAAAACAATAAATTTCTTGCGAATTGCACTTTTGTAATTGAATCTTTCTGTTGAAATTCAAGCTGAGCTCAAGCTTTTTAAAACAAAGAATAAAAAAAAGTCGACGTACACCCTACAAATGCATTTTGAAAAATTTTTCGAAAGAGAAAAGATGAAAATGGAAGAAAACTTTTTTTGTTTCCCCAGACTTCTCCGGCTTTTCGCCCGGCCTCTGTATCTCCTTTTATTTTCTTTTTCTGCCTGAAAAAAGGTATTTATATAAATGGTGGGAGCGAATTCTCTCCCTCTCTTTCTCTTAGCAAGGCTCGAGGCGTTGTGGTTTGGTGTAAAGACGCTGATAAAAATGTAGAATGGAGGTGTCATGGGACGGGGCGAGAAGAGGGCGCTTCTGGTATATCCCCTCGAGCAATCGCCCCGGCTGTCATCATCGTATCGCCATTCTTATCGTGTACAGAAGAAGCCGGATGATATCGCCTAGCAGTACATTACAAAGACCCGCGGATCTCTGACACGGATGACGTATATACAGTGTTTTAAGATTCGCCGCGCTTTTATCTGGCCTGGAATCGCGGCTTGCAACTGCGCTGCTTTTTTATACTTATTTCGCTAAATTCACCCTTACTTGATTTTTTCTAACGATGCATTCATTTTTTACGCTTATTATATTTGTTAAGTGTTCGTAATTCTTACGCAGAGTAATGCGAGACTGACACCGTCCCGGAAGTTCATTTTTGTGAACTGCTCGCACCACTTGTTAAACAATGAATAGCTGCAATCTATCAAGAATTAGCTGTCCACAAAAAACATGAAACGTGTGCCTACACTATTTTGCTTGAAGGGAAGAATGCGATTAAATACAATATTCATCCCTACTATGTAATTGGAATGTTAAGTATGGGAATCTTCGTGAATTTGTACACCTGATTCTGTTAAAGTTTTTGGGTTTAAATCTAATCAAGATTGAATCCAAAGAGACAACAAGATTGAACGTCCACCAGAGTAGCTTTTAATTATATATTTCTAAAATATTATTGAATCTTTTGGACTCGGCCAAACTCGTTCTCTCCGTCATGTAAACTTCAAAATTGGCGATAACGTGGAAGAAGTTTACAAGTTCATATCTATAAACTATCTTACCTCGCAACGATATCTAGACCGGAAATAGCGCTTACGGTCGGATAATCTTAGTAGATTTGTATCGAACTGTGAAAACTCAAATTGACAATCAGTAAAGAGAGTATAAATATATTGAAATGAATAAAATAAATATTTAAAAGGGTCAATGTTGAAGAAAGTAGTTCATAAAAGTGGAATTTTGACATTCGAAGGTCGGATACAACTACGACGTGGACTGCTTGGTAAATATTCCTGGAACGCGGACTTATAAGAGATTGCGAAAAATGGCGTCTCTCAGATCAACAGAATTGGAGACATGTTGCTCCAGAATAAAGCGATACCCAGTGCCTACATGTTTTATTCAGGGTTTTAACTAATTTGGTCACACTCCGATTGTCTAGCATCGAAAAAGTAGGTATTGAAACACGCAGATATTTAATATTTCAATATAATAGGTATCAGTTATTATAATAATTATGTTTTCTATTGCTTTCATTCTCATCCCTATTATCAAATTTAGCATATTCCTAGACCTAAATGATTAACAATGTTCAATAGGTCTTGAATTAAACGAATGGCTAAATGTAAAATTAATATAGGTAATGAAGATTGTCGTTTTCGGCCAGTAGAATCTTGTTTCGCAAATTTTCAGCTGTAGCAGACCCTTGCGACATTCAGACAAAAATAACCCATTTGTATGACGACGTGAATATGTCCACCGGAAGGCTAATAAAACTCTGTTATTTTAAATTGAAGGACTCGGTTACATCAAGTAGAATTGAAAGCTTTATTGATATTTCAGTTGTTTAGCACGATTTACACTGTTGGGAGTAAAATTTTTTATTTATTTGAAGTTTAATTGGACTTGTTCAAATGCGACAATTAATAAACTTTTTATCGTAACTCTATAGAGAAGAAAAGAAGATTGTACATATAAACAGAAATAAACTTTTGTTGTGAATTTTTGAGTTCGAACCACAGATAGGGCAACCTCTTATTTTTTGCTTTATCAAAGTTTCCTTAAAAAAGGAAAGATTATAATTATTTACTTGACAAAAAATTGTAAACTTCCCCTGCTATAAAAATATTTAATATATCTATATTTACAGTATTAATCGATTCTTCATTGAAACATTAATTATATCGCACAAAAGCATTTGCTTCTGAAATAGGATTGAATATTGAATGCGGGTAAGATCCGAGGAATTACGGAAGGAGATTATGATGAAAATGCGAGTATAGCCGGCTTAGTTTCGAGACTCTTCGTACATAAAAGCTCTGACAACTAGATGACAAGCTGCGTGCCCAGTTACGCAACAGCTCGTTATCGCATCAAATCGGCCAAATGATATTTGCCTCGGTCGAAACTTAATGTATTCCGAGCTGGCAGCGAGAGGCTGACAACTGGCAAAGACGACCGACGCGTTTTGCTTGCGGCCTTTGCAAACTGCCTGGCTGTCTGCTCGCTACTAGCCATCCTCGTGCTGCATCACTATCCTACAACGTCACGGCTACTGGCGCGGCGTCGCCTACGGAAGTGGTGTAATTTCGTTAACCTCGTGGTTGAAAGCTGGTCTTCCTCTCTGGCTCTGCCGGTACGTCTACGGGAGCCCTTCCTCAAGACAGACGAGAAGCTTCGACTTGTGTGACGGTGGTGCTCGGGAAATTTCGGCAATCATTTTCATCAGGACACTTATATTAACGGCAGAACGTTGGGAACGACACCGCTAGCTGGCGCAATCGCTAAGCAGTTTTAACGTATTGCTCGAATTTTTATTTAAATAATAGCCTCGAGTTACTCGGAGACGCTAAGCGAATTTACTCGCTTGCTCAACATTTTTGCGTTGTAACTTTATTTACTTTTAACGGCAAGTTTTTATCTACAATATCCTGAACAAACTTAATAAATTCAATACACTTTTATGTAATATTGCTCCAAATAATTCTTTTAATCACTTTAGATTTTATTAATTATATCAGTAATCGCGTGGGTTGTATTTCAACGCCTCTTCCTCATGATCAATTGGTAGTACCCCCGCTTCGCGCCAGAATCCACCAGAATTACCCCACTTTCAAAGCAAAAACTGAACATACGCCTAGCGCTACCACCGCGGTCGCTCGCACCAACGCCGCTCGCCGATCCTCATTCCTTGAGTCTCAAAAATATACATACATACATATATAAAACCTAAAACGGGGATTTCCCATTATTCACAATGAAATTATTGCCAAATCTAATCTGATCAAAAGAAGCTTTGATTACGGTTATCATATTGAATTGAATTTAAATATTTCGCGTAAAGCTTTAGCCTGTTGGAGAATAATATATCTCTTAATTCTTCGTATGAATTATAGAAATTTTCGGTAAGAAAAAATTAAAAGTTTGTATATATTACAAACGTCTGAAATATTTATGCTTAACAAAAAGTGTTTAATAAAATAAAATAGAAAGTTTTTTCAATAGAGAATTTTTTACACTCTAAAGATTATCCTAAATACTTCAGCAGATAAACTGAATCTAAAAAGAAAATTTAAAGAATTTATGAATATTTTCTTGTAAAGAAATTATTCATAAAATCTTTGAATAAATAAATAATAAATAATAATAATAATAAATAATAAATCTTACAATATTTATAGCAGTTATTGTGAATATGTATTCATAGCAAGATACTCTTTAACGAAAACAGATATTTTATGTTTGGTTACTAATAATTTTAGTATATTGAATGACAACAATAAGCATAAAGTAATTCGTAAGACCTTGCTTTGAATGACAAGGCCCATGGAGAATAACACATCTTTAGATTGCCTAAATAATCTATATTAATAAATAATTGTGCTATTATGACAATTTTATAGTACTATTACTATTTGCTAGCGTTGCTTTTAATAGGAGGTTAATTTATAATGAGATAGAGTAAGAATACATAATACTTAATCTGATGTATTTATTAAATGTACATTTTTCTACCTTATAAGTTGCCGTTTTTTAACTTTAAACGTCTACCAATTGATCACGAGGAAGAGGCGTTGAAATGCAATTATGCAATTGAACGAACTTATCTGCAAGTGAAGTTCGATTGAGATTGTATGAAATGCCTCTTCCGAAATGATCCCTCCCTTGCATTCCCTGTCTATAAATTGTTATAGATTTCCCAAAATTCAAACGGCAACACTTTGAACTAATGAGGATCGGCGAGAGAGCTTGATCATGAGGAAGAGGCGTTTCATACAATCTCAATCAAACTTCACTTACAGGTAAGTTCGTTCAATTGAGTGAATTTTACCTATCAATTCATTCAACGGGTACGATTGATGTTAAAAAAGATACTCTTTATAATAAGTGAATGTAAATGTTTAAACAAAAACAAGAAGCCTTATTCAATGGAATTTTTTTCCAAGCTCTTTTCAGTTTCATGTTTAACGGGTTTTATAACCTGTAAAAGAACACAGGCAAGATTTATAAGTTGGTTTTTATGAATAGATTTATCTTTTCATAAATGTTCTGAAGCATTAATTGAACTAAATTGTGACCGACGTAAAACGTACTGTTCCATTAGGTAATGCCATGCACGCCTTGCTCTTTCTTTTTACAACTCCAATAAAAAATCCATTGATTGTATAGTTACGATAGAAGCTTACGCAGGTCGAAATAAGCTGTTCGAATGTTTTTTCACAATAAATTAAACGCTTAGAGAAAGTGCATTCTGTTTTACCAAGATACGATAAACTTTTAAAATATACAAGAATATAACCCTTCATAAAAGCTTTTATTATTTGCCCACAGTTTATACACTGCCGAAAACTGAAAATCATTCCAAAAGACATCAACATTTATCTCCAAGCCTACTTACCCTTACCCGCAAAGCCAAGCTAATCGCATGTCCGCGGCAGTACACCTAGCCGACGATCTCGCGACTCCGCGACTGCCCAGGTCGATTCGCTCCCGGCGAGCTTCGCATATCTTTTCAGCCGCAAGCGCCCTTTGGCCGAGTCGGTGGCGCAAAGCTGCTTTGTGCCCACACTGTAAATATTAGCAGAGGATGATGAGGGCCTCTGAGTGAGAGCCGCTCTCTTTCTTCTCCGGGGCGCGCCTTTGCGGGCGCGACGATTTTCTTTTTCCGGGCGGGCGCGGGGGAGCACCGCGTACCCCCTTTTCAACGGCGCGCACGAAAATAACGTCGCCCACGCGGCCCGTGACTCTTGCAATATCGACGGCGCCGGCGCTCACATTTCTTTTACAGCGCCAGAGTGCAGAAATCGTCGCCACGGGGTGGATACCGGTTTGAACTGTTCGGAAGGACTATTGCTTCGTGGCTCGCTCTACACTGGGTTTCACGTGTTCGGAAGCGAGGAAGTGGGAGCGCGGTTTTAATGCGAGCAGAGGTCGAAAAGAGACTTCGGGATGAAAGAGGGTAAAAGTAGAAATTTTATCGCAGAATTAGAAACTGGATGCCTATTTTTAGAAGACTGGCATATATTTTGCCACTATTTGGGGAACTAAATGTCTCCACTTCGTAGCTTTATGTACCATAAAATTTCAGGTTAGTTGATTGTTTTTTTATTTGAATCCAAGGAAATTATACAGTTTACATGAACATTTCCTAAGAAATAATAATAAAAATAATAAATAATAATAATTTTCCAAGAATTTTATATTGCGAAATTTTTAGAGTTTCATGTAGGTCATTGTTCTGCGGATAATTCAGAAATATATAAAAGAAATATTCGATATTTGCTTTATATAGAAACTCAGATACGAAAAATGTAAAAGTGCTGTTAAAGAAGAGTCTATACTGTTCATAGAGTTGTGTTTTCAAAGAAATTCATACATTTAAACAGCATTTCATAAGAGATCAAAGCAAAGACGATTTTCAAAGGAAATAAATAAATTTCCGGAAAAACAAATTTGAAGAATACTTATTTACTTGTATGGAACATATTATTAAATTAAATTTTTCATTTCACTAACAAAAGTAACTGACAAGCTTTGCGCAAAAATAATATCAGTGATATGTAATTGCATGTCGAATACAGAAATTAAGAACTTACCTTTATTTGAAAAAATGAATTGACATATATGCAAATCGAAATTTTTTTACGTTCTTTGTCAAGTTTATTGCAATAAATCCCGTATAGACAACAATAAATCTATACAATTTTATGCATTGTATAAGCACTATTCCAAAAAGCAATATTATAAATTGCTAAAAGCATTTTCTACCTTCCGAAATGCGTATTAAAATTATCATGAAATATGGATTTATTTTACATATTATCAATTAAAATTAAAATAATAATTAAATAAATTACTGCGGTAAATATTTTTTTTTAAATTACAGATTCAATTGTTTTTAAAATCTTGATAATCATTAAATTAATGATTAAAAAAGATCCATTAACTTGCAGATTTAATTAAGAAATTTAAGTAATTCACGTGTAACGACAGCGAACTTTAAAAAATTCTCGTAAACAAAATAACGAGGCAAATCTCCAGCCAGCCGGGCTGCTGCGAAATATATTACATATATCTCTGACAAGAAGTCAGCTTTCTCTCTGGGTACTGAGAAATTGTCAAACCGCATACTCCTAACCGCCGTCGAGAAGCAGCCCTGCGCCTCTGTACATTGTAGACTCTATTGCATACGAATTAGCTGTACGTATAATGTGAGTACTCAGGCCTAGTAATAAGCCCCATGCATAAATTTTGCGTGGAGGCCTGATAATGCCAGTCAGCTTCCGTCAGTTTTTCTCATATACATCTGTTAATTTCAGGAGTCGATTATTTGATCAATTTTTCTTTTCTATTTGCAGGTGTGTTTAATTATTTAGTAATGTCTAGCCAATCCATCAGCCACCGATATATATATATATATATATATATATATATATATTGTTACAACTTCAGTATTAAAAAACTCTTCTAAATGCTATTAATACTTATGCATTTGCGTATTCTGTCACTCCCATATATTTGTAGGTATATTTGTAAAAACTCCCACAATAATAAATAAATTGGAGTTTTGTAAAAGATTTCGAATTCTGATTCACAATTTTTCTTAAAGTGGCACATTGATGAATACCAGTTCACATGAAAAATACATCCTCGACGCCTGTTACCGCGGAAAAAAGAACGAAGAAACAAATTTGTTTTGCCAATCTCTCCTCGCCTCCATAATAACACCAAAGTACGACGCGATTTGCATTCATTTTTCCATCGTCGGATAAGCATTCACCGACCGACGGGGATTCGAGTTCCCGCAGCGCGAAAGCCCCCAACCTCGCGCGCATCAGCACCTGCAAGTGCACACAGCCGCCTCGCACGAACGTCCCCTCTCCGTCGGGGCAGGGAAAAAAAAGCTATCGAGGAGCGAAAGGCAAAGGATTTTCTCCTCCCGCTGCTTTCCTCGCCGCGAGGGCGGCGGGATAGAGAGGGGTGAAAAAGTAGTCCGCGCGCGCGTACGCCGAACGACACCGAGAGAGAGAGAGAGAGAGAGAGAGAGCGAGCGGGTATGCGCGCGCGAAGTCGCGAAAGCTCGGGAGGGGGAGCTTGCGCGGTAGCGAGAGAAGGTCTGGGGCGGCAGGCAGCCGCGCGCTCCCACAGCGATTCTCGCCCGCGTGTCCGAGCCGTCGCCGTCGTCGTCGCCGCGCGCGCGTTCGAGTCGTGTGAGCCGGACCTGTGCGAAAGCTCTCTCTCTTTCTGGCCTGGCTTCTCTTCCCGGAGAAAGAGAGGAAGAGAGAGAGAGAGAGTGACAGGGGGAGGAGGAAGGAGGTCGAGGACTAAAGGAACGAGGATGAGCGAAGCGACGGCACAAAGATCGGCGAGATCGGTCGAGTTATGACGCTCGAGCAGTGCTGCTGCTGCTGCCGTTTCCGTGCTTGCGAGGGGAAGGGGACGGGGGGGACCGGTCTTGCCGATGCTTTTGGATGCGAGTCCGAGGACGGCGTCGAGCCAACGGCAACTATTGTTCCTGCTACTGCTCGCCAGAGCCAAGTCTGGAGAACGGCCGAGGGCCATCGAGGAGGACGAGGACGACGATGAGCCCCGGGCTTTTGCCGATACGAGATAGAAAGCTAATTTTCGGCCTACCGACCCGACACTTACCAAGTCCGATATTTTCACCCATTACTAGGTGAGTCCGCTTGTTGCTTGCTTTCGCTCTTTAACGATTTCTCCTCGTCGCTTCTTCCAGAAGTATGGATTTAACGGTTTTCCTGCTTCTTTGGATTCTTGGCCTATCGGCCCGCGTTAACGAACTTTTTACTTTTGAATGAAGTTTTCTTTGTGCCACGAAACTTTATTGGAATTCCATAATAACAGGCCGTACTGACGTAATTAAGTAATAAGTTCGACAGAGCTAAGGAACTTTATGCATTTTATTTTTTTAAAATTTTATATCTTTTAAAATAAAATTTTTGTAGATAATCGTGGTGGTTTCAGTAGAAATTGATTTTTTAGTGAGTCCTAGAAACATCCAAGTTGATTTAAAACTTTTTTGATGATTATTTCCTATTGAACATTGTTAAAAATCGGTATTCTTCTTATATCATTTCATTTAAAAGATGCCACTGTCTTAACTTAATGGACATTAAAGTACAAGTTTCAAAAATGAACTTGTTATTAAAATAAGAATTTTTCCTAAAACTAAGATACTATCATACATTGAGTTTTTAGCTTTTTTTTTAAAAAAAAAAGCAAAAAAATACTTTAACAAGGCGTAGGAAGGTTTTAAAATAGACCTGCTTGTATTTGCTGGTAATACACTTTTTCGCAAATTGAAGAAAAATGCTCGTACTGCAGTTTCGGAAAATGGAAGCAAAAAGTGTTTCGATTATAAATTTGAAAATTAATATAAATGTCTTACAGTCAAATAATTAAAAAATATTTTTAGATTTACTTTTATTAAGTAACTGTAAGTGCTGGTTATGTGTATTAGATAAATTGATTAATTGCAATGCAATTAATGTTTTAATATACGCCGTATGAACATTTTTCGGTAAACGGCTATACACTTTCCTGCGTAAAATACTTTTTAAAGCAAAGTCTTTATTAATATACGAATTAATTATTAAATACGAAAGTTTTTCTTTAAAACTTGAGTTTATTATAAAGTTTCCTGACTAATAAAATATGAATGCCAGTTCTTAATCGTTTATCCAGTTCTTAATATTATTAATTATAAATGATTATTATTTTCCGATTAAACTTTTCAAAATTCAATTGAAAAAATCTGTAAGTAAAACATCAATACGATACTCCAACTTAGATTAAAGATTGTATTACCACTACATTCTCGATATTTTGTACCTTAATTGAGTTCCGGTTAAGTGACTCGCTTCCCTTACAGCGCCAAATTGATACGTGAAAAACTGTTTAAAAAAAAAGGATAATAAAAGCCAGTAGAACAGAGAAAGAGCCGAGGCTTACCGCGCGGAGAACTAACATCTAACCGGAATATAGACAGAAAGTTCGTTATACCCTCTCGGCTCCGTCCGCTCTTTAAATGTCAGCCAGCGAAATAAGGCAGACTGAAAATGCGGATAACGCGCGGCGTGGCCTTCGCAATATAAGGGCAGCGAGAAGTTGGCATTATTACGCGGGCGGGATGCTCGATTTCTGCGACAGCGACGGCAGAAGCTCGCGGCCGCTTTAAGCGCGCGCGATTTGCGTTTGAAGCGCGCGTGTCACCGAGGAAAGTGGAGCGGCTTGCTCTCTCTCTCTCTCTCTCTCTCTCTCTCTCTCTCCTCTCCTGCCTCTCTCTCTCCTCTATTGAAGGCGACCGCGTAATGAAACCTGCTGCTGTCGCTGCTCGCTTTCGATCGACTTGCAATGTAAATCCCCGGGCGGAGCGTAGCGTCGGTGGACTCTGCTCACTAGACCGGAGAGATTAACCAAACAGAGGAGAAGCACATCCAAGGAGTCTGCTCTAAATGCATCGGACGCGGGGAACAGCGCATTTCGGGCTGCAAAAGAATCTGACCGTAAAAATGCTGACGCCCTTGGAAATTCCATTACTTTTTGGAGCTTTCATCCTCTCGAGTACGGAAAGCGATGCAAGCTTTTTCTCTCTGTAGCTTTGACATCTTATTGGTTACTGCAGAAGATGTATGCCGCGCAAACTAAACATATTTTATTTCTATTATTTATCTACAAATGATTTATTGCTTTTTTCCTTCTTACGTCCATTCCGTTTAAGGTTCGATGAAATGTTAAAGGCATACATAAAGGCGAACTTATATAATAACAACAATTATTTTAGAATTTAAGAATGTTACTGCATGTATATATACCGCATTCTGTAAAACTTGTAATCTGCAGTGTTTGTAACTTTCGTACTGAAAAACAATCAATAAGTTCGTTATTTTGTTTCCTGAACTAATGTAATTAAGGAAGTAGACGAACAATATATTATAGTGAAACCGGCCCTAAAATCAAATATTGGTTTACCGTAAAATTGAACGAAAGATATTTAGTTCGGTAAATTATACTTGGCCTTACTATTATCTAAAATAACGTTGAAACCTTTCATTTATTACGCATAACTAATCTTTTAAACGTGACGAAACTTGCAAGTTGTTCAAAATCCAGGCTAGTACAATTAAAAAGGTTAAGTGACTGGCGAACGGGTTGCTTAACGATTTTATATCCAGGGTTAATTTATACGTGGAATAACTTTACGAGTAATGAAGGTCTAACAATATCGAATATATTGAATTCTATTAAGGTAAAATACTGGAAAAATAAAATATCATAAAATAATCGGAACTTTTAATGTTTTCATTAACGGTATTTCAGCTAAAACTTGCAAGGTTGCACGGTGGTATTGGGGTACATACGTAATCGAATATTTCCCATCAAAAACTGTTGCTCATCAACGTTGAATAAAACTTTTATATCAAATTAATTCGAAAGCCATAAAACGGACTTATTTTATTACTCTTCTGTTTTCGCATATAAAAATCATTTGTAAAGCTTCAGAAAGAAAGCCCTAAATAATTCAGGTAAAATTAAAATTTCTATCCTACAAGGCAAAAAACGAAGCATCTTCAGTCGCCAATCCCATTATCATACATTATTAGGCCAATAAATCATTTCGAGCATGAATCTGCTCGCGCGAAATTTCTCACATTATCATAGACTTCCAAGGAAGCGAGAGCGCGCGTACAGAATCTCTTGGAATCCGTGAGGGATCTTTGCGCTGCCTTGCCGGTCGATCAGTAGCGTAACGCGGCTTGGGTAAACGAACTTAGGATCCGCATTTAAGCTCGCGCGAGCGAGCAAGCGAGGCAGGTGAGGCGACTTTGCGAGCGAGCTATCGGCAAGGGGATCATCCCCTCTCACCTACGGAGCGGCTCGCAGTGTGCCAGCTTCCCCCCCCTCGGGGGTTAGGTTGCACGCCTGGCCAACGATGAACTTATGCGCGTACACGGTGCGACGCGCGATTCGATCTGGCCTGGCCGCTGGACGGGCCGAGAAATCGATGTCGAAAAATGACGGATGGCTCGTTGACAAACGCAAGCGGGGCGTGATTTAGGCCGGAGATTTATGTATATATAACCGACTGAGGAACCCCTCGATTGCTGTCTGCATGCAGCGTCAGGTTCAGCAGTCGCTAAGGCTGAATGTCAGGATTGAGAGAGAAAAAAAAGAAGCGGATCGTCTGACCCGTGATGAGGGATCGACGCAACGGGTTCCGTGATGGATCCGAGGCGGAAGGAATAATGCTTTAATAGAAAAAAAGGTCATTAAACGATACGATAACCTGCGAGAATCCATCAATTTGTTTGCGAATACATCAGAGAGCGAGGAGGCGAGGGGGAGATGCGCAGCGGGAGATCGAGTGAGGCGCGGTTTTAATGAAGGGACGAGATAAAGTATGAATGGAATCCGAATGGTGCGATTTGTTTAGCTTGTCGATTATTATCTGGCTCTTCAACTATTTCGCTGCAATTTTCTTTTCTGCCTGGCAGCATATATTACCGAAAACTGATAAAATCGCTTTTTCTTTAGAAATGGATTCAACAAAGAAAAATACAATCAATTAAAATTTTTTTCTAAAGTAAACATCACAATAAATAAGCTCGTGCAACCATAGCGATGAATTATTGCTTAAACATACAATAAAAAATTTTTGAAAAACTTTTGAAATTTTGAGGTCTTCAGAAATCGACGGGCAAAACGGACACCCTCAGGAAAAATCAATAAAAATTGGTTAAATAAGCAACTTTGATTATATTTATATATACATTTGTTTATAGAGGTTTATGGCAACCGACGAGTACATAAGCGTATCTCCTTCGCATCCGTGGAAAATTACGACAGCCACGGCAGGCATAAACGAAGTTTCTCTCTCACTCTTAATAGAGAAAGCATCTTCCCTCCTTACCGCGGTCATCATAAACCCCTGTTTATAATAATATAATATTATATAATTATATGTAATATATAATATATATATATATATATATACAGGACAGGGTGACCATTTTGCCAGGAAAGCATAAAATGACTTTTCTTTGATAAAACTAGTGAAAAAAAAATTGATATTGATATTGACTCTAAAAGGTTTTTTGGTAAAATGTCTATAAATACTATAGCCTGATACTATTTTGGAATTAAATTCATCATCCGTGTAAAAAATAAGTTCACTTTTTCACCTTGATAACATCGTGAGTTCACAGTCTAAAATCAATTTTTTGATTTCTATGCGACGTTATTGCCGCGAGCACGTACTGAAGCTTTGATGCTAATGACGCATATAATATACTTGATTTATTTCAGAATTTTCGTAACAGCGATATAAAAAAAATAATAGGGTGTGTCCACTTTGCCCGCTATGATCATCTTGCCCGGGACTCCCCTACGTTGCATTTATCAAGTTTAATTATTTGGCCTCAATACTATATATCCCTCCCCGATGTGAGATGATTAAACTGTTTCTGCGAAGTTATTAAATTGTTTCTTAAAATTAATTAATATATTATAATAGTATAGACATTTTCAAAGTAATTAGAACAAAAACTTGTACCTGTTTGGATTACAATAATGCCGTACGGTATAAATATACATAATATTCATAAACTGATATTGCTTAGCCATAAGTCATAATCAGTGTGTAAGAGAATATTATGCAATATTCGAATAAATTTAATTTGTCATTTAGTATTCACATGAAATTCATTTTCAATTTAATTATTACTTTTAATAGAATATGCTTTTAAGTTTACCATACTTCTGCATATATCTGAATGTGTTGAAATGACTACAGTTGCATATTGCCTTAAATAATTTATTAAATTAATCATTTTGATTTTATTTAGAAATCACCGCAATTTATGTTTGAATTAATGTTGAATTATAGGCACAACTATTATAAATAGCTTTTTATTAATTATTAATCATAAAACGGTTAGCTGACATATAAAACAATATCAATTTATAAATATCGTAAGTAGATTACTACTAAATTTAGTCAGAAGAAGCGTATTATCCCAATTACTGTTATCTGTCTATAGCAATTTGCGTTCTTTTTCTATCCATATAAAGTTTTTAAAAACATAACTGATAAATGTCACAAAAATGAGGCCTCTCATCTTCTTGAAATGCGATCACAGAAGATTCACGGAAATTGAAGAGAAACACCGAACCATTAATCCTCAGGGTAACGCGGACAATTCGAGCGTCGATCTGTCGAAAATGTGCAGCCTTGCAAATCCTTCCTCCGCTTCGAGCCAGAGAATGGCGAACGTCGGAATTTTCTACTTTAGCGTCGTCGTTTAGGTCGGGCAAACAAGGCGAGGAGCGACGGGGACGCGTTGACAATATGCAGCGTCCGGCACATTTTCCACGGCAGGTCATATCGACTTCCATTGGCTCTTTACAAACGGACTCCCGAGACCATCGTGACATTTAACCTCCGCGTATGCGGCTTATCTACTATCGAACTCGCTCGCTTTGGCTATCGCGCGGGGTGTTCGCGCCCGGGAGGTATTCCGCGGAGCCTCTTTCGCGCAGCCATCATCCAGTTTTCTTGATTGCGCCTCGACGTAATCTTATCGCTCGGCTCGGGGGAGGAAGAAAAGTGGATTTTCCAAGGGCGCCTCCCTCAGCATATCCGCAAGATTAGACGAATTCTCGCATCATTAGCGAGTCCCTCTTGACTCTCTGCCTCTCGAAGGGGATAATGTATGTACGGAGGCAGTCGTATCGGCGCCCTGCTCCGCGACTTTATCGGCGAGAGGATTGATTTCGCAGCGATCCAATAGCCGAATTCTTCGCCGGTTATTCGACGTGAGCCCCTTACTGTAATCGCGTTATCTTGAACTTTTTTACGAAGAAGTAAGTTTATTTCTTTTGAGGAATAAAGCACTTTGCATTTGAATATCACTTTAGCAGAAATGTTTATTCTGATAATAGGTTTATTCTTAAAATGCACTGAAATAGATAAGTTATGCGAAATAGTTTGTCAATCTAATTTTACCACTTTTAATAACTCACTTTTTAACGCTTTTCAAAAAATTTCGAAAGAAAATTGAAAAGCTGGGTAAATTGTCAATTCATAAAGTCATTAACAGAAAATTAACTTGCTTCTCCCATGTAAAAAAAACTGGTATAGAATATACATAATTATTGCATATACGTTTTCCCAGGAATGGACATTCATAGAGTATACAAATTATATGCATAATTAATCTATAAACTATATAAAAAAACAAAACACAAGAACAGAAAATTTTTTGCTAAGCTTTCTGCTTTTGTGTTTTGTTGTTTCGACATTTTGCGTGTGAATAGAATTTACAGGTTAATTATGCATATACTACGTATACTCTATGAATGTCCATTCCTGGGGAAACGTATATGCAATAATTATGTATATTTTATACCATTTTTTTCTACACAGGCTTCCACGAGGACACAAAAGATTCATGTAATCTTCAATTTAAAATAAAACTGTAACGTTTGGCCAGGCCGCAATTAAAAAGACATAGCGAGTATCTGCTTATTACAGTAATACACACCTAGCATTGATAAAACAGACTTTTTCCGTCTCAATAACCTTCTGCATTGCTGACAAAAATCAGAAATTCACACAAAAGGCATCGCGAAGGGTGAAAGTTACTTCTCGGCGGCATCTAGCTTTAAAACTCCTCTTGCCTGACAAATTGTACGCTCCCAGAATGCGCGCAATCGCAGCCCATCGGCCGGTGCTTAAGAGAGCGATAATTACTTTCACCGGGATACTGGCTACTCCGCAGACTCGCGCTGGCCAGGCCACTTCGACGAGTGATCAATATTGATGGGCGAGCGTCAGGTGCGCGAGAAGAGAGAGAGAAACCGATAGGAGAACACACGCAGCCGCTATACTTAGTCCTCGTGTATCGTCCAATAAATGTCGCGTGCAAAGAGGACGTGAGAGGAGCACTTCCGCGGCTTTTCTCTATAGCTCCAAGGCAGTTTTTTTCGATCGCCGTGAAACGGCGACGCTTGTACTTTTGACGAATGGTTGGGAAAGAATTTCTTTTTTCCTCATTTTTGGGTTTCAATCGTACATTTTATTTTAGTCGCTTGTGCGCGTTAGTTATCTGTTTTATGCTGCGTATTTTCCTCGAATTTATACAACTTGTAAAACTTTTCTAGTGAAATTACGTGTTGCCATAGTGATGAAATTGTTTTTTAATAAAAATAGTTTTGAATAATTGGACGCTATCTAAAGTTTCCAAATGTAAGCTAACATTATATTTTAATAAATTCTGCGAATCAATATCAGATTCTAGTTTGTTACAATTGAAAAATATTTTTATCGTCGTTCTTTGTACATACTATAGTAAAGCATTGTATTTTGCAATACGTTTGGAAAATACTTTTTTACTGTGCAAGCATTTTTACCCACATAGTTTATTGTTTTGCAATGTTATTGAATTCAGCCATTGATTTCTTAGCAAAAGTAAAGTAAGAAAAAGAGCAAAAATTCACGTTGATATTCGTTATTCTTATTTTTTAACGTATTACCTTTTGAAGTAGATTTCTCCCACAATCATTTACATTCTTGACTTTAATTTAAATTTTATGATCTTGATAATAAAAGCATAAATGGTTGCATATCAATCATACAGAAAATGCGTATTGCGAGTGAAGAATGTGATACAATTTTCGCCCTTTGAAGTTATACAAGTTCAAAAGGAGTAGTTTTTTTTCTTTTTCTTTTATTGGCACAAAAAGCAATAACTGGAACGAATCAACATGTATTGCACTGTGCAAAAACAGTTATTATAGCGAAACATTTATTTATTTTTTCAATAGATAATATAATACTTTAGTGTTGCGAATAATGTAAACTTAAATGGCAAAAAAATCGCAATTCACAAAGAAAAAATCACTTTGATATTATGCAAAATAATCTTGTAACGCGATGTTGAAAAGCTTTATTGTTTGCTGGAAAACTATAATAAGGTTTTTCTATAAGAATTAATGTATTAAAGATTTTTCGTGTATATTTAATTTATCTATACTTGCGACGATTGCAAAAATTTTTTATAAATAACAAGCAGTATATCAAAAGTTATCCAGCCTGTATAAATACAGAAATATTTACAGATTCATGTAAGTATATATTTAAAGAGGAACAAATAAATCGTCAAAACACATTCAGTTAACGACAAACTGTCTTGAAATTTCCCGTCACTTCTCTTACGTGTATTTCAATATATAATCGATCATTTTATTTGGACATGTTGACGTTATATGAAACTCGATGTTGGCAAAAAGGTCTACCCGAAAAACGTGCTTAGAATACAAGTAAGCGTATCTGGAACTTAAAAGGTTAGATTCCTTTTAAATCTTAATGGAAGAATGCAAAGTAAAATGCAGTGAAATATCAAAAGAAATTTCAAAATATAAAAAGATTTATAATAGAATTTTATAATTCTCTTTATTAATCGTCAAATGTATCTGGTTATTAAATATTTAACGAGAAATGTCAATTACTAGATAAGATTAAATATTTAACGAGAAATCTCAATTACTGGATTGAGTGTATTTTTTGAATTCTGGAACTCAAGAAGTTTCGGTGTGTAAATTTGGGTTATTTAAATTTCAAATTTTAACAGATGCTTTTGTAGGTAGTAACAAGCAAAGTTGTAGTTGGTAACGCGTCAAAAAAAGCTTTAAACTTTTAAAACGGAGAAAAATTTTGTAAAAACTTATTACTAATAGTCAGGCTTTTGCCAGTTGTTGCGGTATTGGCCGCTTTTGTAAACGGGTAAAAGCTCAATAATCAATAAGTCTAAATTACCATAACAATAGAATAACTGTAAAAATAGAATAACGATGAAATTTCTTATGAAATTGAGTTATATACGTATTTTCTGTGAAATAAAAGTTTTACTAACGAGCCATGTCGAGTATAGTGTTAATTATACAAGATTGCTGAAATAGAAAAAAAGGTTTTCTGCAGAAACTTAAATAAAGTCTTGTATTCGGTAAAGTTTCGCTTTTTAAGGAGAAATTAGAGTAATAAAGTGAGGTAGCTGTAGTTAGTATAAGGTAGCCACTTATATGCTCAATTCTTTGTTGGAAAAAGAAATTAATTTAAGTCTTTTAATGATGTAGGAAAAATATTTTGCCAATACTGGAAAACTGTGACACATAAACCTCAATTAACAGAAAAACCCATTTTTCCTCCCAATAATATCTCGTACATAAATCCATTCCACAAATATGCGGCTTTAATAGAATCGTTCAATCGAGCATTATCATTCATTTCGATGGAAGATATTTCCAATCCTTTTTGCCGTGCCAAGCAGAACAGTCGGTAATTCGAGTGCAGCTCGTATATGGACGAGTTTTTAAACCGTGAAACACATTAAATCGATCGGCGCGCATCGCGCCCTGAGATTAAAAGCTAATTATTTCCGCGTGAATTGTCGACGGAACGTTTTAACGTCGGAAAGCCGTTTAGGGTTGCGGAATATCAATCGCTCGCTGTTCCTCGTCGGCGGCAGCGCAAAGCATTCATGGGCGCTCGAAAATATGTCGCCTCGTGCGGGCGCGGCAAAGGGACACAGTGGAAATACCGCGATTATGCGGCCGCATTGAAACGTCACCCGTCGCCGCTCCCTTTTATCGCCGCTGCTCGCGCGACTTATCCGCGAGTTTTCTCCCGGGTCTGCGATTTCGAGAGGTCGAGGGTTCAGCATTCCGTCGGCGCGGCCGCCCAACTTCTCCTTGGCTTCGGCCTTTTCAGACAGTAGACGCGAGCGCGACGGCGAGCGCCCCTCCCATCCGCCCGACGCCTGGTCAACTTTTTTAAATTTAAGCCCATTCAGAGGCGACGGCTCATGCAATAATGCTCGCGAGAATCCGCGTTAACCCCGAAGCTCACCGTGGAGAGGAGCAGTCGGGAGATTTTCATCTCTCTCCTTTCGTATATCTTTCTCAGTTACGAGATTGTGCATTATGAGGATGAAACGCGATGGAGTTAAAGATACGCCGACTGCGAGGCAGGAGGGAGGGGTGTTTGTATTTTCAGGCATACTTGCGACTTTGCATCTACCTCGCTTTATCTGCCTTTATAGGCGTGTTTATTATTCGGAAGAGGAAAGAGCTCCCCTTGCTTTAGCCTCTCTCCTTCTTTTTCTGCCTCAAAAGAGATAACACAACCGATATTTCTGAAATGGAGATTAAATTCTTTACTAAGCTTAATTAAATGGTTGCAGCAGAAAAAAAAAACATTTATGCCACGTTGTCAAGTTTTTCGCTTGGCAAGAAATTTAAGCAACTATTAATTCTAGCTGTAATCGTGATAAATTAGCTTCGAAAGATATATCTGCTGAAACAGTATAAGATTGTTTGTGAAATAAAATATTTTTGTTGAATATTATTTTAGGCAGCATTCAAAGTTGATGAAAGTGGAGCATTCAAGCTTAATCAAACAAAGTAATTGTATTAGTTGGGTTGGATTAGAACATTAATCGCGTAAAGTACTAATTTATCGAAAGAAGCGAGGAGATAAAAATTCAAGCCGACGCTAAAATAAACCGCAGAGCTGTGAGAAACATTGCCGCTGGAATCTCGTCGATGCGAAATGCAGTTGACGGCAGCCATCGGTAATAAGAAAATCGCTTTTCCGCGCTTCCTGTTGCATCTGGTATTTAAATTGTGCTAATTCGGCCCTCGGCTGGTTTCCTGCGAAAATTCGATAACTGATCGACAAGTGCGCGCTTACTTTGTATTTGCGAGATCGAAGGGCGTGTAAAAGTCCAAGAAAAAATGCAAAATTAGCTCGCGGCTCCGTCATTTACGGTTCCGTTTCTCATCTGCGACGCTGCAGGAACGAAAGCGGCAAGGAACACTTTTTCCCCGCGCAATTTTTAGATTTCGCTTGCGTAATGAAATTTACAAGGAGTAACGTATAATCGATTCGTATCCTGAAAAATGTTTTTAAGAGTTTTGCAGGTTCTTTACTTGGCTAGAAAATTCTATTTATTCGCAAAGATTTAAATTTCGATTAAAATATAAAATGGTGAAAATCGTCAGCTCGAGAGACTTCAGTGACGTAGATAGGATTTTATCCCTTTCGAATGAGTAATTAAACGGAAATCGCTTGGTAAAAGTGGTACGATAAAAGGTTGATTAGAATTTCAGACTCGGTAAGCCATATCCCAGAGTAAGGCAATTGAACTATATTTTTATTCAAAAAAACGCAGCTTTAACTTTCAAAATAGTCTTTCTTACTGAGATTTCATTAAATTTTCATGAAATTGAAAAAAACATCAAGATTTATGTTAAAATTATAAACGTTTCAATTGGCACAGGTTTAATTAAAATGTCTTACTATTGATCTCTGAAGCAATTTATCAAAAATGTTTGCCGTTAATTACGGAGATTTCTCACTCTAATTAAAAATTATAAGACTTCATGGAGATTTTAAATCTTACAATTTTATATTATACGAATAAGAGAATCAAAACACTATAAATTATTATTAAAAAAAAGTGTTTAATATCATTTATCAATGGTTCTGTGGTACAGATTAAGTACCATTGATTATTTTCGAATGAAAAACAATACCTATCCTTTGAGGCCGCACGTAACGAGCGCACGTATTTTTCTGCTTTCCATTTGTGTGCTTGTTAGCTTTTTTGTACACGAAAATACGGGCTAATTCGCGGCAAAAAGACGAGAGGCAACGTATATGTAAAAGTAAAATGAAGCAAACAAACGAACGAAGGGGGGGAGGGGGATGAGAGATCAAAAAAAAAGGACGCGGATCCGAATGAACATTAAAATCAGGACAGCGAAGCGTCGTCACAGAGATTGGCCGAGCAGCGAAGGGAGGGCGCAGCACCTCATCGCGGCTGCAGCTGAAAGCGAGCGAGTGAAAGGGTTTGACAGGATTGACGTTTCGCCGGCAGTATGATGTTCGGGACCTCGCGACCGAAAGAGAGAGAGAGAGAGAGAGGGGGGGAGCAGTGTATCCAACGTACGCGGAAAATTACGGGGCGGAGCACAAATTTGTCGAAAGCCTGATTGTTTGACGCGCGTTTATCGAGTGAAGACTGCTCGTATCGAATATCTACCTGCTCTGTATGTCGCCGACCTGAATCGGAATTAAATTAAAGGGGACTTGAGCGCTCCACTCGAACTTCGTGTATGCCTTTGAGGCCTTCACCCCACCCCCTCCCCTCCCCTTCTCCACCACTTATTCGAAACAGTAATTTAAACATTGTTTTCATTTGCATTTTGTCATTAAGTAGTTGGAATTCTCTTTCTCGGTTAACTTTTTTAATTTTAAGATAATTTCCTTCCTTTCGCTTTGTTCTTTCTTTGAGTTTTCCAATAAAATTCTTTCCCGAAGCAACCTTCGCCGGTAGCATTATTTTACAAAATTTCAAATTTCAATAAAATATAATAAAATACAAAACGTCAGTTAAATAGAGTTCTTTTTCTATCAACAACCACACCTAAATTAATCAACGTCAGACGAACAAAATATAAAACAAATCTAAAGTAGGTAATAAATGAAAGGCCAAACAACACATACGGCCGTTCTCAGTCTCTCCCGTTTCCCTCTTTCTCCGTCATTCGTGCAGAGCTTCTCTCCTTTTTTTTTTTGTTTGTTATCTGGTGCTATCGAGATTCCACCGAACGTTGCCCCGATACGAAAGCAGTGGACCCGATGATGCCTGCGAATACAATGAAAAAGTCTGCGGCAGTGTTCGGATCCCCATCTATCCTCTCCCTTTCGGATAGAAATACGCTCGCGCGCGGAAGGGCATACAAACGGGGCTGCTTTTCGCGCAACGATGCATTTTCGAGGGTAAGCACGCGTGTGCGAAAGAGCTGTTTAAAGCGACCCGCCCTGGTGAATGGCCAGCCTTAAATTCTCGGAAATTTGGCATTTCCCCCGATCCGCGCTTACGAAAAAAGTTCAAATACCTTTGAGTATCTCGTCAAAAAGCTGTTCGAACTTCCGATTTTTATAGGCCTTTTCGCTTTTGGATGCCATTTTTTTTTTATATAGTTTTTGAAAGTTAAATTTACGCATTTAAATTCTGCAACGTTGTTCGGTCCTTATTAAAAAAAGAAATTCGACAAAATGATAATAATTTGCAGTGCAATTGAACCTGAATAAAAAGATATAAGGAATGGCGAATTAAATAACGACCTAAAAGTAAATGTAACAAAAGAAGAAAAAAGCATTAAATCCTTTATCAAATACATCTTCAAAGAGCTTTTTAAAAATTCTTATTCTTAGTATTAATTACGTTATCTTAAAAATAATATGAAGAACTATAATTGAAAGAAAATATTAATAAAAAAGTAATTTGCAAATGACATTGTAAAAGTTTTCAGTTATAAACACTTAATTTTTGATATATTGAAAAAAATTTTTAAGCAATAGTTATTGCAACGTACAACGGAGTTGCGGCAGAGGCTTTCGCAGCTTATGCTCGATAACCACACGAGCGAATACGAAAAACTTTCTACGCTTAAATTGAGAAGCACAATATTTAAAAAATAAAAAATATTTTTTAGTTTATTATTAGGACTAAGTATGATAATTACAGCTGAATGAAAGTACGTAAAATAATACAAGTTTTTGTTTGAGCTTCTCTGATTGAGGAGCTCTGTGGAGAAGTTAAGGGAAAAATAACGAAGCTTATTTTAAATTTGTAAAGTCGATAAATCGTATTATAGTTAATTAAAAAGATCCACACATCTGTGCCCTTATAATACAAGTCTGGAGAATTTCCGACATACGATACTGAAGTTCGACGACTTTTACAACATGTGGTCGTGTAAAATAAGGTATAAAGAAATGGTTGGACAATTAAGGAATATTTACTTTTTTACGATTAAAAAAAAATATATTTCACAAAAATTATTTGCAAATCATTAAAATGTTACTGGATTATTATTCGTAAAAATTTGACTAATTATTATCAACTGATTAATTTATACGTTAAACACTACTTAATCGCCTTCTTTGCCTTCCGGTATAGAGACTCTAATTTACCTCATGCAAAAAGGAAAAGAAAAGATCGTTTATAAATTAAGCTGAAATCCGATGAAAAAGAGAAGAGATGCAAAGATTGTTTATGAATACCCAGCTATCGTCTCGAAATAATTGGCACTCCCCGAAGGAAGCTGTTAGTTAACTCGAGTAAATTACCATCGCTCGCGTCGCGAAAATGAGAGAAAGAGAGCCGGGGAGCAGAGAAATTTGTACGTCCCGTCGGGCTTTTAGCCGAGGCTAGTTAGCGCGAGTCAGTTTACCAGTCTCTCTAAAGTAGAAAACAAATTCAGCTAAAGTCGTTATTCCCGACTCTGACAAAAGCTGCGCGCCGCGGCGTCGTCCGCGTTCCCGCGGCAAATTCGATAAATTTACTCTCTCGCGGACTGGCTTCTAGACGCGCTCTCGCCGTTTTTTCCCTCCTTTTTTTTCCGGGACATTACGCGCTAAACATTTTTCGCCCGCCGCGTCGGGTGGGGATTTTCGTTCGGGAGGCGAAATTCTGGGCCGCCGACGGCTGATAGCATTAAAACTGGAAAACTGGTTTCAACGGGAAATTCATTTATTGTGCGCAGCGGCCAACAGGTTTACGCTTGGAAATCTCGTTTGAGTTACAGGCAGGTGGTCCGTTGTGTACACTGAGAGAATTTTTCGATACACGGAGAAAAATTTTGGTTAAAAATTACAAATAAAATTCGGGTAAAAATTACACCTACGATGTTAATCCCGGAC
>JAWWEM010000054.1:5820169-5845790 GCA_035582935.1 Ormyrus thymus | reverse complement strand
CTCGCTGCGCTCGGGCGACAAACCCGACTCGTGTGGGAAGCACCTATTTTGCGCACTTGTTGCGTAATGTACTATAATTTGCACCGCGCTAAGTAACTGAAAGTTTGCGCGAAAATTAATAAAACAAAAAAAAATAAAATAAATAAAACCGCAGTAAACTATATCGTTACACTGAGAGAAGTCCTCATTAATTACTATATTTAGTTGTAATGATGAAATTATGAAAAATTTTATTATAGGTGATTAAAAGAATTACTATTTTATTATTGTAAAAATTGGAAGCAGAAAAATTGTCATCACAAAGTCGTAAAAATTTCCCACAATATTAGTACTTTCTGCGCAAGTGAAGGAGCCCTCGAGCCTGCGTTGAGGTTACATTTCTCTAGCAATTTCACTTTTGCATTGCTTTTAAGTTAACAAAACATCGAAAACCTCGGTTTAGTTATTATATTTTCATATTATGCGCGTATATTGATTTATTATCATTAAGTATTATCATCGCGAAGTTCTCTTTCGTGACCGATGGTTCCATTTATGCATGTTCCAAGATTTTCTTTTCAAGAGTCAGTCATGGCTATAGGTGGTTAAGGCGTCCTACTACCAAGCTGAGGATCCCGAGATCAAATCCAACCGTCGTCAAAAAGAAAGTTATTTCTAAATTTAAAATTACTCAAGTCTTCACACTACAGTTAATTCGATTCACATAAAAACAACGAGAATAAAATAAAAATTTTTTTTAATATAAACTCATTCATAAAAATTACTATTTGAGACAGCAAAAATTGATAAAATTTGAGTATGTCTCAACATTACAAAAGAAAATAGTAAAATTTTCCGACATTTTAAAATAAATTTATCTCTAAAACTTCTCTCGGTGTACCCCTGACGATCCTCAATCGAAAAGGTATAACTCCCCCCAAGAACCTTCGTTGAAGCACGCGGCATTAAGCGAGCCAGATAAAATCAAGCCATGAAAAGGGCGTCAGATTTCTCGTCTCCACACAGATCAATCCGTCCAATTGCATAAAATTATCTAGTCAAGCGGACGGCTGCAATAAACGGTTTGCGGCGCGGCGGCTCTGGCTCCGAGTAACTTTGCAAATTGCGCGTCGCGAGCGACAATGAAAACGCAATTGCCGCTCTTCAAAGATGCTATCGGCTCGCAAATAATAATAACGGCCTGATAATTCGCGCGTACACACACACACACACACATACATATACCGTCACGTCTATGCAGAAACATTCGCGACCGGCTTCAGGGCAGGTGTGCAGTGCATTCCAGAGCCGCGTTCCCATTTATGCTCGCGCGCGCGGCTCGCTTTTATGTGGGTCGACGTCGGCGGCGGCGGCGGCGTCGCGGGGCTGAAATAGGTTACATCGCACATATATATATGTATATATAACCTGGGGAGATTCGCGCGCGCGGCGCATAATGCAGAGCGGCGAGACAAACAGCGCGAGAGGCCCATTCACCACGAAAGACGCAAATAGCCTCTGCTCTTTCGTGCGCACTGTGTGCGGCAGCCCTTTGCCCGCCGCTCGGTCGAGTCTCTCTCTCGCCGAAGATGATGCGCGCGATCCTTCTGCGAGGATCGGGCCGCGCGGGTTAATCGCGAGCGAGGGCTATTTCGCGATTGGAGCGAAGAAAGGCAGAATCCAAAACTGGGAGATCCTTGGCTTTTGGCTGGAGTTTGCTTTTTTATTACTTTCGAAAGTTGGATGGTACGCTTCGGCTTCGCTTGTAAAGTTGGATGGAAGAGAGGCTTCTCAACAAAGTCTGGATTCAACTAATCTGGGAAATTTTATATAGTAATTTTTCATTTTAATTAAATAGTAATAATGTTAATTTTTAATTTTGCAGTCGTGCCATAGTTTATTGAATATACCGTTTTTCAAATGCTATTTTTGACGGTCGGTAATAATAAAAAACGTAAAGCCTTATTAGCTCCAAGTAAAATAAAAATAAATATCCAATAATACACAGCCGGAGTATAGGAACGTGTTCAGATTAAGTAGTGCAACTTACGTTCTGTCAGACAATGAAGATGTGCAATTCATTGAAGTCGTTCTTTCTTGTAATGCAAATCACAAATACGTTAAAAGCGTAATTGTTGTAGTAAGTGTAATTTAAGTTGATCATTCGATCTGTTCTTAGAGTCGGGGAACGCCTCTAAACTAAGAAATCTGCTTTTAATTACGGCGCTAACTGACGAACAATTAGTACACGAGTTTCTTGACTCAGCATTCAAGGAACTTTCCCGTAAGTAACTTTCTGCATTTTTCACGACTGCGAATAAAGCACACAAACCTGGGGCAAAAGCGCGCAACAGTTTATCGTTGTCCGCAGACGCTTGTAAACTGATTGCAGGGAAGAAGTAAAATATCACGCATTGAGAAGTGCATCAATCCGGCCTGCGTCTCGCTTCGTTGGATACTTGTTGCCTTCCCTGCTTTAAACCTTCTCCTGCAACTCGGCGTCTTGCAGGATTTTCTCAGCGTTCTCCCTTCATTCTCGCGTTTTTCCGCGTCTTCTTTTTTTTCATTTATTCCTCGTCTTTTTGCCTGCATCCAGCTGAATGATCATGGCATTTCATGACGAATGATCGTCTGTAGTGCTCCGACGAGGCTCTGGAATATACCTTTTCCTGTCATTTTCCGGGACTCTTTTCAACGCTGCTTGTAGTTCGCTGTTCAAATACTAAACTATCTTGTTGAAATCTCGTCGAATGCTGACAGTCGGCCGCCTAGATTTTCCTCGCGAATCCGCTTTGTGATTTTATTTTCTCGGCCAGCTTTATAGGCTTGTTGTTTAAGCTTTAGCTGCTTGTTACAGAATCATGGAGCAGAACAAAAGATTAATTTAGATTCTATAGGACTAAAGAGATAGAACGAATGATCTCTCTTGACTTTGTGATTCGTTTGTTGAAAAGAAATTTGATAGGAATTTTAGAATATGTGTAACAGTCGTTGAACTTTCTACATGCATTAAATTTTTTAATATTCATTCGTAAAACTAAATTGTGCAAAATGTAACACTTATGAAGGCTAAATAATATATGTGCTACAAAATAATAGTTTTGACGTCAAACAGTTTATTGATTTTCACGATCTAAAAAGAAATATGTCGTCAGTAACATACCAATATTGGACGCAATCAATAAATCGCAATTTGATTTGAACAGTCAGTTTCATATTTTCTTCAATATATAATTAAACGTGATTAAATCAATTGAGATCTAATTAGTGTCATGAATTTCTATCATTGTAATGAGTGGTTGATGGAAATTACTTGCAGTTAAATTAAAAGTGCAATCTATAAATGAAAGATTAATAAAGTTAATACCATGTATAACTAATGAAGATCTAAAGGCAATATGCCTGTTCCCAACCTATTCAATTTAGCATAATTTTCCGAAGTAAAAAAGCAGTACTTTTATTCGAAAGGCGAGAAAACCTTGAAAAAAGTTCGCGAAGCCTACATTCTGCATTGTCATTTCGCACATGTATTCACATTTTCAAAATTCTTCAAATTTTCGAGATGCTTCGCGCCAAGTAAAAAATTCCTTTTCCGTTGATTAATAATCAAAACGAAAGTTCCACTACTTAACCGCTGAAATTGATTTGAGCGAGGTTGAAAATAGCGCACGACTGAATTAAGACTCGGATAGGATATAGATCCGTCAAACGAAGACGCGCATACACTTTCCGTTTAATTTCGGCAGAAAATCTCTGTCCTTTTATGCGCGGCTCGGCTAGGGGTGGAAACTGCTTGATCTAGTTTTTCCATTCGGGGAAAAGGATGAGAGCGCGGGTAGGGAGAGAGAAGGAGGAGAAAGGGAGAAAGAGCGCGAGCTATTTTACCGCGGATTCCGGGCTCGGGGAAGAAGCAGTATTTACCCCACGTGACTCCAAAACAATAGATCCCATCTACAAATCTAGCCGCAGCTACTCTTTATTTCTACCGCTTTCTCAAGCTTCTGTGACTCTCGACGAGGCTCCTCCCATTATATCTCTCCTCTTTTCGCTGCTTGGCGAATGGGCACGCTGTGCGCCGACTTTCATAACGACTTTTCTTATTTACCGATTGCTAATAATTTTGTTCGCCCAACTTTGCGAATAAATATTGCATCAACATCAACAATAATTTTCACAGTTTATTTTTTTCAGACTACAGCGTCCTCTCTGAAAAGAATTAAGTTTTTGTTCCTTTCCTGGGTGAACAAATGATTCCTGGCCTTCGCTTTTATTATTTATATTCGGTGGCTTTGAATTTTTCTTTTGCCGCGTATTTTAGAATAAAATAAAAAATAAAAAGAAATCAAAAAGGTATTTCCCGTTTTAATATAAATATTTCTACTCTTCTCCCATTATACTGTTTTTTTTTAATGCACTTGTTTTTATTAACATTGCCAAAGAAATAAAAACATCTTTATATTGCAAAAAAAAAAAAGAATACTTCTCCCAGTCCACAATTATAAAGAAGTTAGGACGGAAATTCGCGGCTATTCGAAAGGCATAGTCTACATATTTCAGGGGCGCACTCTCGTGAAATTTTTTCCGCGGCACACAGGACTAAACGGCGCTCTCGCTGTCTCGGCGCCCGACCGTAATGCGCTCGGCGCGGGGGGACGTCGCCCGAGGGAGAAAGAGATTATTCAAAGCGCGAGCCGAGGTGCCGCGTGATCGACGGGCTAAATTATTTAAAGAGGCAGGCTTTTCCCTCTTTAAAGCCTCCAGCAGCCACTGCTGCCGGCCGTCGTCGTCGTCGTCGACGGCGCGCGAGCCAGGAGAGAGAGAGAGAGAGAAAGAGAGAGCTGACTGGCTGCTCGCTCGCGCTCGCGATGCGGTTCCCATTCATGCTTATTTCAAGCTCATTGTGCGCGAGCTGCATTCAGCCTTTGACTCGTCGTCATCGTCGTCGTCGTCTCTCTCTCTCTCTCTCTCCTTCGTTGGCTCTTTCTCGCTCTATCTCGCTCTAGGCTCGGGCTTCTTTCCTCGCAGACGACCAGTGGCTCTGTCTCTCTCCCCGCGATATCGTCTCACTCGATGCATATGCGCGAGCTGCCGTTGAAAACGTCACCTAATATGTACATGAAGAACGCGGGTGGATAGTCTCTCCCTTTTTACACATCTCCTTCTGTCTTTTTGTACGTCATCGAGAGCGCTGGAATTCGCTAATAATTCTTTTTCACGATGCTGCTACATGAATTCCCTCTTGTTTATACGTTATTTTTTCTCGGGAACTATACGTCTAAACCCGTTGTGCGCAATTTTAGTAATTTCAATTTTGAATTATCAATGTTTTTGAAAGAATTTAAAGTTTTGCTCTTATTATTAGACAGTCAAGTATTAATTTTTTAAACTGAAGAAATACTATAATTTTAACGCGTCTGAAGTTTAAGAAAGTATGGCAAATGAACAAGTACATAGGGATACTACTTATGCGAACGCGCGCTTGAACGAATCCAAAGAAATTCAAGAAATTTTAATGCGAAAGGAAAGAAAGAAACAAAAGCAGGTTACAATAAAAAATGAGGCAAAAGAAAGTCACTTATAAAAAGCGCCTGAAACACGCTTCGTTAAAATGATGTAGCGGATTAATATGATAAAGAATATTTTTTCCTGCGAATTAAGCTTCATATGAATTAAGTAGGTTGGATTTTCCACGTAAGTACAATTACCTTACAAAAGATTTAGAAAGATAGTTTTATAATTCATGCAGTGAGTGCTCCACAGCTCCGAAAACATGAATTTTTTTTATATTCTCCTGAGATAATAAAAAAGCCGTGCTTATAACTTGGATTTAGTATACATTTTGCACAATGTAAAACTTAGTTTTTAATTAGCTTCCTTCTTAATGACGAAATGTTCCGCAACCGTAACTGTGGGAAATGAACGATTTTTTTAGAGTGACAGCCAAGACGCTAATCTCTATTCTGCAATATACTTAAAACTAAGTAACTAAGAGAGAAGAGCTATTCTCTCTTTCTTTTTTTCGAAGGGACCCGAAGAATACTAAACGAGCTCATCCATTTGCAGGAAATTGAAGAAGCAACAGCACGACCGGTTCTGCCGCTTCGTTTACAATAAGATATTGACCCCGGAGTGTACCCAGCTGAATGGCAGCTGGCCTGATCAGGAAGATCTAAGATGGACCCAGGAAGAATATGTCAATTCCGATCCCCTTCCGAACTGGCTCGGCTTCAATACTACCAATCTCATGGACTTCGACAATACCACCTCCTTGTACTATTTTGGTTTGTTCAACTTCAGTATTCGCTAATTGCATTCTTCGCCAAGCCATCCTTTTCCTCGTTTGTGACTTTTTTTAATTGTGGCGCACGTTTTTCACTTCAATAAACTCGAACAGTTTTTTTTTTCTGAAAAGTTGTCTTTGTATATTTATTTCTTATAAAAGGTGAGAATATAACTTATCCAGTAATTTAATAACAGTTTAAGACTTTTTTCTAGAATCGTTTTAATAAGTTTAAAAATAATCTGGCATACTACATTAAAAATTTGGGATTTTTTAACTTTCTTTAAGAAAAAAATCGGAAACAATATTCCAAAGTGTAAAAAACAAACATATCTCAAATTATTGAGATTTACCATTTAAAAAAAATTTGATTCCTTTATAAATTTTAGGCATCCCTAGCTGCGTTAAACTTTCATTTTATCCACTGTCCACTTTGCACGAACCTTCCCATTGATCGCGCGTAAAGTCTAATGCGGGCTTAAAAAAAAATAATGCTCGCCACCAAAATCCCGCGTGCTTTGTTGTGCGAAACAGAGGCTGCTCCAGCGCCCGTTTTGCCGCCGTTCGAGCTGTGGCAGACGATTCTGATAGCCATAGCGCTGGGAATTTGTATAGTGCTGACTGTGGGCGGCAACATCCTCGTACTTTTGGCCTTCATCGTCGACCGGACCATCAGGCAGCCGAGCAATTATTTCATCGCTTCCCTCGCCGCCACCGATATGCTCATCGGTGAGTACGAAATCCCGGCTCGGCTGGTCATCTCGCCTGCAATATTACGCATGTATCGACGTCCGCATATATGCGTACGCATACTCGACTTAATCGCTCTCACAATGAACGACATGTCCATGAATTCCCGACAATGCGTGCTCCTGCTACTTTATCTGGTATTGCGCATTCAAAAATATTTTTAGAATGCCTTTTATCCGAGTCGGCATTTTCCTAAACAAAGATTGTTTTTTTTTTTATCTGTAAATGGAAGAAATATTGTGTATCTTTTTAATTTTATAATATTTTGGATTTCGGATTCTGTCACGTTGCCTAAATAAAAATTTTTTTTCTGACTAAAGAGTTTTATAGTAGAAAAACACGAAATATTGATGATGATTCTAGTTTCTCTTGAAAATCGTGTAAATTAAATTATTATTCGTATAATACACATTGTGTATTAAAGGTTTATAAAAATCCTTTATACATAACGTGTGAGCAAAGAATAGCTGTCTGTGCCGGTATTCAAATTTTTATAGCGTGTATAAAATGTGTATTTTATTTGTGAAAAAAATTTTTAAACAATAGTTTAGATTTTTCTATGCATCGACATAATATGATATAGCAATGCCTACTTTTCAGTTATTGTTAATTTACTTGAATAATCATTGATGGCTACGGAGAATGCTTGTAATGAGTGCTTGTAACAAATATTTTTTTAAATTTATATACAAAGCAATCGACATTATTAAAAAATATATATAAAAGTTTGCATGGTTATTAGGTATTGAAAAAATTGACAAATCATTGAAAAACAAAACTTACCGCAAAGAATCATCCATTTGATGTGGTTGAAAAAGTGTTGAATAGTAAAACGGTTCCTCGAAAGCCATCGATATTTCAATTAAATTTATACTCTGCACACAGACATTTCAAGTGATATACGATTGCACCCTTCTGTAAGAGTTTCGATGCAGCTGGAAAAACCGAACATTCCAAAAATTCTCAATTAAATTGAATTCATTTAAAAAAAAGGAATATTATACTTTCAAAATAATACAGTAGCTAAAGCATTAAAAGCTAGATTTTTATTAATAATTCGTACAAGAAGAGAATAGCGAAAAAAAGGTAATATACAAACAGGTTGAACGGAACAATGAAACGCTATATCCCTTTGAAATGTTGAAGGCATGGTATCAATGCCCTTTTACACGGTGTACGTGCTGATGGGCTACTGGAACCTCGGGCCGCTCCTCTGCGACTTGTGGCTGTCGGTGGACTACACCGTCTGCCTGGTGTCCCAGTACACGGTGCTGCTGATTACGATAGACCGCTTCTGCTCGGTCAAGATCGCGGCCAGGTATCGGAGCTGGCGAACGAAGAACCGCGTCATCTGGATGGTCACCATCACCTGGATAATACCCGCGCTCCTCTTCTTCATTTGCATCTTCGGCTGGGAGCACTTTGTCGGCTTTCGCGACTTGGCGCCCGGACAGTGCGCGGTGCAGTTTTTAAAGGTACTCGGTCGCTAGTTCTCTAGATTTTCATGCGTGACTACTGCGGGATAGAAATTTAAATGAAATTATTAAAAGGCACTAAAGTTAAATTTTATTAAATTTTAATACGAAAATTGTCGCTTATTAATATCGATAATACCGTATTTAAAAGGCACGCAGGATTTTTAATGAAATTCCGCGGTGAAAGTTAACTTGAATAATCGAACTATTTCAATCCGAACTTTAAGGATCCGGTGTTCAACACAGCCCTGATAATCGGCTACTACTGGACGACGCTCATCGTCCTGTTCATCCTGTACGGCGGAATTTACAAGACCGCTTACGAGATGCAGAAGAAGAGCGAGGCGAAGCAGCGCAAGATGCAGTCGATGGTGGCGCTGAGCGCCGGCGCCATGTCGGGCATGGCCGGCCGGGCGGCCGGCATCGGCATCTCGAAGACTCAAAGTACGCTGCTAAGCCAGGACAAGCCGAAGCTCACGACGACGGCGCCGACCACCACGACCACGGCGACCGAGAGCGGAGGCGGCGGCTGCGGCGGCGGCGGCGGCGGCGCCGGGGCCTCGCTCAAAGAAGTCACCGACGAGAGCGAGAAGGCCCAGGCCGTTTGCGAGCCGCACAAATCGCCTGGAAAGGGTTTGAGCGAGGCTAAGGTGTGCTTATAACGCCTTCTGCTTTTAATAGCTTAAAGGAACGTTCCTTTTCTTCACTTTCTTTAGTAGCATGTTTTGAGTTTAACATTTATACATATTCTTTTTCATCGCTCTTTTATATCTGAAAATATAAATATTTTTAACGAACGAAATGACGCGACGCTTTGGTCGGATTTAATAATCGGCCGATTCATGAAAGATTATTCCACCTCTCGGGGAAAGGTCGGGCTGCAGCTGGAGCCGTCGGGAGCCGAGAACGAGAAATCCGAGCGATCGAGCAGTCCGGCCTTCGACTCGGACGAGGACAGTGCCGCCGGTCCGGCCACGGCGGCGCAGCAGCTGAGCAGCTTGCGCAAGCGTTCGTCGCTCGCCGGCCTCGTCGCTCAGTCCGGCGCGCTTCACGTCTTCGCCCCCGGCAGCCGCATCAACGGCATTCTGCCCGTCAAGGTCGAGATGAACCTGCCGATGACCGCCGCGACCGCCGCCGTCGTGGCCGCGGGTAGCAAGCGACAGTCGCCCACGAGCCCGTGCCGCGAGCCTCTCCACCAGCGGGCCCAAACACTGCCGAAGATCCAGGAGGCGAGTCTCCTGGACAATGAAAATCCCGCCCACGAGCACGACAAGTCCAGTCAGGGTGAGTTTTTCTTTGGCCCTTATTGTCGTTTAGGATGCGGTTGGGAATTTAAGGGAAGGTACCCGAAGAAGCGAAATTTTGCATGATAATTATTGCCTGCAGGTTTAGTCGACTAAGGTTCATATTAAAAACGATTTTTATTACATAGAGTAAAGTTTGTTACTCAGCTAATATCGGAATAATGAAGCGAGATTGCTTGACGTCCCTGTAAATTCATTACTACGCAATAACTCATAAGCACTTATTATATTAGCTATTTAATCCGGTGAAACTCTTTTAGTATTTTATTGAACTAGCGACGGATTTTCTTGCATTTTTCTTGAATAATTTTAAAATCATTTTGGATAAAAAGTTGATTCAAGAGTCAAGAGTCATAAAATGCATAAAAGAACGCATGGAACTAGAAATTCAAGATAAATTTAGTTTTATTCAAAATCGAAATATTTTAAAGAATAAAAAGTTTATCTGAATAAGTCTCGGTTACTTCTTTATTTAATCATTTTTAGCCCTCTCTTTATATGATAAAAAGATAAAATAAAATTTATAAAAAAAACTTTTTTCATTCAAACGGTGTACGTATTAAATTTTAATGATAATTATTATGATATCAATTTGAAGAGAATCAGTATGATGGAAAATTAATAGAGCCTACGTCACGTAATAATTGAATATATCGGAGTTATAAAATATTTGTCATCAGATATTAATTTTTAATTAATTATTATTTTCATTATTATTTTCATTTTTATTAAATGTATTTTACAAAAGAATCATTTTATTTTCTACTACATTATTGATTTTGAATTACAAAGGGGTTTAAATTGCTTTTGAAAGTTGGAGTTTATGGGGATAGTGAAAAGGTACTAACATTGAAGAAGTTAATTAACTCCAAGCTGTGGAATAATTGCTTTAGCAGATGAAGAAGTTTCCTCGTATATTCTTTCAGAACGATTAAAGTAAAAATCCGAAAAGTGATATTTAGTCGTGGCTGCACCTTTATAGAAAGATAAACACACTCGAAATTCTTGTATCAGAAAAAACAGAAAGCTAAGTTGCTCTGCACTCCAAAGCAGGGAGCAGTTTGACACTAACTCCGGAACATTCACTCCACTCGATCGACACCGATAGATCAAGAGCGCGCGCGGCACAGCCCCAAGAGCAGCAGCAGGCCGGCTCTCAGCCCCAGCAGCAGCGGGCCAAGGACTCGACACCCTCCAGCTCGCACATCATCCCGCCACCGTCGCAGTTCGACAACAGCCCGGCACTTTCGGAGCACGCCTCCACGTCGACCAGCTCGTCCCTGAGCGTGGACATGCGCCAGCAGCGGGGCGTCTACGTGACGGCCGACGGCCAGTACGCGACCTACGACATAATGACCGGCCTCGACGGCGCGGACCTCCGCTACATGGACGAGAGCTCGGTGATCGTGCCCAGCCCCTCCTACGAGAGCCCGCCGTCCTCCTTCTCCTGCAGCCTGGCGAACCCGCTCTCGACCACCCCGTCCTCGCCGATCCTCGGAGCCGCCAACGCCACCGCCTCGGCTGCGACCACGAGTCTGCTTCAGGCGGCTCTGATCAGAGCCACCGCTCAGCAGGTAGGCAGCGGACCGACCGAGAAGCAGACTGGCCCGAGGTACGTGTCGATCCCGCAATCTCCTTTCACCTAGACAGACGCAAACAGAGCACGAAATCAGTCGATACCACGCGTCACAAGAGAGTAACAGACACATTGAGAACCTTCCCTTACAGCCGTTCGGTAAACACAAGCAACGCTTCCAGTCAGACGCTGCCGCCCCGCGTCTTCATCACTCACCAGACCAACGCGGCCTCGCAGACCTCGCCGATCGTCGTCAGCAAGCTGAACACGGAGGTCACCGTCAGGCCGGCGGACGCTCCCAAGATGCAGCCCGTAACCAGCATCGTCGCGCCGGCCGAGACTTCCGTGAGCACGAGCGTCGGCACCGAGCCCCAGCCGAGTCCCCGGACGCCCGTGCCGGCCACCTCCTCCTCCAGCGGGGCTCTGCCCAGCACCTCGGCCACCGCCACCGCTCTCGTCGGACAAGCCGCTCCGCAGGTAAACTCTATCCCGACTCGTAAGCCCTTGCCTCTGATCTGTCTCTGCACGCGAACCACCGTCCCGCAGGCGGCGAGAAGAGACCAGGAGCCCCGGAAGCAGTCGAGCAAGCGGGAGGCCGAGTCGAGCGACCGCTCGGAGGGAGGCTCGCGCCGCGACCTCGTCAAGGCCATCGGCAAGCGGCTCAAGGCCAAGACGCAGAAGAAGGACCCGACGATGGGCCGGCAAAAGTCCAAGACCGAGAACCGCGCCCGCAAGGCCTTCCGCACCATCTCCTTCATCCTGGGCGCCTTCGTCGCCTGCTGGACGCCCTACCACATCCTCGCCCTCGTCGAGGGATTCTGCTCGGATCCGCCCTGCACGAACGAGCACCTCTTCATGTTCTCGTACTTCCTCTGCTACGCCAACAGCCCGATGAACCCCTTCTGCTACGCCCTCGCCAATCAGCAGTTCAAGAAGACCTTCACCAGAATACTCAAGGGCGATCTGCACATGACGTAAATTCTTTACCGGGCGAACGAATCACGATTGACGAGGGGGGAGGAAGCTGCATTCCTTTCCAATTTCAGATTTTATATACATTTTCATTATACTTTTAATTGATGCATAGAATTCGAGCACAATCGTGATGAAGCTGAATAATGATCGACCAAATAGTTTTGTTATACACAGGATCGAAAATCTATTGCCAAACTATCCTTTATCTCAATCCTACTTTGTCTGCACAAATCTAGACAGAAAATTTGCTATTCTAAATCAGGATATTCGACAGAGTTTATGATGATTGCAGTTCTACTTTCTGAAATAAAACATATAATTATTATACTTGTGGTACAAATGATGGCTAACATGGAAGCATGTTTTTGTCGAAGCGACAAACATTTTTTATCCGAGGATCGTAAAGATTTTCTCGAAAGTGGGGTAATTTTTTGACACTAAACTAATTAAACTATTTGCTTCAGCCACGTTACCATGTTCCAATGGTACTAAAATGAACTTATAGTTGGAGAGTCAAAAAATATACCAACTTTTACTCAGAACCGGATTCATTAGCAGATGGGTCATAAATGTACTTACAATTTTTGCACTGACAATGATTGAAAACTCTTGTCATTGTTAAATGAATTAAGCCTATTATTACTGAAAGTGCATGTCTATTACTAAACGGAAAAAATATTTATAAATATGCTACTTGTACTGGAAAAAGCATGATGTAACTATTAGGAGAACGTATTAAAAAATATAAAAAAAGTTAAAAAAAAAGTAAGGTACTTGATGGATCAAATATACCAGTCTTTCAAATGTTGGATGTAATACCTGTGTAACGAAACTGAGATTTACTTTGGAACCTGAGCTTCAATGAGAATGTCGCCTTCGGACATAAAAGATCATTATAGTCGTTATTGTCAATTGATCTCCTCGAGGCTTTGAAAAAAACTAACAGCAGATGTTAAATTTAGGGCTGTGTAATGTATTTAATCATAAGCGTGTAAATACAACGTGTACGACGTCAATGTTAATTAATTGCTAATTGAAAATCATGAAATTAACAGTGTATGTCAGACCGAAGAAATTTAAATGTAAATAATGTATATGTGTGAATAATTGTTAACGCTCGATTATTTTATGAGTATGTAGGTATCAAGGAGGAAAAAACCATTTACATCCATAATCGATAGGATAATGCGTAACGTAAGATGTATTAAATGGTATCAAATACAAAAGGGCCGTTGCAAAGTGTCACGAACAAATCAATAGTAGATGTATCGAGCGAGTCGACAGAAATAAATGACGCTGTCGAGCGGCATTGTTTAAAAAGAGAATGTGTGCGGAGCGAAGAGCTTTAAGGTTGTAGACATTCTAGTTGCAAACTGCATTCTCGAGCGCAAAACAAAACGTCTGCGAGATTGTATATGAATTTATTATTAATATAAGTAAGTTGATGAATTACAAAAGCTTATACTCAAAAGCAAGGCAATTTCGCCCGTAAAGACAACAAAGTGAAATGGTTGAATGTGCAAATCATCAAACCAGAGGTAGGTTTACTTCCGCCTTTCTGTACGTTACTAGAAAAAAACAACCGATTTTTTTTTGCAAATACTTTTCAGAAGGACTGTTTGCGAAAGGTTAAACTAATTAGAATGCCGCGCTTACGAACCTCACTTTCGCACATAGGCAAGGAAGACTTTACAAGCAGAGTATCGATCGCCGATATTTTTCCCCCCATCCTCGTTGTTCGGTTAAAATTTTTCTCACAGCCTCGACGATTTTGTGAGAGTCAAGAGTTCGGCGCGTACGTGTGAATAGCGTAGGAGTGTGTGTAAAAAAAACGCGTGCGTCTTCATTGAAAGAACGTACACGTATAGCGGTATAGCTAGATTTTCGCGGCACGCGCCGCTGCCTCCATCTAGACATTACCTAGAGACAAATGTGTAAAATGTACAACGGACGTGGAGAGAGAAACACGTGTATATTCGCGCAGTATTAAAGCATCAGTTGAGTACCAGGCCGCTTTTGAGCCCCCGCTGGCTTGGTTTTCACCTGCTCTCTTTGCTCTCTCGGCCTTTTCCACGTACGTTTTTAATTTTTAACATTTTCTTGAAAAAAAAAAGGAAAAAAACGATCGTTATTTAAACAAAGCTGTTCTTTTCCTGGGGTAGCTTTTTTTCTACACGCCAAATGTAATTAGTTACGGAAATCCAATTAAAAACTATTTTTAATATTTTATATGAACCGTACTAAACTGATTATGTAAGTAAGCAGTGAAAAATAGCAAAGTATGATTTTAAATGTAATTTAGACTTCATTTATTGGCTTCTAGTTGAATGAAAATTCATTTCTGAATATATTTTTAATCAAATCGAAATTTAACACTCGATTCGGAATGAAAATAATAAGCATAAATTAGTCAATTAGGAATAGATTTAGTAAGTAAAATAAATGATGTACAATTTTATTTATTTAATTCTTGATATTTGAGATTTTAATACTTAAGGTCAGTACAATGTACTTTGTAATAAAATTAAATTTTTTCATTGATGAATGAAAAAAAAAAATAAAAAAAAATCTGATCTACATAAATTTTAAAATCATGTACATTAGTGATAAATTTAGTTTCCTAAATTTTGACACGAGTCACAGCAACGATCAAAAATATTGTATAACGATAAATTTACTGGATTCAATTATTGTACGAATCTGTTAAAGCAACCGATAAATTTTCATTTGTCAGATACATAAACGATTTCTATACAAAAAGTGGGCGAAGCTGATTTAATCAACATCAAAATTCTTTAAGCCACCAAAGAAATGAATAAAATATTTATGGTATTATTAAGGGTATATAGCTGTAATCGTACTGACAATTATTATGTAATACAACAATGACGATCGATCGCAAGAAAAAAAAAGTAATCAGCCCGCTTAAGAATAATATAGAAATTACGGTAACGTATAAGAACCGGACGCGTGACCTTTTGGCGTTAAAGGAGAAGTAAAATCTATTTTAACTTCGGGTCTAAGTAGCAGATGATAATAATGTCGCGGAGGATACGCAAAGAAAATGTGTAACCGAACCATTGTTTAGCCTTAGCGAATTATAAACGCATACAATATGTACGTACAATAAACTCCAATTAGAGCTTTGACAATGAATGATCTGATTTGGCCGAAAGACGCCAGATTGAGCATTGATACTCGAATTTGCTGTATAAGTCGCGATGTTATACGCAAGCAGCGACTTATGCATATATATATATATATATAATATATAAACTTTGAAATCGCAGTTCGACGCGACCGTTTTTTCGAAAGAATCGTTTGTTATGTATAGTTCATTAAGTCATTTTGACCGTTAAAAATCATTTTTCACGAGGATAAACGCGAGGAAAGAAATTTTTTACGTGATGCATGTGGTGGCGCATACTCAAATTGTCTAATTTGGTATTATACTGCCTGCTTCGAAGAGTTTCTGCGCATTAAATTTTCAATCCGACGCTCTCGGACTAACGTTGCATTCCGTAGGTACGATATAAGTTTTTTTAATTGTCTCTCTAGTCATTTCAATAACAATGAAACTAATGAATTAATTGTAAGCTGACCATTGCGTGGCCTAATTATTTAAGAATTTTAAGCAATTGTTATGGTTTGACATGCGATTGTTATTGTTTGACATGCGACTGTAATTTGTTAATCCTATCATTTTGTAATTCAGTTGTGTAAAATATACGATTGTTTCTTTCGGAAAAAATAGTAAATACAGTCTATTAGTGCAATGAGCGAAGATAAACACTATAATGAATTATATCTGTAAAAAATATATCGCTATATAAAGATTATAGACCTGTACTTGTTGTATGACAATGCGATTCGCCCGACAATCTCACTAAATACGTTAATGAAATATAAAAATAAAAATATATATGAAACTAATCAATGTCTACAAGAAAAAAAAATATAAGAATGGGACTTATTAAAATAAATGTATGCGAAAATATTATATACAAATAATATGTATTTATAAGAGCTAAAACGCTTTAAAATGTACGAATGCAAAGAAAAATGTCAAATGAAATGAATATTGAAACCGTAAAAGAAACATGATGAATAAGGGATTTAATTAGTAAGTTGTATGTAATACATTGGAGTATTATTATTCCGTAGTCAATATTTTCATTATTTTAATTTTATTATTTGATTGCATCGCAAATTGTATTGCAATTAGATCTTCGGATATGTAAACGAATAAGCAAAAATAAAATAACATCATGGTGGATAAAATATATGAAACCAATTCTACAAACAGGCAATGTTTATTTCAACCAATGAAATATCCTCTTCCAGTACGTTAATTTATTTATTTATTTATCCTTTATTTATTTATTCTTCCAGAGTTTAAAGTACATAGTAATAATACATAAATTTGCATTATTTATGGTTATGGTTAAAAATGGCATTATTTACGGAAATTATATGGTTCGCTATAATATATCACATTACGTAATTGCTAAAAGTAATATGTTGTTACGGACCACCGCTTCCCACTATTCGGCGCAAAGCTTGGGGACACGGGAAACCGGCAGACGCTAGCGCGGCAAAAGCTCGTCTTACCGGCCGGTTCTGACAAGCTTTTTCGCTGACCGTGCCTGGGAATAGTTCACCTCCCTCCTGGAGACTGCCGATCTCCAGAAGGAAGGTGAACGATAAGAAGACAACGAGCGGGCAGTCTTGGCCCGGGGTCCCGAGAGAACACATCTCTCTCTCTCTCTCTTGAATAAAATTAAGAATACACAAATAGAATCACACTTGTCTCCATCATTTCACACCGAATCCCCACGTTACAATATGCACACCGTTTTTTTATGTTTAGTGTTAAAATTTGTCTAGAGCTAGTCATTTTGAAACATTCTCTGAAGTTTTTTATTCATTCGTCTACAAATTTGAAATTAAATTGTTTATAACTTTTTTTTAATTATCAATATAAAATTTTCAAAGTCGTTTTTAACATCATACTAAAAAATACATCCAGTTTTTTCGCTCAGCACTGATTTCAAACGTAAGTTTAACATTCTCAAAAACTACTTCATCCTTTGTACCCTTAGTAATTTGCATACTCGTTACCTTCTATTACGCTTTGGGTTGTGTTATTTTTTATCTAATAAATATTTGCATTTTTCCTGTTCAAATCCAACGCGCGAGCAGAGAGGCACAACTAAGAAGAGCTCCTCTGTTGGAAGGATTTGATACTACGGTCGCCACAAACAGTTGAAAATCGAAATCGATCTTCGCCAAAAACCGAAAACTCACTGCAGTAACTGCGAGTGGTCGGGCCATCGCAGTCTTACCTGTGTAGGTTGTCGAATTTTAGGACTATAAAATAAAATCCTAACGCCGGAAGTACCTTTCGGGTTTTCACGTGAAATGTTCAGTATTCAGCCTCTAATAAAGTGGATTGTATTTTCTATAATCTCAGTTAGTAATTTAAACATGACTCGATTCGAGGAAGTGATTATTTCTTAAAAAATAATGGATTTAATATAA
This sequence comes from Ormyrus thymus, assembly GCA_035582935.1. Taxonomy (NCBI): domain Eukaryota; kingdom Metazoa; phylum Arthropoda; class Insecta; order Hymenoptera; family Ormyridae; genus Ormyrus; species Ormyrus thymus. The sequence continues at coordinate 5,827,910 of JAWWEM010000054.1, read as the reverse complement.
CCTAAAAATTATATATTTTTTTTTCGTAGAAAGAACAAATTTAGAAATAAGTAGACATTTTAATACTGTTTAACAACGTAGACAAAACAATGGAAGAGAAGATTTGTCCAAAAAGTGGTTTCTTATTTATTTTATTGTGTTTTACTTATTTCTCTACAGTTGAAAGCAAACCATCAGATCCAAAAGCTTTGCTGGATTTTATAAGGGTGTGTCCAACTGTAAATTTTGTAAATAATTCAACTTATTTTGCTAAATGTGCTCAAAAATTGAAGCCAAAGTCTGTATCAAAAGATGATGATATCAACATGTGCATGATGACGTCTGACATAATGAATAGAATTTGTTCGTATAATAGCCAAATTCAAATTGGCTTTGAAAACTTGACATTAAAATTACCAAAGACTGGAAAAGATTTTGATGCTGAATTGTTAAAATTAGAACCAAAAGAAAAGAAACCACAATTTTTAAATAATCTTTGTGCAAATATATCATCACTGTTTAAACATTTAGAAAAATTATCTATTAAACCCACTGATGAATTAGAACCTTTCATTAAAAAAGTAAAAGAAGTTTTAGATTTAGACGAATGCATATTTACATGCCGTGTTACTAAATATTCGGTGAATCCTTTTTGTATGATTTTTTCGTGGGCTAATGAAATAGTAAAATTAATGAACCTAAATGAAATATCAAATAGAAGTGAAAAACATGATAAAACTGACAAAATAAATCTAGATTCTAAAAATGAACCAATGGTAGATAGAAAAGAGCCAATAAATCCAGAGAAAAGTGATATTAAAAAGGAAGAGCAAGTTACTATAGCAAATAAAAATTCAATAAATCTACAACCAAAGTCAAATTTGCCATCCAGTGATTCTAATAAATCTGATGATTTAAAAGTAAAATCTACAGATAATCCAAATAACCATGAAGCACAACCGTGAGTTTAAAATTTCTCTTTCAATACTAACGTACATACATATTCACTTACAAAATTTTATTTACAAGGGATGTGGATATAAAAAAAAATAAAGATGAAGGTGAAGGAAAAGATAATGGTAATTTACCTATATCTTCTAATACGGGCTTATCAAATACAGCCCTCAAACTAAAGGAAGGTGAAGGAAAAGACAATAGTTTACCTATATCTTCTAATACAGGCAAATCAAATGCAGCCCCTAAACCACAGGAAAATTTAGAAAGCCCAAGTGTTGTCCAATCAGAAGATGTAAATGTTGATAATGAACAAAATTTGGTTGACGATCATTCAAATAATAAAGCGAATGAAAATGAAGGAGATGAAGGAAATGAACACGATGCTGATGATGTGAAAGAATCGGGTGGAATTTTAGGTAAAAAAACTATAGTTATGTGGAAATAAATGTTATAATTATTTTAAATTCTTTGATTGCAGATGAAACTGAGATTTCAATGGGTAATACAGGTAAACAATTAATTATTAACTAATTTAAAATGTGTTTTTCTTAAATTAATATAACTTTTTTCTTAAAGGTGATCAACCTCTTCCAGATATAAAAAAACCTTTTTTCGGAACTGTTAAAGAAGAAGAAGAGTCACATTTTTTTACATATTTTTCAGTAGTTTCTCTAATGTGCATTGCATTGTACGTTGGTTATCATAATAAGCAAAAGGTAAATTTTTAAAAAAATTTGCATTTTTATCTAAGTTATAAATATGACTTTTCAGACAAAAATATAAAGAAATTAAGAATAGTACATTTATTTGTTTTTTTCTTTGAAAAAATTGAATCATTCTAAAGAAAAATTTGTAACGTAAAAATATTATTTTAGACAATGTAAACTTAATGTCTCTTTAATTAAATAAAATTATGTTTGTAGATTCTTGCGATTCTTTTGGAAGGACGAAGATCAAGAAGAGGAAGAACTAATAGAAGAAGGCCAAGTACAGCAAATTATCGCAAACTTGATAGCAATTTGGAAGAGGCTGTGACTTCACAATGTAATTCAAATGTCACTCATGTCATATATTAAATACAAAATTAAGCTTACATCTGATAACATTTATCAAGAATGATACAACGTCACACAAAATGTTAAATGCACCTAAAATTTGTTTTCTCAGAATTTATTAAATTTAACAAGTACAGTATCTTAAATTAGGGCATGCATTTTTTGTAACTTTAAGACGCATTTTTGTATGTAAAATAACGAAAGCAGCCGCACTTTCATGGTTAAAAATTATATCTTTAAAAAAATATGAGTTAAAATACTCTACATTTTTTATAAAAGGTACAATTAATACAAAGTTAAGCTTGTTTGTCTGAAATTCATGGGAAATAAAAATTAATCATATATTATAATATTATATTATACTGAAAGGTTTTTAAAAAATAACTTTTTTAATAGTATTTTTGATCAACTAAACAAAATTTTTAATATTATATCTTGGAAAAAGTAGTATATATGAAAATGATAATGAAATCATTTTTTTAGTTATAATAAATGTAATGTTGTATTTTTTAATTGTGACATATATTCCAAAGTAAAAAAAATTCATGTCCCAATGAGATATTCTTCTTGTAAGCTTAATGATTTTTATTCATAATTTGAATAAGTATAGTGTTAAATTTGCATTGTACATAACATACATAAGGAAAGTTTTTGTATTAATTAATAGTAAAATTACTTTAAATAGCCAAGTAATTTGTTTCAACTAGAGAGCCAGTTAATTTGTTGCTATTAATAAAAATAGTAATGTAATGATTTTCTAATATGTACTTAGTTTAAAACAGTAAAAGATAAAAGTTTAAATACAAAAATGTAATGTATATTACAAAAAATACGAGAAAGGTACTTTTATATTTGCATAATATTAGTCAATATGATCATCTACTATTTGCTAAAAAACAATCATTTATAAAATTGAAAAAATCCAGTTATTTTGAATGTAAAAGTAGCAGCAGCTTTCAAAATACATTCTGTAATTACAACATTAATATCTATTGTAATAATTAAGGGTTGAATGCAAACACGAAAAAAACTACAAATACAGTTTGCTAGCATAATAGTTTGTAATAAGATTTGTAAAGTATAAAAAGTTTTTATATTAATGCGTAATAAAATAATGTTTATTTTTTCTAACCAACCGAAAGTGTAAATATTTCAAAAGTCTATAATGAATAAATATTTCTTTCTTTCCTTATATGAGTTCAGTGATCATTGAAGTTTGAATAATGTAAATCATCAAATACAAAGTCCCATAAACATCACTGTTATGGTTGTTGAGGTTCTTTATTAGAGACTAACAAACTATATAGGTCTGCTCCCGTCGCCGGTCGCCGGAGATCTGAGTGTTCGCCCGTCGTCGCGACCGTCGCCGGCGAGTGGTCCCACGCTCAAAAGTGCACGTTTTGCAGTTTTGAGCGTGAGACCCACCGGGCAACATTGTTAACTGCTGACCTTATCGAAAACCGACGCGCAACGGTCGCGCGCTTCGGAAGACGAAGCGCGTAGCGGCCGAACGCGAGTCCCCGGGTAGCCAAAGCGGCTCATCCGTGACATCGCTAAATTTGTAGCACTTCGGACATTTTTTTTTTAATTAAGAATTTCGAAATCAAGTATTATTAATTTTAATTGTCGCGAGAGTAAAACTTATAATTTTGCAGTATTTCATTATCCTTTTCAGCAGTTATGGAGTTAATAACATTAACTCGTAAATTATTACGTACTGCATTGACTCGAAGTGATGAGTGCGTAATGGGAATGCTACTAAATGTTTAAGTATCAATAAGGTGTTGGTATTAAATTAAAAATTTATTTATTTATTATTAATACAATTGATTTTTTTCTAACGTAAGGAATTTAATGTAATAAGTATAAAATTTACACATCCAGGCAGTAAACAGAGTCACGCGTGTTATGATATATCCAATTTAAATATTCAGTAACTTTCAGAAAGGCTCCGGGATATCCAGGTTCTGCGCATCCAACACCCCAGGAGTCTATGCCTAAAAATTTAACGTATTGTTTATTAGTGATCTTTTATTGTACGTCTATACTAATAAGATTTTAAGGATATCTTAAAATTCCAACTTGCACTGCAATATGCTAATGCAAGATTGAAATTTAATGTAGCGGTGCATGTTTGTTTTGTGAACCTGTGACGTCAACGATTTTAATTTAAAATATATTCTTATATAATTTATTATTAACTCTTACCTATTATCTCGTGCTTCCCATTGCTTTCTCTTCGGTGGAGAAGTGGTCCGCCACTGTCGCCCTGAAAATATATATTAGCGTTTCGAAAAAATTAGAGAAAGGAAAAAGACGGTTCTGCTTGCCAACAAATGTGTAGTTGCATTGTATTTGTACTTGATTACGTTAAAGAGTATATAATCTTACCTGCCACGTAGACGCATAATTCGTTAAGGCATTCTTGTCGAGATGATCTCCAATTGCTGAGTTTTTGCATTCCTCGTGACCAATGACTTTTAAGTCAGTCCGCCTCAGGAATTTCCAAAGAGCGGTTTTCTTGTGTTTTGTGAGTCCCCAGCCCGAAATTTGGGCTTTGTGCCCGTCATATTCTGAACCTATGCATAGAGATTTAATGCCGTGCAGCCTTTCTTATTAACTACGTCACTTTTGAAGGGATCTTATAAAAGCCCATTTTGTATACGTGCACCAGAATGAATAAGATTTTCTTTTTATTACTAATTAACAAACTCATTTCAGAAAAATTCTTCAAAAACTTACCTTTAATAGGTAAACACACCGGCCTTATACTATCCGAATATTGAATCCAATTAGCAAGTTTAAGAAGACCAATGTCATTGAAGACATGAAACTGATTGCTGGCAAAGTCTTTGTGAACTTTTACTGCTTTCGCGTTTACTATTAAACCGTCATCAACTTTTTCAAGATCGTTCACTCCTAAAGCTACCGTGACGTTATTCAAATCTAAACTAAAAACAATTATTGAACTTTGTTAAAAGAAATGCGCAGAACAATCGGTATACCGAATATAATGTTCAAGACGTTTTTACTTACTCCTTCAAGCAGTGCCCAGCGGTTAAAATGTAACGATTATTTATGACGGTACCGTCGCAATGCAGTTTCCCGTCATAAAGAATTAAAGCCACCCACGGCAAACTGTTTGGCGACGCGAGTTCAGTCGAGAGATGGGGTGTTACAGGCCCTTTGTTCGCCGCACGACCACATTTTGTGATATAAACCATTTTTTATTGTATTATTATTATATATATTTTTTTTCGTACACTTGATATTAGTAATAAGTAAATGTATGTGGAGATTTTGAATAAAAAGAAAAAGAAATCGTTACCGCAATGTCTGTCGGCATAGTACACTATTTTGCCGAGGGTTACCTAAATTTAAAAATAAATCTTTTAATAATCATCGAAATGCACCGGGAAATATTTTTATTAAAATTACTGCTAACGAACATCGGCGAGTAGAGTAACGGCAAAAAGTAAAGCTTGCAACATCATTTTACTCGATCGGCGCACGAATAATTTACCAACTGGCAACTGCCGCTTCCTATCAAATCTTTTCGAATAAAACGCCTGCCGATAATAAATTAATCAACTGGTACATGCGAGCGGGTGCACAGAAATCGAATGAAATATTGTAGCTTTTTAAGCTTTCAAGGAGGGGGTTCGAGGAAAAAACATTAAAAATTTATGGCTGAATCGTTGTATTCATTTCCAGCTAGTTGTATAAATTTTTTTTATCTCCAGCAGAACATGGAGTGCCGAGAAACCTCGTAAATCCATGGCAATACGTATAATACGTCCGTGTAAAGACTAGGAGAGTCGACATCTCCGCAAGCTACTCCAGAAGATAAAATTCCTAAAACATTTTGCTTGTAATAAACTTTCGTTAACTTCAATGGTATTACTAAAAATGCCGTGTACCTATTAACTCGTATTTATTTTCTTCGTTCAAAATTTGAAACGGGCCACCGCTATCTCCCTTTAAAGTATAGAAAAATAGAACTCTAACAAAATCATTATACATTCAAGTTTCTAAAATCGGATTTTGAAATATGATTACACTTATAAGTCAGCGGCCTTAATGACAGCTGGTACTTATCTAAAAAGGAAAATCTTTACCTAAAGAAAGATATTTTTTCGTTTGAAGTGCAAAATGTATATATTAATATCAACGTTAAAATGAGACGGGACTTAAATTGTAGAAAGCTTAAAATTATAGATAAAAAAAAGACTACTTTTAAAAAGCATTTACATTACCACGCAAGAATCACGTGGTTCTTTTTGGTAGCCAGCGCAAAATAAGTGGAAAGCCTTGTAAGGACAATTTTGAGGTCTATACACCAAGAGGCTTGTTTTTCGCAAAACGCAAGATTCGTTCAAAGTATCTCCGACACCCCATCCTAAAATATCTCCCATTTGACCTCCGTGTCTCTCATCCGCACTTTGCCTGGGAACTTTATAAATAATAAATTTCAAACTCAAGCGTTAAAAATCATCCATCAGAAAAGTTTTCCTTGTAATTAGTTCGTATATTAAGTCCTCACCCCTTTTAGGCAGACATACAGGTCTAATGTAAGCATTGAACGTGACTCGCATATTCAGCTTGATCAGCATCACATCCCTGAACAAATGCTTAGACTCGACGTACTCGGGATGCTGTATAAACGCCTCGACGGAAAAAGTCACCGTGCGGATGTCGGTCCGGCAGTAATTGTGCTCGCCCAGCACGACCTTTATTTGGTCCTGGGTGTACCTGCAAAGTTGATTCAGGAAGATTGCGATGGCGACAAGCGAAATTAATTCACGATCGTCGAGTGGGCTTTGTACTTGGGGCGAAGACAATGTGCCGCCGACAGGACGTATCGATCACTGATGAGCGAGCCGCCGCAAATTAATTGCGGAAATGCTTTATCGACTGCGAGCGCGACGATCAAAGCCATCCAAGGATACTCGTTCGGGCTGGCCTCGTTGCCACCGAGGATGCGACCGTCGTCGGGAGTCATTCCATTTTTTCGACCGCATTCTGTGCAGAGACGGTGAATCAACTTGTTATGCATCGTCCGCGGAATCGTGATTTGAAAAAAAGCACAGTGGAACTGAAAATACCGCAAAACTTGTAATCTGGACTGCCGTACGATACGTCCGATCTTTTAATTAACGAATGAAAGTTGGCTAACGGAATAAGAAAGCCGAGCGTGAAACAAGTCAAGAAAAACATGGCTCTAAGGTTAAGAAGATAAGTATATACTTCTGTTCGTCTTCACATTATTTGCAAAATTGCAATACGTTACCTGCGTTTGAAATTTTGTAAAGCTGGCTCACTTTTTACTATCTGAAATATTACAGTTTTTTTACGTCAAAATTATCTTTAAACTTGTTTAAAAAGAAGTTTTTAAACATTCATAAAAGATTGTATGTTCAGATAAGGCACAAAACAAATGCTCTTCGCAATAAAGTGCAAGACTTAAAATATTTTGTATGTATTTTAATGTGCTCAACGCAAATCTTACCTTAGTAATGCTCCATCACGTCGGGATTTTGAGATATTTTTAAGAGTTTTAAAACATGCTCATTTTCAAGGTCAAACAACATTTTTTTAAGATGTATAATATTGTATAATAGGTTTATAATAAATTTTACAATTGTTACAAAATTTCCTGCTTGAACTCACGGTATATTGTCTTTCTGATGCAAAATAGCAAGATTTCAAAACAACTTTTTTAAACAAATGCAAAACGAATGTAAGACAAA
>JAWWEM010000054.1:5799792-5820069 GCA_035582935.1 Ormyrus thymus | reverse complement strand
ATATTGTCTTTCTGATGCAAAATAGCAAGATTTCAAAACAACTTTTTTAAACAAATGCAAAACGAATGTAAGACAAAGTTATTATTATAAATCTCTCGGTTACAAAGTTTCTTTCATTTAACTTTTAGATTAATTCATCTTCTTTATATTCTAAAATTAATTTTTTAATTTATGTTTAACACCGCCCAAAAGCAAACATTAGTTAATTTCGAAGTTTTTGCAATTGAAAAATAAAGAAAAAACCGTGCATACTTGCAACGCGATTTAAGCTTTTCAAAGCTAATTAGTTAATATGCATACATAAGGGATTTTATTTCTGGTACATCAAAAGGTTTTATGCAGTAACAGGCATCCCTGGTTTTTTGATAAATCCATTCTAGATGTTGACCAATTTGTGTATAAATAGCTGTACCCATAGTATTATTACAGTTATTAATATCCGATAAAATACCTGCAATGTTATGAATTCAAAAAATTATTATCACAGTATATTTTCAAAGTTGGGTCAAAAAATCAACGACTTTTAAGAATTCTTCACCCACCGACTAAATCGTAGTATCCGCTGTACGATCTGTGCATCACGGCTGATCCAACGTCATTCTGAAAATTTAAAACAATTGCACACGAGTCGACTATGGAATTGTACGCGCGAGCGCGAATACTTACTCGGCAGACAATGGAACTGGAACCAATAACCCCGACGCAGCCACTCTCCTCGTGATAGTTCGCCGGTCTGATGCCGCTTCGGAGGCACTCGCGTCTCCCCAAAATAGGGAGGCCCAGCTTGCGAGGCCGGCATGTTCTCGCGTCGGCGCTCATCTCGTCGCTACTCTCCTGCCATCCCATTAGCGTGCCCACCTGGCCCAAATAAGTTGATCCTACGAGACGGCAGTAAATTATCCCATTAGGCGAAATCCGGACTATCATTTATAGCGCTCTTTACTGCAAATCTAATGCCATTTAGTTTTTGAAGAATGACACGAGCAGCTTAGTGACACCTTCGAAGGGTCCAGCTACTAACCAGTATCGGGTAGACAAACTGGCAATACCCGTCTTTCGAATTGCGTCGATCGACTAAGACGGATCAGCGCCAAATCGTGCGCGCGGGACTCGTAGCTGAATTCGGGATGCGATATGACAGCGTCGACGCTCATGTTGGCTGATGATATATCCAAGTGGCACCGGTCGTATTCGCCTAAAGCCACTTTCACCTCCGGAGGGGTTGCTCTGATCGATCGATAATAATTTTAAGTTGGCGATTAATAATTTGGAAGAAAATACAGCTGCTGGCATTTTTAATATAATAGGGACAGATAATAAATCTTAACTTAAAGCGTAAGCGACTACTTTTTTAATTTAAATAAATTAAAATTTATAAAGAGAGTATTTCCTTAAAATTGTCAGGGACAAGCAACTATATCATCTTTCTATACGCAAATATATTAATTAATTTTTATTAGTTTTTAAAGGAGTTTAAATATATAGTACATAAAGACATTCGGTCGTAAAACTAGATTCCGTTCTAAATGAAATAAAGCAAAAATTTTGACTTTCGGTGAATGAAAATTCAACGATTATTTCATCGACTTGGAAGTCATATCTACAACAAGAATTGAAGCATTTTTAATATAATCTTTTTTTACGGGTGACGATAAGAAATACACACTTGTGCGTATATTTAATTAAATAATAAAATAGTGAGGCTACTACGCTTGCTTATTAAAATTTTTTATTAAGAAAAAGAAGGAACTCACCCTATGAGCTGACTTGCTGCTGTCAAAACATAACGGTCATTGATCAATACGCCGCTCACAAGAAGGTTATTTTTTACGTGTATGTTAGCCAGCCATGGAAATTCGTGAGTGTCGGTAAACTCGCCGCCCAAAAATCTCGCTCCGCCGCGGTTGGATTTTCCACAGACTGCACGAGACAAGAATGTTTTAATAAAACAATTTCCGCGTACCGTATCACCTTACGATCAAACTTACTGCAGTTAATGCACGGTCGAAATCTGCCAAGAAGAACGTCGAACAATCGTCTTGAACTTCTTATTGCAATATTAGCGGTCTAAATGAAAAATAAAACTTGCAGTTAGGAAAGAAAAAAGGAAAAATTGTAATATTACAGCAGCGAAGAAATCTAAGAATATCTAATATGCTTTTAAAAACAGTTTACGAAAAGCGCCCTTCGACAAAACGAAAGAGGAGGCGAACAAAAGATTAATTAAAATTTACCGCTTCTTGTGGCTCGGCATCGCTGATAAGGACAAGCGCAGCGAGGCACACGAGGTATTTAACGATCTCCTGGACGAGCATGGCTTTTCTTTTGGCAATAACAGTCGCCGGAGTACTGGTGCCTGCGATCCGACATAGCGGAACTCTATCCGCGCTTGCCCGCATCCAGTGCGGTTTCTCGTATTTCCCTTCCCCCCCTCGTCCGCGGCATGTACATCACTTCGGTTTTCTCACCGGTCTGCCCGCGACGAGCTCTTGAGGTCTCCGAAGGTGTAATGTAGGACTGACAGGAGTTCGCTCGTCTTCGACCTTTTTTATAATGCTTTGTTTAGTTGCAGTAATAGTGTGTTTAAAATTGATCTCGTAAATTTTAAATAGCAGAATATTTCACGTTGAGAGCTTTCAGAGAATTGAAATGAAAAATTTATGTAAGCGGATACGGTAATACTCCGTTCAGTGCAGAATTATGAGACAAGAATATGTAAGCCGTCAATGATTTAATACTTTTACTCGTGCATTAAACAACTTTACTAGCAGAATTGAGTACTTCTAGAAAGCTGTGGTCCCATTGAGAATCTCAGTGAAGACTTCATTTTCGAAGTTTATGTACAGATTAAATAAATAGACATAATTTTATATTTAATAAATACGTACGAAAAACACTTTATTCATATTTTTATTACACAATATCATGTATAAATAATCTCATAGGGTCAACGCGCATTCGCGAACGACATGACTCATTTTATTCTTATAAAGACTATAATGATAATGAACGAAATAGTCAACAATAAATATATTCGAGCGTGTATCATGAAAAATAATGGCACACAAGGAGCATCCAAAAATCGATAAATGACGAACGAAACTCCGCGGGAAGCGACGTAATGAGTATGGCGATTGGCAAATAACCGCGACTCAATCAACTTCGCAGAAACATCCGTCTTTGGAGGTGGCCAGAATCCAGGGCAGGTAACGCGTCACTCGAGTATAGACTCCGGGATAACCTGGCCTGGCGCATCCGTTTCCCCAGGATACGACGCCAATCAATTCGTACCTCTGATCCTTCCTCTCGGCAACCAGCGGACCTCCGCTATCGCCCTGGATGAGAAATAGTTGGATTTTTCGCGATTATATAGCTGATCGATTGTATAGCTGAGGGGATATTGATTTACGAAAAAGTACTGCAAGGCCGAACGGGAAGTGAATTATCAACTTTTATGAAAGGAGTTTGATCATGAGTCAAGGGCTACAATTTATGATATTCTATTTTTCTCTTTTATTAAATATCGCAAGCAAGGAAGGTTCAAGCTACGAATGCGCGTTACCTGGCAAGTATCCTTTTTCCCATCCTGATATCCGGCGCAGAGCATGTTATCGGAAATCATGCGAGGATTGTACTTTGCGTTGCGACAGTCTTCGAGACTCATAACTGGCACGTCGACCGATTGCAGGAGGCAGCTCGGTTTCCCGTCCTCGTGCAAGGTTCCCCATCCCGAAGCCAGTGCTTTTACTCCTGTGTAGTCGTTATCTGCAAGTCGGTTAAAGGTATTTAGAGCTTCTCGAGGAGATGGTCGGACGCGCGAGCGGCCCGAGCTCGTATACATTTTACTGCGCGGACGCTCGCGGAAAAGTTTTGCTAAGCGTTCGCCTTTTATTAGGAATAAACGTTTCTTAAAAACACAGACGTAGCCCCGATTCCTTATCTCTTTCGTTTATTTACGCTAATTCAAAAGCCTGGAGTCGCGAAAGCACGGCGCAGACTGGTTGCGCAAGAGCGGAGAAAAAAAGGGACTAAAATCTGTCCTTGTTTCCGTATGCATCTGGGCGACGGTAAATCATATACGGCTGCCCGTATGCTCAATTATTTATGACGGCTCGACTCGGCGCCTTTCCGATAAGGCAGAAAAATTCAACGGGCTTGCCGAGTTTTCAAGTGTATTGCTTAACTTTTCTTACTTTTTTTTTTCCAATCACAATCTACTTTACGTCCGGAATTGATATAGTCGGTACCCCGGACTGGTTGGAAAACATTGTTTTCTAATGGCTTGCTGATTACCTGCGATTCAATATTGTGAAACGAATGAAAGTACAAGTAAAAGTTACCTTCATATTTATGCGTACAAGTAATCGTAGTTGAGTAATGGGCGAATTTTAATCTCAATATTGAGTAAACATAATTTGCTAATTTTGCGCTTCCCGCTATCACGAGAGTTTTCACAAGTACGTAAATTATTTTTAGTAAAATTTAGTTTCTAACAAATTTTAGTCCCGATCAAAATAATTGACATGCCGAAGTAACAGTATCTCACCTTTGACTTTCGGTAAACAAATGGGATTAATCGTGTCCGAAAGAGGCACTCTTTCATTCAGTCGGAGCAGGGCGATGTCGTGATCGAAATTTAAGAAGCTGAAATTCCCGAGGAAAGCTCGAACGACGAATCTCGATTCCTCGGGCTTCTGATTACACCGGTCGTGCTCGCCGAAAGTGATTTTTATCATAAACCACATAAATCTAAAAAAGAAACTGATTTCATCGATCACCTTTGCCAAAAAATGTTAATTACAAAGCTGCGTGGGTGGAAAATATGAGTAAACGAGTTCATGAAAAATGATTTAAAGAACGATGCGATAATAAAGATTTTTCTGATGCTTTTTTTTCTGTAAAACACACTTCTCTGTTGTTCGTTTTTCATTATACCCTTTAGGAAATAGAAAAAAATGTTTTAATACTAGAGTTGCTTAAAGTAAAAAATAACCACTTTTACGCATATAGTCCTTTAATCCACCATAAATATAAAGCATGCAATATTATATATTTACATTAGTAAAATTTTGTTAGAAATAGCAAATAGTTTTTATGCACATTATAATATTAGTTAAAAATTTTATAAATAATAGCAATACTTTATTTACCCTTTCACGCAATGTGCAGCTGTAAGGACGTAACGATCGTTTATGAGAGTTCCGCCACAATAAAACTTATTCATGTATGAAAGCCGAACTTGCCATGGAAATTCATTCATGTCGGTGGTTTCTCCGCCTACTATGCGCTTGTTGAAGTTTCGTACACCGCAGCCTAGAACAATTATTGATGCTTCGTATTTTTTTAAGACAGTAAATTGTGAGTGAAATAAACTTACTGCAATCACAAGGTCCTGAGGGCGTAGGAACTTTACTTTTGAAAATATTGAAAGTTCTAGTGCTATTAATTTCTTTCTGTAATGTACAAAAATACGTTTTAAAATTAATAACAGATTAACTATGGAACATTTGGTCTATGGCCAAACTATGCACAATATGTAAATTAGATATTGAAGAAAACATGGAAAAAAAATTGTTATTATTAATTTTTGCTTTTTCGTAAAAAATGTCATTTGCAGAAATGTGTTCTTAGTGATATACTAATATTGACATAAATATGTCTTGAGAATTAACAGCATCTATAAAAAGCAGTATTAAGATCCTGTCGGACACAGGCATGTGATGTGATTTCACTCTACAGACAGTAATTGAGATTTGCATAGATTTACCAAAAGAAATTATCCTTTGACTCGGAATATTTAAGGCGGATTAATATATAATCAATAAATGATATATAATCAGGATTTCCTCTGCGTCAATAATAATCCAATCCTACCACCAGCCGAAAGATTTAATCAAATTGCTAATAAGTAAACTCACTTCTAATTCATGACTTTGTGTCCTCGATATTAAGAAAGCAGCGATGAGGAGAAATCTCGCAGACCACCTTTTTGAGCGCATGTTTGTGGATGCACCGCCGAATGAAGTGGTTAGGCAGACGCAAGGTTTCACTATTCAATCTAAAAAAAAATTGAAAGTACTTGTAAACTTTCATCGACTTGCAGTATTTTCTAATAATGCGTTTGTAACATTTGAGAGAAATAATAAAATTATTCGTTTTAATTAACTTGAAAAAAAATGATTAAATAAGCATATTAATTGGATTGTTATAATTATAGAACGTCCATTAATACAATATCTATCAATAATATGCTCAATGTATTATAAGATGTGTGATGTGTCGTAAGAAGTTTTTTAAACAAATATGATATAATATTGTTGATGAAGACTCGAAGGTTCGGTTCAAAATTGAATTTTGTCCAGGCACCGTATTAGACTACCATCGTTAGTCTAATCTGGTACCTGGACAAAAATTAATGTTCTCAATGGACAAGGCAATTGCGACCACTACACATCTTTCGTAATATGAGAAATTCACAAATTGAATTTTTAAAAAGTCTTGAAAAAGACGAGATGGGTTGTCGAAACGTCGGCTGAGAAATAAAAGCTCCATGAAGAATCGTTCGGCGTCGATAGTTCGAGTTATTGCTCTCCAAAAAATATTATATAAAATATAGCAAGATTAGAGGAGGTAAAAGACGCAAAAGTAAGAAAAGGGTTAGATAGATTAAAAAAGAAAAAATAAAAATTAAAACTAGAAGAAGAATATTTTAGGTGAAGGGATTGTTCCTCTCTGTACAATCAGTATAAAGAACTTATACCGAAAAACGAAGAACAATTTGCAACAGAAATTTTTTCTATAAATTTTTATTTTTCCATTTCCTCTTTCAATGTTGGCTAAAAGAGAAGAAACGAGCAGAAATATAAATTAGTAAAATTGAATTTGACGAACAAGATACAAAGAAAATCTTATTGCAATACAAAGATAATATAAGATAAGATAAAATTGTAATAGTAACATTTAAAAATTAAAATTGACAAATTATAACAACTCAATAAGATATTCCATTCCTCTATAGGTAAGCGGTTAGCTGCTAATAGTAGAGTGATTGTTACATAAATAAAAATACAAAAAGAAAAGATCTAAATAAGAGCACGGCTAAAAGAAGTAAAAGAAGATCACTTGAAAGTAACTTACCAAGAAGGGAAGATGGATTCTCAAAAATTTAAGATCGAAGCAGCGTAAACATTAGCGAATGCAAATTGATAACAGGTCGCAGCTGCAATTCTGATAGGATATAGATATTTATGAGCAAACAGAACCCGGCTTCCGATCAAATCTTATTCAAAGCTACGATAGGTTTGAATAGTGCAGCATGCTAATCAATCAAGCTACTTGAAAACCATTTCATAGACGAAGCAAAGTAGATTTAAAGATTTAAAAAATACGGGACGAAGGGCGAACGCAGCCAAGTAAAAGAAAATAAATAAATAAATAAAACGAGGTAAAAGTACCACTAAAAGCAAAAAGAACCCCTTCCGGATTAAGCCCCCGCGGTCGGTAATCCCGAAAATAATCGAAGGAAAGCAGGAGCGATGAATCTCACCAAACGGGCAAAAAGTCGATCTGAGCGGCCTGCGCGGTCGGTCAACGTCAGGGACACGGACCCTCGGCGCGCGTCCTTGAAGCGGGTCCTCGGGGCACTAAAGCGTCGGCGCCCACGTTCGCCTTGGCCGCGACACTGTCGAGCGAGGAGCGGGGTGCACCTCGCGCTCGCGCTCTATCCTCGGGATTGACGATGTGGAAGGAGGCACCTCTCCCGCAGCGCAGCGCGTGTCACGTTCACGATGACGGCCGCGCTGTCACTGACCGCCGCGGTGCACGCTCCTATTAGCCG
The DNA here is from genome assembly GCA_035582935.1 of Ormyrus thymus. NCBI lineage: Eukaryota > Metazoa > Arthropoda > Insecta > Hymenoptera > Ormyridae > Ormyrus > Ormyrus thymus. The sequence continues at coordinate 5,812,232 of JAWWEM010000054.1, read as the reverse complement.
CGCGGCCGATAACGGATTCGCGGCGACGACAGACGCAACGCCGATGCGGCTGCTGGCCGGGCGACGCGTCCGGTGTCGAGAGGCGGCGACTCGATCGTCGAGCTCGTTAGCTGCTCGTTTGAGGGAGAGTTCGCCGGTAAAGGGGTTTAGACGCGCTTCTAGTGCAGAAGAATTTCTTCTGCAAATTTAAAATGTTAACTTTTTAGATTGCGATCAGAGACAAGCTTGACCAGTCCGGTAGAAATAATAATAAAATTCAAGCGAGAATAGCTTCCGCTGATATTAGCTTTTTAAGTCTTTTGACACGATTCAGCCTGTAAATTGCAGGCGTAATTTGCTCCCTGTTTTTAAACAGGTTGCTCAAAGTTACTTTTTCATTTTGTACGTCGAAAGCTTGGAGTTAATAAAAGCGAGTCGTTAATTCTTTTACGTGGCAAATTACCAGGGCGGATCTCTGTTGGAATGCGTATTCCTTTCAGGACTCCGAGAGGTGTCATTTAATTTGCAGGGATACGTACACTATTTGTCGTTTGGCAATGAACCGTTACTGCTTACTTATTCTGAAAGCGTTCGACCGCATTGGTCTGCAACTCCACGTGTTGTTCAAAAAGCGAATGAAAAAATATACGTGACGTCTGATACGTTAAGCTATCCAATTGTTCTTTTTTTTTCAGCGTTCGATTTCGGTATATAAAAAGTGTACGGAGAGATCAAGTAAACGTAACGTTTGTTTATTACGTGCACAATAACAAATGCAATACTTTCAGTGTAAAAGAGTACGTAACAAAACAGAATACAGCGTGGTACAATATTAGAAACTTAACTACATCGCTACGTTATTCGAAATTCACATAAATCTTCACTTTAATTCTTTGTTATTTACAGAAATAAAATTAGTGCACTATATAGTATCACACGATGAAACTCAGTCGTTCGCATTTCTGCTGTTTTATGCACGTTCATTAGTTACACAAACAACTGTCCTTCATGTTCAAACGAATCCAATTGAGATATCTCGTGACTCTCGTGTAGACTCCTGGGTATCCTGGACGTCCACATCCGACGCCCCACGAAACGATACCTGCGAGCAGTTCGAGAAAACTGAGTAAATGTTGCACGTAAAATTGGCGGAGAAAAATATATCCTGAAAAGGATCGAGCGCAGTCACCTGCGATCTCGTGTCTGCCGCCGTCGTCGATGAGCAGCGGGCCGCCGCTGTCGCCTTGGCAAGAGTCCTGGCTGCCATTGCCGGCGCAAATCATATTTTCGGTAATGCGGTTGGCGCGGTACTTCATCTTCCGGCATTGGTCCAGAGTGAGGACGGGAACCGTCACTTCCTGAACTGCGCTCGCGAGCATTCCGCCCTCCTTGGTTCGTCCCCAGCCCACGACCGTTCCGTGCTTTCCCGCTGGATCGCTGTCTGGGTGAAAGAAGTTCGATAATTCGATCTTTGACATTTTTGTCCATTATTGAAATGAGGAATCAATTAAATAAATATTATGATTGATTAATGGCAGATGAATTTTGTTTAATAAGAATTAAAACACTTATCGGTTTAAAATGGGAGAAATAAAAAAATTAAATAAGCTGCATTTATTAAAGTATCATTTGTTAACGTATATATACCTGCTTGAGGAAGACAAACGGGCCTAACAGTTTTGGAAAAAATAACTGGTCGGCGTAATTTGAGCAGAGCCACGTCGTGATTGTAAGATTCAGTGTCGAAATTTCTGTGACGAATTACTGCTCCCACCGCTCTCATAATAGCTTTGCCATCGGTGGTAACAAACTGATCGTGGTCCCCGAGGATTATTCGAATCTTCGATCGCTTCAATCTGCAGAGCATAAATTAAATTAAAGTAAAAAAAAATTCACGGAAGTTTCGATATTCAGAAATTGGGCGATTAATGCGGTACTCCCGGCGTGTCGTACAAAATCATCATGCAATCACATACTTCCTGAGACAGTGTGCAGCAGTTATAACGTAATCGTTCGTAAGAAGGCTCGCTCCGCAATGAAATTTGCCGTCGTAAACCAGCCGTGCTAACCAAGGATACTTATTTGGTTCCGTTGGACGGCCGCCGACTATCCTGTTTTCTTGATTCGATAAGCCGCACGCTTTAACAAATCAAAAACGTTTTCTTATACATTTTGCTTCTGATTGTCAACGTGTAGTTTTGTAAAAGCATTATTTAAAAACAAAAAAATTTATTTCAAGTTTTTTTTTTGTAAAGCTTGTATTTTCGGCGTAATATAAATAAAATAATGAGATCTTATCCATTTCGGAAGACATTGAAACATTATGCTTTCTCCTTTGACTTGGAAAAATTGCATTCGCAAGCAGCCCGCATCCAAAATATCAATGAAGAAAGCTCTCCGTGCCTTATACAATAATCCATGCCAAGCTCCCGGCTTCTCCAATAAACCGAATTTATCTCTTAGCTCGAGACTCACCGCACGTGCAGTTCCGTATCTTTTCCTCGTCGCTGGTGGCCGTATTGCTGCTGCTGCCGGCGAGGTCGATGTCGATGCCGAAGAGCTCGTCGAAGAATATCCGCCCGGTGCGATTGCTGGATCTCGTGCTCTGAAAGCCAGATCGGATACGATACACGTCGTGCACGGGCGCGAGTTCACTTTCCAGCGCGCGCCGCGAATAAGAGTCGCTGCGGAAGTAGGAGAAAGTGACCGGGGAGGAGCCGCCACGAAATTATAGGTCAAGGCCTGGGAATCGGTTAACGCGACTCGATTCTTCGTCTTCTGTTTTTTTTTTTTTTTTTTTTGTTCTCCGCGGCAGAAGCGTACGCGCAGTTATATCACGCTGGGATATACTGACGGGTCCAGATCGAACGTAACACGCTGTAATTTCGATTGTCGTGACGTGCGGATTTCGGCTGACCGATCGGTTATGCGAGAGACTCGATTTTGGGAGTGTTAGACGGTCAGTGGAAAGTTTTACTTAGAATTCCACGATTTACTTTGTCAGCAAAAGCTATCCTCCGTTTCTTGCTTTTCTGGAAGAAATGAAATCTTTTACATCCGATTCGCGAATCCACTGTTTAAACTCTTAAATTTACTTGAATATAATAATCGAAAAATAGTTATTTTTAAAAACTAATACGCACGCTTCTCAGCACTACACCTTAAAGTAAAAAGAAAAAAAAATCAAAAGTTCTACATTTGTTTCGCAGCGATACAAAGAAGCTACTACCAATTAGTACCTGACACCAACATCGAAAGTATTAAAGAAAACTTTCCTCGATGTACTCTCATTGGAAATAAAGAAACAATGGCCAAAGTCGCGTAAAGAGGTCAATCGATAAAGATTTCAGTCACGCGCGTCGGATCGGAGAAGAAAACGAATAGGAAAAGGAAAAAGGAAAATAATCAAAAGCCACACTGCTCCGCACGGTCGTTACTTACAAATTCCGCGGCCCTCTCGCCTTTCCCATTGTCCGCCTTGGCGACGACGAGTCCGCACGCCCCGAGCAGAAGAGCGATCGACAGCAGGACGACACCGCTGGCAGTCGGCATGGCGAGGAGTGCAGGCGACTTTTCAGGAGGATCACCGGGCCGCCGCTGCTCATTATCTCGTCCGCGGCGTCATCTCCCCGCGAGTAAAAGATCTCGACTCGTCGGGCCGAGAGTCGCGTTGAGGCGCGAGCGGGAGCACTGCGCCGGCGGCTTTCACTGCTCGGTGCGCGGAGCGCGCTTTGAGCGCGAGCGTAGCCAGAAGAAAGTGCCCGCGCGGGCTTCCTTCTCTTTCTTCGGCGCGAGGACGCGGTGAAACTTGCGCTTGTTGCTTCATTTTCTTGCCGCCCGCCGACGTTCTTTTCGACTTTTATGCTATATGTGCTTCGCGCGCGTAGACAAAAAGACCGGCCCCCCCCTCCCCCTTTTCACTGGAAGCGGCTAACGGCTTCGTCGCGGCTGATAAAGGTTTCTTTAGAGGGAATGGAGATATTTCCTTCTTTTTCTCCGGCGACGACGCTTTTAATGAAAAGCTGCGGAAAAGGTTAGAAATGCTATCGGTATTAATCTAAAGTGTATTTTATGTTTAGCAATTTTAATCTTTCAAATTTGAATGGAATGTTTTATTTTTAATAAATAATCATAAAGCGAAGAGAACTTTCATAATGCGTGCCCTGCATTGAAATCTAATTATTACCTCCCGCACTAATTACAATATATGTACTTTATATACAACTAATTAAGTACATTTCACGCTGTGGAATTTAGTAAAGTTAAATATTTACCTGTTAGAGTACGTTAATTGTTTCAAAATATTTAATTTCAAAATTAATTTCTAGAGTTGTGTTAAAATGCATAGATATTCCAAATAATTACTATTATTTTTATTGAAAAAACGATGTTTATAATCAAAACAATAAGCACAAAAGAAAGTTGATACTTTAATTTTCCTTTCATTTACCTTATTGCATTACTTATTATTTATAGATTCTGCTTACGTTAACTAAAAAAAGTAAAGAAAAATAACGAGTTCTTTCATAAAAATATCGCACATTAACCTAGTATCTTTAATCAGAAAAGTTTTGATCATAAAATGAAACTTTTCCCTTTCTATAAAGAAAGTACACAGCGGCGAATGCTTTACATTCTTGCAAAAGTCCGAGATTCCGACTCCAGGTGAAACGCGCAACATTCAAGCGATTTCTTGCTGCCGTAAACATCAGATTCGCTTTTACGGTCTCGGGGTTAGTTCAAGTGGAAGGACGGAATCGACATCAGCTGCGCATTTACTCTTTAGGATTAATAATGGGTCAGTGCAGCCGCGAACGAGCGAGAGTACTTTTTTGCCGGCGCGTTTTCTTATTCCGTCTGGTAAAAGGTGCGTTTACAGGGTTTTTATGACTTTTAATGGTTCTGCACTTATTTTCTTTGCGGAGGTAAAACATTAAAGTGCTATTTTTAAGCTCTTCAAGTTATTAATAACTTAACTTGGCTCTTCATTTATTAGCTAAAATTATTTCTTTCAGAGCCGCAGCCAATTGTAATTTTAAAACTGTTTCATTGACGAATACAATGAATGGCGGTAAATGCAATTACGAGAAATATTAAAATTATAAATAATTTTTTGATTCCTTGACCTCTTTTATTAGTATATAACATTGAGCCACTGCATCTTGACTTCGACACAGTAAAGAGAGGAACTGAAATTATTCATTACTCAATTTTCAATGAAAGAAAAAGGAGCAATTTTAGTTGGAAACTTAAGCGAGGATGGAACAAAATTTCCCCAACTCTTTCAAACGGCTTTTCACTTACACTTTATACCGAATTACTAAAATCAACAACAGTCACGCATTACCCGTGACGGTCCGTTGGTTTCACTAACCTACATCGGCCTCGTTGAAAGCAAAACGATTCCGATTCACGGCCTCCTTTCGGAACTTCGCTCGGGTTTTTTTCTTTTTTTTCATCTTCCTCTTTGATCTTTCTTTTGGCTCTCCTTCCCGTTCTTCTTTACGAAAGAAGCTGTTATGCGACAGGATGAGAGACGCGGAAAAAAACGCATTTACTTTTAAACATGTGCATGTTGTCGTTTATTGAAACGTTTCACTTCATTTAAGCTATACATCACAGAACCTCACGGAGGTCAACTTTGTAATTTACATAAACATCGGACTAGATTTTGGGGACTTCTGTCTTGGCAAGCGGTAGACACGAAGAAATTTAACGTACATCATATATGCGCTAATAATAATAATAATGGCAGCATCCTTGCCGTCTCTCGCTGGATCTTACAGATGGCCTCTTCTCGAGGTAATTTTCGGACGTAAAGCCTCGCGCGAGATCTGGCCGGACGAACTTTGGTTCCTTTTCGCTTGAACGTGTCGGGGGGGACTTTACTGCGGAACGTGACTCGGAGGCGCGCAGACGCACTCGCCGTCGACGTGATTGCCGATCCAATCCAAGTAGTTCGTGACTTTTGTGTAGACCCCAGGGAAATTCGGCCTGGCGCAGCCGCGACCGAAAGACACGAGGCCTGCGAATAGTAATTTGAGAATTGACTCTGATCGATTTCCCTTCTAAGAGGAAATAAATGTAATTCAGGGGAAAGTGCGAGGTTTTGATAAGAGAACCCAAAAATCTGCACTCACCAACGACTTCCATGGCGCCGATGTGGCTGCGAACGTGGAGCGCGCCGCCGCTGTCGCCCTGAGGAAAAGTCAGAGGAAAGATCAGTGCGATAATCGTTCACCTCCCCGAACCCAGTCGCTCCCGCCGGTCCAACTCACGTTGCAGGAGTCGCGGTGCCCGTCCAGGTATCCGGCGCAGAACATGTTGTCGGTCATGCGGTTCTCCGGGTACTCGGACTGCCTGCACTCCTCCTCGGACATGATCGGGAGGTCGACCTTCCTCAGCTCCTCGCTGACGCGCTCGCCCTCCCCGATTCTTCCCCAGCCGATCGCCACGCCCGTCGCTCCGATGTAGCTGAATCGAGCTGCCGGGCAAAAATTGCTTCGTTGCGTAACTTTCTTCGAGGGGATTTGCTTTTTTGCTTATCGCGCTTCATTCACCTTGCTCGGGTATGCAGACAGTCTTAACGGGCCCGTCCAAAGGCACTTGGCGGTCGAGTTCGATTATTGCGATGTCATTGTTGAAGGAGTGCTTGTTGTAGCCAGAGTGGATGGTCAAAGTCTTGATGCGGTACTTGTCGTTATCGGCAAAGCGGACGCCAAATAATTTCTTTTGGAAGCTGAAAACGAGGATTGCTTGAGATCCATTAAACGTCGTAGCTAAACAAGCGACATCTCTTGACTTTTACGGATTCGTAATGCGCGCAATGAACGTCGTAACGTTTTAGCGTATACGTCGGGAGGAATTATCAGATATACGCACCCCGAGAGGCAGTGAGCCGCCGTGAGGAGATGCCGGCGCGTTATTAGACTGGCGCCGCAGTGGTGCAGGCCTTGATAAGTAATGGCAACTGCCCACGGGAATTCGTACGTGTTCGTGATTTGACCATTTACTATCCTGGTCTGTCGGCTGACGCCGCAAACTGCAAATCAGAGATGCATTCATTAATTTATTTGTCGATAGCATTGTGTAATCATGTGCTTGTGTATCGATCCATCAGACGAGGCTTTTAATGTAAGCTCGAGGTGCATTGTGAGAAATTCCAAATTTATTAATCGTTAAAGCGAAGACGTTAATCGTCGTGCAAAAGTAAACCATTTGGATATAAAAAAAACGAGTCTCGTGTTCTGGGCAAATGATACTTGTGTCACCCATCGTATCAATCGGGGCATAGTTTTACCGCAGTTGTCGCACATATTTAGCGCCTTCCCGAGGTAGGAAGCTTCGAACGACGGATTCGGATTTGTCAAATTAAGTTGGTACACCATCTCCCGATCACCGCCTAAAATCTATAAAAAGAAGCGATTAGATCGACAATACAAATTTTTAAAATTTAAAAGCATGTGATTGCAGTTTATAATAAATATATAAATATGTCTCAAAAATGGATATAAAAAATGTTTTATACATTTACTTTGTATTATATTTATCAAAGAAAGTTAAACTTATAAGCATGGATTAAAAAAAATTAGCTCACCGGCATAGTAAACAGAAATGTTGATAACAGCTTTTGAAAATACAGTCATTCCAAGTTAAAATTTCTGTATAACGTTAAAAGAACTTGGCAAAGTTAGAGTCCATAGAAAAGCTCTAGGCGAGATAAAGTATAAAGCAAGGAATCGCTAGTAAAATTTACCTTAAACTTTGGTAAAAATTGCTGAAAAAGTTGAGCAAACATAAAGTAAATCTAAGGCGCCATTTTTCTTTCCGTCCCTCTCGCACGTGCGGTGGCTTACTTGATAAATCAAGTAAATTTTACTTAAATCAGAATCAGTATGTTTTACTCATACCTTTTAGGTAAATTGTACTAGCGATTTTTGTCCGGGTATACAGGGGAAATAGAAAACTTACCAATCGAGGAGCAAAGCGAGCCTCGCAGGCTGCAAGCAAGCAGATCAAAAGGACTCCAGCAAGGCGCGTGACATTAAAAGCTCGCGGTCCCATGTCCATAGTTGCCACTGTTCACTATATCCGAATCTGCCCTCCGCGACGTAAAGTCAGCTCAGCTCGCCTCTGCTCCTCCGCTTGGTCCTTTGTCGGCGGGCCCGACTTGACAAAAGGTGACGATTGCCGCTGAGTTTTGCCGTTTTATAGTATATTATAACTAATAACGAGGCGCCGCGGCATCGGCGAGTGGGGGCAGGCTTACCTTGGCCGGTGCGTTTGCATTGGCAGATGTGCCGTCTGCCGGGGCAAATACACGCCGAGGAAGGCGACCTTTACGAATCGGGCAGGGGCTGCGAGCTGTACTCAATTGTGGCGCAATTAGTCCTCACCATTTCGGGCCCAATGTCGCCGGGACTTCAATGCCGACGGCGACGCGCTTTTCGGGTGGGGATCGAGCTCGGGAAATTTTTTGGAGAAGCTTTTTCACGACTTTTCTTACAGTCGGCCGCTGCTTTGTTAAGATGTGCATGATTTTATATAGGATGCTTGATTTACTTCGCTAAAAATTTTTTTTCTAATAATAAAAGTAAAATTTAGTTTAAATTCTTCTTATCAATAGAACAGATTAGCAGTCACTTTTATTTTAAGGATCCGTTACTGCACTTAGACATGATATTCCTAATTAGACATGAATCTATTTAATTATTTATTTTATATAGTTCTTTATGTCGGGTAGAGGTAATGTTTGTATTCCAGCGTACTATTTATTGCTTGCAGCTTTTATGTTACGACAGTGACTAACTTTTCACGACTTACTCTACTAAGAGAGGAGGAATACAACTTTGTAGATTAAATTTACGCATAGTATGAATAAACACATAAATAATCACATTCGGCGTGATGTTTATGTTATGAAAGTACGATATTCAATAAAAAAATTGTTTTGATATAATTTGCAATGAAATAATGTGCATTTCAGAATAATATAAAAACAAATGTTTTTTTTATCAGTAGTTAATTATGTTAAAAACTTCTTTATTTTACAATTAATTAATTGTACAAATTCAAGAATTATTTTTAATAAAAATACCTTTGTTCCACCATTGATTGTTGTACAGTAGAAATTTCATTAAAAATTTATAATTTAATTCATTATTAAGAATCGTTCGAAAATATGACCCACTTTAATATTAAGTAACAATTAAGCAACTTTGATGTCAATTTCGTGCTTTATGGTGGTTTATTGAAAGTTTTCGTTAAAATGCATTTTGATAATTGGCACGCATATCTTTCAAAATTATCTCTCAAATATTCGTGTTTACATGTTTAAATTTCAGTTTATAAACACACGGACGCATTTTATGCAACTCTTAACTCATGTATTATTAAAATATTCAGCCTTTTATGTAACCGAACTCGCATTGTGCACAAAATTAGGTGATTCTTCATTTATAATTTATTTATCTAGAGCACATTGCATTTCTTTAGCGATACCTCGCCTGTACACTCGAGTCCATTCCAATCCTAATTCTATGCGAATCATTACGCCGAACAAATGCATTATAAAAAAGCTAAACGTGCAATCGAAGTCGCGGAAAAAAGTCGCTCGAGTACGTTCATGGAAACGTTTCGCGCGCAATCGCCACCGGGCGTTGGCATCACTTCTCCCCGAGTCGAAAAATGTTCCCGATCCCGCGCAAAAGTGACGGCGGGAAAATTGTTTTTAAGACGCCACCCATGAAATGAATCGGGTCAATGTAATCGTACGCCCTTGTCTGGCGAAGAAGTGCCTTTTTACGCAGCTTCTTCGAAATGGCCGAGCCATGCGGGCAGGTGGAAAATTAAAATAGATATAGATTTTACACTGCTAACCGAGATAATTGCTGTACACATAAAGAACGAGAATTACGACTTGAACGACCTGAAGGCGCGTTTATTCGCGATCTGCTTTATCTAACGAACCTTGAGTCGCAAATTGTGCACCCGTAAGAAGCGTATTACTTTGGAAAATGAGTCATTAATACTTGTTCGATCAATTGCGCGAATATTCCGTTTAATTATCGAGCTTGCGAAACTCAATGTATTCAGCGACATAATTCACATTTGTTTTTAAACCTTATTATTTAAGTCTTATCTATCCTCGGATTTAAAGAAAAAAAGCAAAAAATGGTTTCCAAGCGTAATGTTGATAAGACTTTAAAACGCTTATAAAGCTTAAATGTCAACCCCCGTACCTTGGTGGAAATTGAAAACACTTTTAGAGCATTTTTTGACCATTTTTTAAAAAATTTAACTAGGGTAGAAGCTCTTATTAAGGGTTATTTACCTATGAGCAAATAGACCCTGCTGAAAAATCTTCTATTAGTAAAAAAATCTACTGTATAAAACAAGATTTACAAAAATTTAAACTGCCGTATGAAAAGAATAAATCATTTGAAGAGTCAAGGTCGTAATTTATCAGTCATCACGAAGGATAGAATTTTTTGAGGTGAGATAAAGTAACAAACTATGAGCTTAGACCCGTATGACGTTTCCTGATGATCCAAAATTTTCGTAATATACGTACAATGCTAAGGTCTGTTTGTAATTCTTGAAGATTAGATTTCCATGAGAATTGTACGATAACGAAAGTATTAAAGGTCAATTCTGCGTACTTTTGCCAAAAAATTATACGTTATTCTATATTAGGTAAATTTTATACAAGCATTAAGGAAGAGCAGAGTGAATTTTTATGAATCGTAAACAAATCTTGAAGAATGAAGACAGACCGTACAAAATTGGCCTTAGCAGTTTTATCGCATTACAGTGCATTTGATTAATTAAACGGGCAGTCTTTGAAGTTTAAAAAAATACTTTAAATGCAAAACCTTGATTTCCATTTGTTTTAGACCAATAATGTTAATCAGTTAATGCGGTACAAACTCTCACAATATTTTCACAGACTTTCAACGGCCCAATTCGCCAATCTCTTCTATTCTCAAAAATCAGATTCAAACAAATAAAAAGATATTAAAAAAAAAAAAAAAAATTATGGCAAGGCTCGTCATTTCGCTTCCGATAAGTCGCCGAGTCATCGGGGGCACACGCATACGTCCAGACAATAAACCATAAAGGAGTGGAAGCGGAGGAGCAGCGCCCGCATGAGGGTGTCCTGACCCATATACCTTGACCCACTGTCGTCTGCTGCTTGTGGGTTCCTCGGGCTTCGACTTGGAGCCGTCGCCCGACAATTGCATCGCGTACTGCGCATCGGCGCACTGGCGGCTAATCGCGGCTTGTCGTACGGACCTGATAAGGCGCATCATCGCGGCTGTCCTTCCCCAGATAACGTCCCGAGAGGCGTAAAACGCCGAGGCCAAGCTATTACTGCGGGAGTAGGTTACTGTGTTCCTTCCTTCGACGAGCGCTAATTCATTGGTCCAGTTATCCCTGCCTCCGGTTTCGGTTCGGCGCAGCTGCGAATGCATTCGGTAATTTCAACGTTCAGTGCGAGTCTCGGCGTCTGTGAGGTGAGCTTTGGATCGGTTTGAAGCGATGGACGAGCCTTCCAAGTTCGACGATCAAAGATGCAAGTTTAAAGGAGTCATGATTTATTAACCTGTTTCGAAGACATTGCTTTTAGAAAAGAAAGATATAAAAGTGGTGTAGGTAAAAAAAATATTTACAGATTAAAAACGTTGGAATTTTCAAATTTTATGCATTAGTGACTCGGCGTGTTTTACAGGTAAAATAAACATTTGTTTTAGTCTCGTATGAAATCCGATCAGGCCTTTTTAATGATAAAAGAAATTAACGATGATGACTGATAATTCTAATTATAGTTTTCAATTAAAATTAGATGGAAGAATTATGAAACAAAATTTGTTTTCATTAATCCAAAGTCGAATGTTTAAATATAAAAAACTAAAAATTATTAATTTATTTTATGTAAAAGTGTTTAATTTTTGAAATCCAAAACGTAGAAGGATGAAAATTTCTGCAAATGGAATTATTATGATACATTTTAATCTTTAAAAAACTTCATTAGTATGTAAAAAAAACATTGTATGCACATAAAATACTGTAGACAAGAAAAATTTACCGATCGTATACCTGTCATCTCCTGCTTGACTCGCTTACAATCTTTAACTAATGCTCTGTCTTTTTTCTAGTTTACGCCCCTTTGGATACTTTCATTCAAAAAAAGTAGTCATATTTTTATTTACGTCTAAAGTCAGTGCAACTATCTATAAGAGTTATGGTACAGTTAATAAAGTATTCCATTAGATCAGATACTTATATTAATAAATTTTTATTTCTTTAAGAAATATTTTCATTTTGTTACGTTTCAGGACGTAAATTAACAATAATTCTTTATATAACTTAAATGCACTTTTACTGTTAAGGGGACGTCGGAGTACCGTGTTACCGACCGAGCAGATCGTTCGTGCGCTATGCGAGTAACACGTACTTTA
>JAWWEM010000054.1:5775745-5798414 GCA_035582935.1 Ormyrus thymus | reverse complement strand
GTTAACATAGACTAAACAGTCCAGAAGACACGTCACGAACGATGGAAGTTTTTTCCATTTTTTTCTAACAGTGTAGTTCGATCGGTGTCCGCCTTGAGTAGATGGGTCGCCGCATCAGGCATCAGACCATGTGCCAGAAAGAGAGAGAGAACAGATGTTCTCTTACAGAACTTCCGCCAGTGGCAGTGGCTTCTGGGTAAATATATAGTTGCTTCTAGACGGCGCTTCTGTTATAACACTGCGAGTGCCCCGAGCTTATGTACGGTTACGGACTACGGATCGAAATCGTGGGCGTCGTTGCTTGCCAGTATTATATACGCGCCTAGTCTATATAGTGGCATCGTGCCCTGCGTGCTAAAGTACAAGAAGCGTAACTCGAAAACCTGCAGTAGAAATAAAAAGTGCTACCTAAGCCATAGGACTCGGAGGTGGAACTGGAAAGGTAAACGTCCTGAAGCGTAACCTCAAAAAGACATACTGCGCACATAGGTTGTGCATGTTTTGAACGCGCATCCTTTAACCAGGTGCAATTGTTACAGCAAGTAGGCATTTAAGCGTGTTTTGAGTTTATCATGAGTCCACTTAATAGAGGCCCTATGATGGCCCCTAGAGGTCCGCCGGTTATGAGGCCACCAATGCCTCCGAGATTTGATAGAGTGCCGCCGCCGTTTCCACCAGTAATGGTTCGTGGATTACCCCCAAGAGGCAGCCCAATGTTTGGCCCAGTCAGAAACAGACCCCTTCCGCCGCCACCACCACCCAGACCTGGACCCATGATGTCCAGACACGTGGGTTCTCCAGTACCTCCAATGTTTGGACCGCCTAGGTCCAGACCTCTTCCACAGATTCCTCCTATGCCTCCAATGGGTATGAGAGGGCCTATGGGGCCCATGAGATCTATCATGCGACCTGGACCTAGGGGTGTTCTTCCACCACACGCTCTTCCTCACATGAGGCCACGATTTCCTCCTAATCATACTGTCACCAAGGGTAAAATGAACAATACTAAGAAAAACAACAAACTTGAGGTACGTTTATTATTCTAAGATAAGACCTTTAATGTTTAATTCTGAAAGATGAACAATGATATCTTAAATTCAGATTATTATAAACATTATAAACAATATAAGCAAAACTATTCAATCTATTGATGATAGCTGACAAATTTTTATATTCAACTATTAAACAAATTTTTTTTACAAGCTTATTTGCCAATTTTAATTTATATAATTAAAAGTTATTTTTATTATTCATAAATTTTAAAACATCATTTTCCTGCATGCTGCTTTTTGTTCACCTGCTTACATCTACATCTCATAGGAGTTAGAATTGAAAAAACCATGGATGACTGATGAGATTCGAACTGAAATTCAAAAGAAAAACAAGCTTTATGCAAAAGCTAAGAAAAACAAGGGTGCCAAAGAGTGGGAAGAATTCAAGGATCTAAGGAATAAAGTGACTCGCATGATAAGAGATGCGAAAAATGAATATCTTGCTAAAAATCCTGAAAAGGTATTTTCATAATATTTAATCATATATAACTCTTAATACTACTAATTTGATTTTAACTTCTAATTACATTTTGAAAAATAAATACTTGGAGTTCCAAAATATTTTAAGTAAGATTGCTTTTTGAAAACTGAAAAGTAATTAGAAAAAATGTTATCATTGTCAAGTAAAACAATAATTTATTGTACAGAAATATTAAAAATCCAGGTATTAATTTTGTGTTATGCATGATTCATTTAAATACCTGAAATAAAAACATACATACTGCATTAATAACAAATTTTAAGAGGAGCACCAGTAGAATTTCTAAGATCGATAAAATATTTGAGTCCAGCTGTTGCAGCCCAATTGCAGATCAAAAATATTTTTTCTAGAGTGTTCAAAAACCTATTTAAAGTTAAAGTACAATGCAATAATTTAACTTATTAAAGTGAAAATAGTTGATTATGGTTTAATTCCAAAATAGTTAGTTTTAAAAATAACTTTTATTACAGGTTAATCAGAAAACAGCTGAAAAGAATTCTAATGAAAAAGAAACTGTTCAGAAAACTGATAATGAGCAAACAGAGCAAAAGGAGCAAAATGGGGAGAACAAGCCTTCCAGCGAACAGGCACAGTCTTAAGCTTCGTAGGCTACTCCTCCTTAAATTATCAAGCGATTATTTAAAATTGAAATGTCCATTTAAAAGTTTGAATTGATAATTTCTATCATAATTTTCTTTCTTTCTTATTATCAAGATCCTACTACTTGCTTGTCAATTTTCATCGACGTAGTTAAAAAATAAAAATAGTACATTAAATACATATATACACATATTACATATATTACATGTTAGTGGTAGATTAAAGACGTCATTAACTTGCATAATTAGTTTTCCACTTGGGATATCTTTTAAATAAGTAAATAAGCTAAATTATATTGCAATACATGCATACTAAACGATGAATGACGATACTTTAGTAATTTAAAAAAAATATTTTAGCAACTAATAAATCATTTTAGCACATGGTTTAAGGTTTAGTTATTTCAGGAAAATTAAACTTAAATTTAGATTGATGTTTATTATAGTAGTACAATTTCTATAAGTCTAATGCTAAAAGTGCAACAATATTTGGACACAAGCTTTTTATTCATTTAATGTATATTTTTATGCAGAAAATAAATACTAAGTAGAGACTATTTTCATTCACTTTCATGCTTCTAATTTACCTAAAATATTAGACCTGAACCTAATTGTGCTTTTTTTAATGTTATGAAAATAATTTATTCAGCACTGTACATTAACTGGTCCATAGATGCAAAACTGATAATCATAATTGGCTCCTTACTTGCTCTTTAGTTAGTGATGCAGTGCTCTAAGTTATTTTACAAGTATTTTCTGATTACTTCTCTAAAAAAAGATCGCCAAGAACAATACATGATTTGAATCTATGTGTAGAAATAACATTGATTTGTCCATAATCATTTTTGTACAGTTTTATGTAATTTGTAACAATATAATATTAATTGACTTTTGTCTTTGGTAAATCTTTTATCATTACTTTATACTAGTGTAATTATTATTCTTAGTGAAAATATTTAATTAATAATAATAATCAATTTCGAAAAGATGGCTTAAGGCACTTTTTGTATTCAAGTTCAAATATATTGTAAAAATAAATATTTGAATAAATTTCGACGATTGTGTACTTCTTTTATGAGCCACAAAATTTAAGTTCAGAAATTTTTCAAATGAATTTCATTATTATTAAGTTGTGAGATAAAAAAATCCTTAATATTATTTTATTTTCGAGAGTTATTTTTGTTATCGATTTTTTGGTTTCTATGCAATACCTGTTTAATCGGAATTGGTAAATAAGGTTTATAAATTCTGTACACTACTTTTAAGTAAGTAATGTACGTAATTACATATATTTTACTTTATTGTCAATTTGAAATAAAACCTTGTACTTACATTTTTTTCAACTAAGGATGCTGTTCTGGAATAAAAATTTTCTAGTTTTCTGAACAAACTCATTGTAAAGCAATGTTTTCAAAGTTCCAATTTCATTAAAAGAATAAATTTAATCTGTAATGACTGGTGAGAAAAACTTTCACTCTTCCTGAAATAGTCTAATAATGAAAAGTATGTTTTTTTGAACGGAGTAGTTTTTTTAACAGAGAAGTTGCTCAGATTCTCATCTTCCTATTTGAATAATAATCAAAAGACTAGTTGTTGCTTGATAATTTTTAGGCACATCTTTACGAAAACGATAACGCATTTGAGGACGATGATAATGACGATAATATTGATGAGTCCTTTTCTGATAGTGAAGAGGAACAGAGTAATCCGTACTGTGAAGTTTGCGATAGGGATTTTTATTCTGAAGAATTACTCGAAGCTCATATTCAAGAACACCAAACTTGCAATATAGACGGATGCCAATTCAAGGCACATGCAAAGATTGTTGAAAAACACATAAGTATGCAACATTCTACAGGATTGTATCAAAGAATGAAGCATGTAACAAGCGAGGAAGATATTGATAAATGGATAGCGGAAAGAAAAAGGTAGTCCTGTTTCGCTACAATATAGATTGTAGAGAAATTTATTAATTTTAAATTTATTTATTGTAAGTTGAATTTTTTGCCGTTAAAGACGGTATCCTACAGCTGCTAACGTTAAAATTCAAGAAGTTGAACAACTTGAAAAGCAAAAACGAGGTGAAATCATTAAACTTGCTCAGCAGGCTTCAGGCTTATCTAAAAAAGAACAGATAAAAAAGAATCGCAAACGAAAGCGAAATAAACGATTTCAAATGAAAGTTATCGAGGAGGAGAAAATTGTACAACGAGAGGTTTATAGAGGTTTACTACCCTTTGCTGGTACAGGTAAACTATTAAAATAATAATATGTAAATAATTTTCTTAACAAGGACGTATAATTTTACACGTATTGTGTTCCTGTTGCGAACATTATTTTTTGATTTAGTAAGCGTAAAATTGTATATGATTTGTGCAATATGAAAAACGAGTTAAATACAACATTACGTACACTAAATAAAAAAATATCTTTTGACGGATGTTTAGCTACAAAATATTGAAAATATGATTTTAGCGGTGCTAGAGAAAGAACGATCTGACGATGAGTTAGTAGAAAAAACGCCACTCAACGAAAGTTCAGTACAACAGTTTGAAGTTTCTGATGAAGATGAACAAGTTATTGAACAACCAACAACCAATAAATCTAAAATTGATGAGGTACAAAAATCACAGATTTTGATTCCAAAAACTTTAGGTTTAGTGGCTGATTATAGAAGTGATTCTGAATGTGGTAAAAATATTTTGATGGTTAATGTAAATGAAATTTATTTAAAAAAAAAATACTAATTTACGATATAATATTGTTTAGACGATCCACCAGATGAAGTACCTGTTAAAGCATTAAAATTAGACGGAAAAGAGGAATATCAATCACATAAACTAGAATCTCAATCTAAAGTTGAGGAACCTGAATCAAATGTCAAAGAAACTTTTCTTACTTCAGTAGATAATAAGATAAATATAAAAAATGAGAAGAAATTTAAGGTGAAAAAAATTTCAAATAAAACTTCGAAATCTAACAATGCAAAATTTAGTAATGAAAGACTTAGACTGCTCAATAAATTGTTGGCGCGATCGATGCAGCATGAACGGAATATAATTTGTCAATGCATTACATTCATTGCTAATAACAATTTTCTTGAATGATAATGACTTTTGTTGAACAGTTTTTTAAATACTGATTGTTAAACAGTGGTTCAAGTTAGAAAGTGATGTTGTTTAAAAGAAAATGTTTACAACTAACATTTAAAAAAGTTTTAAAGAATTATTTTGTTACTTTTATAAGAAATTTGAGTTTTTTTTAATTACCTTACTGTTTTTAAAAGTGCCTTTATTATTTATAATTCTATTTTTGTATGTGTCCAATAAAAAACTTGAAAACAAATAAATATTAAAATACTTAACAGTATATTACGCAACAAGTGCACAAAATAGGTAAATGCGCAAACCCTTGCCACAATCATTTAAACTTTAAGCGTAAAAATTATTAACATTTAAATAAATATCGTACACGCATGCGCGCCTGAGTAGCGCGATAGTATGCGCGTAAATCAAAAAGCGAAGCATCTAATATAATAATTAATTATTATTTTGTACCTTTAAGATGTATTAATTATAAAATTAAATGAGAGACCAATAGGCAAATTAATAGTTTTAATTTAAGTCCCGAATCATTGCTGTAGGTAACGTATTGACCGATAAAAATCAATTTCTTCTCGGGTGCTGCAATGTAAACGTTTATTAGATTTATTACATTGCTATTTTCAGTATTCTATAATTTTCAAATTTATAAATGTCAAAATCGTAATTAGACTAGAAAACCTAAAAACCCTAATATTATTATGAGACTAACCCCCCCACCATAGGAGTTTCTCGACCTGTATATGCGACTGTGGTTCTTTCTATCTATAGTTTTTTAATTTCTTCGATTTCTGAAGTTGATGGAAAATAACTTAAATTTCAGATGAACTACTGGTACAATTTGGTACACAACATTTATTTATGATCATTTTGCCATTGAATTTCACATATTCACTTAAAAATATATTTTCCAACGTATTAAGCAAAAAAATTTTATGAGACTATGTATACTTGATCGTAAAATCGGCTGGAGATACAAATTGTCGCTTATGGCATGACGAATTGGATATATGATAATCTTCAATTATGGGTTTTTTAACAGAGATTTAAAACTCTTAATTTAATAATTTTATTTAACATATAATTATCCTGTAATGAATTGCAACTGCAGAAAATGTTGGGACAAATTCAACTCACTCAAATGAGATTGCAACACAAATTTGCAAAGTAATTAAATAACTAAGAATTAAAAAAGTATTTGGATTTAAAAAAAAAAGATATTCGCTTTATTGTTTCATTTTTCCTCTTGGAACTTTGGTTATCTTGATCTATTTGAAATTCTTCTAATTGGTTATACCGTGCAATGTACCTATATATATGTAACAGGTTGGCTAGCCTGTAAACTAGTATTCGATTATTATTCTGGCATGTGGCAGGCATCTCCATATATTCTGTTTTAAAGCAGCAGACTCCATCATTAGATATATAGTAAAAATCATTATAATGTCAAGAACTCACAATCTGAGTGGCTTATCTGCGCTCTAGAGCATCTCAAATTTTCAAACGACAACGAACAAGCGTAACCACGGAAGCCTTTTGCGTGAGTAAAGAAGCGGAACTTGCGAATCGGTCCGCAAAGTCGAGAAGGGCGATCGATCGGTTCACTAGTGCAGATATCAGGAGTTGCGCGTGCAAATAGGCGCAAAGCGCATAACGTATCCCGGGGTCGAGGAGGGAACTGGGAAAGGCAAGCTTGCAGGCAGGCGGTGAGGAAGCGGCGTCAGGACAGCGTCAACGCCGAGCTGCTCTTTGTGAGAAGACGCAATCGCACGCTGGCGCCGCTGACGAGTAAAAAGTTAGGGACGCTTCGAAGCCGGCCGACCAACGCTGCGTAGTCTTCGTTGATCTGCCGCGGCGACACCGGAAACCAAGGTAACGTACTTAACCTCAAAAGCGACGAGGCTACACTTCTCCTCGCCGCTACTTCTCTTTTGCTTCTTCTCTACGAACGGAGATTCTTAGGATTACTCGAGATTGATAAGAATCTGTGTATGCGCTTTTTAACCTGTACACACGATTCGAGTCTGCAATTATCTATCTCTGTATATTATGTATGTATATGGATACATTTGCATATTTATCTGCTCATCTCTGTCTCTTTTTCAATTGTTATTCTCGCACCCTAACATTTATTAAAGTTGTCTATTAGTTGGTGCCCATACGTATAATCGCAAGTAAGCACAGGAAACGAGAAAGAAAAGAGATAAACGAATGAGCTACCAGTAAAGGCTTCCTATTTCGCTCCTTCGAGTTCATTTTTACACCCCCTAACGGCCGCATGTCTTTACATCATACAGGCGTTGTTTTCTTTATTACGATGTCGAAGTCTTTCAAATACATATGAAAAATCGAGATAGGATGCGAACTGGAGCTCGTCGTCGTTTGCATTGGTTGCAGCAGTTTTTTGTCACGGCCAGTATAGGCCGTTCCGCGTTTCTGACGTAACCTCAATTTATTGCCTGGCATGAGGCCTGTCCCTTCTTCTTTTTTTTAAAAGGTTTCCCTTATAGACTGCTAAAGAACTGGGTTTCATACTGCCAATGTACAACAGGGTGTTAAATCCATTGGCATAAGACTTCTAAGTGTTCCATAGAATTTGTATCTCTGTGTGATTGAACTCAATAATTTAATATTAAGAAATAATGGGATGTTGTAAAAATAAAATTAAAATTTATTTTGTTATTATTCTAAATTATGTTATTTTGCTTATTTAAAAATTTTTTTTTTATCACGTATAAAAATATGTTAATTTTAGCGACTATATAAAAATTTTAAAAGTTTAAAATATTAAATTTTGTAAAATAATGATATAGAACTCAACTGTCTCATATGAATTATAAATTAAAACACTTTAAATTTACAAAAATGTATTTCCTTTTTTTAACTAGTGAATATTGAGTGCTTTAAAATGAATGTGCATGAAATTCAATTAATTAAAAATTGATAATAGGAATAGCATGCTTATTGTTTTGAAACAATTAAAAATAAACAGAAGTGGGAAGAGGTTTTATTTAATCAAACATTCTTAATTCTAGGAAAAAATAAGAGAAATTTGATTTTTTTAACTGCTGCAACCGAAGCAATCTAAAATGAAATGCACATTTAACTTTGCATGTTTGCTTGTTCTTAAATAATTTGTTGCATCTGCTTATGATACATATATATACATGTACTCTACAATGCCTTTATCTTTTTCTTTTTATTACTATTTTCTTTGCTTTTTTAATACAAAGTATGTTTTTGCACGCCCAAATACGATTCTTTCAGGTCAAAAAGTTCGCTCGCTATAAAAACAACCTAGTGCAAAAAGTATATAAGTTTACAGTTTGCGTCTCGGTATGTCAATTTAGTTTGTGTTGTGTTCTAGTTGAAAAGAAAAAAGTTTAAGTATACACCAAAACATAGTATAAGAAAATGTTTAAAAACATGAAAAACATTAAGTTTGCTACTGTCGGTGCTACAAAAATAAGTACCTTCCGTAAGTTGCGGAAAAGTAATCGGGAGAAAAGTTTGTACGAGTTTGTTCGTGGTATTAAAAGTAAAAACTTAAAATCCGAATCAGTATCAGTAAAGCGCGAGTTATTGAGTTTGTTACGAGAAAGAGTACGAAAAAAAGTTTCACGGGTCGACGTGCTCGTAGAAACGTTTTCGTGCGTTACATCTTCAAGAGCGAATACCGCATGGGCTTTTTTCGACACAGGTAAGCCCAGCCAGCCGCTGAGTGTGGCTTTCTTTATAGCCACAGTTCAGTGAGTATTTCAATTAGACTTTAAAAACCAAAATTAATAAAGGCATCTAAAACTCGGAGTTCTTTAGATTTGTTCGTCAATCTAGTGACTTTGTGTACATAATTAAGTAACACCGGCGAAATGCATTTTCATTCTACTTCCCAGAAGTAATGTCATCAAGCTCAAAAACCTGGTGACTTTGACTTATGCAATGCAAAGTAACTAAAACAAAACCCAAACGAAAGCTACCAGTTTTTCGAGCTATCTCGTCATTTCATTCATCGATCCATACCGAACCAAAGAAACAAAGTTAAAAGCATCAAAACTGTCGTTTTTTGTCAAGGGTGTCGAAAGCACTGTTCAGTGGGACGTTCGTTTCTAATTTTGGTCGACTTGTTTCCAGGCTGAACTGACTTAACGACAAAAATGTCGGACTCCGGTTCTGAAAGTTCCTCCTCGGAGAGCAATAACGAGGATCGGCCCGGGACCATGACGCCAGAGGGCTCCGCCTCACCGCAGTCGCGTGCTTGCTCCAAGTCTCCGGACAGCAGTCGCGCCTCCTACAGAGACAAGTCTCCTGCCTCGGGTCCAGCCTCGCCGCTTTCTGGACCAGCCTCGCCTGCCTCTGGACCGGCCTCGCCCGCTTCTGGGCCTGCTTCCTGCCCGGCGTCCCCAAGCTCCGGACCGGCGTCTCCGACCTCGGGCCCGGCCTCGCCTTCCGGCCCTGCCTCGCCGAGCACCCAGGCCTCCGGACCCGCCTCGCCCGACGAAGCCGCCTCGCAGCTTTCCGGACCGGCCTCGCCAAGCTCCGAGCCCGCCTCGCCCAAGATCAGGACTTATCCGAAGTCACCGAGCGACTATTACGGCGGAGCCAAGTCTGGCAGCGAGGACGAAGGAGCTGCCTCGGATCACAGCTCCTGCCCGCACTCGTCCAAACATTACCAGTACGAGTCCAATTCGGACGCCGGTTCCCCTAAGTCTATTCAATCGCCGGACGACCGCTCGACTCCCGCCTCGCCAACGTGCCCGCACATGGAGGAACCAGCTTCGCCTAAATCGTATACCTCCGAGCCGGCCTCGCCTTCTCTCAAGTCACCTAGCCGGTAAATGAAACTTTCTACTTAATTCATCGTCTTAACTGCTGACGTGCTGTTACTTTGCGACGCTGATTATTTATTATTATAATTAGACTTTTCTCTTTTATTCCCTACCCCAGGCGCAGTAAATCAAAATCTCCTCGCAGCCTTAAAAGCAAAAGGAATCCGAGATCTCCGCCATCACCGCGGTGTAGCGAAATGGACGGCGACCAAATTTTGGATGCTGAAATCGAAGAAAACGTCGATCGACTGAAGTCTGCAAATCAAGAGACTCACGGAGAGGACCTATCCGACGTTTCTGATCTAGAGAGTATGGACGAAGAGTCCCAATTAGACAAAACTAAATCGAAAAAATCACAGAAAGATAAAAAGACGCCGGGCCCAACAGAAAATGGACTCGGTATGGAAAAATCTAAGAGAGCAGCGAGTAAGCCAGCGAAATCAGACGAAAATCACGAATACAAAAGTAATAAAAGAGGAAAGGCAGCATCTGCTTTGCAACATGAAGAACATGAGCAACTCGATTTTGAAGCCGATGGGCAGTGGAAGGACATCAAGGAAGACGGCGAGGACTTAAAAGATGGAAAGAAAGTCAGAAAAGAACACAACGACACGGCCAAATCCAAAGGGATGGACCAAGAAAAAGAGAAAGAGGAAAAACACGAAGATAAAGAGAAGAACAGAGATAAAGAAAAAGGCAAAGATAAGGATAAAGACAAAACTAAAGATAAAGCTAAAGATAAGGTGAATCTTTTTAAAACATTTTCCTATCTAATATTTTAGTTTTTACTAATTTGTTTTTTGCAATATACTTAAATGCAAATATGAATATGATTTATTTAAGACAAAAGAAAAAGAGTCAGCACGAGAAGCTGGCGAGATAAACGATAAAGAAGATACCAAGGAAGACGGCGAGAAAGCTGAGTCCGAACTGGAAGAGGGTGAGCTAAGCGATGGTGAAGACGCCCGCCCTGAGGAAACGGAACCACGACCAGTCTGTCGCTTTTACAACCGAGGTCAGTGCACTTGGGGTGTCAGCTGTCGCTTTCTTCATCCTGGCGTTACGGACAAAGGCAATTACACAATGTTTGACATGGTGCGTCCAATGGCCTATCCCCCACCCCATCCAACTCACGAATTTCGGCCGCATATTGAGAGGCCGCCCATGGTGAGGCCACCGGTGCCAGGCTACGGTCCACCAGCTGCTCATCATCCTCCTAAAACCGACGAGGCTGTCTCCGAGAGTGCTTGGGAGCGCGGCTTAAGGCATGCCAAAGAGGTCAGTGCACGTTAATATAATATGCTGGTCGATGCTTTTGGAGCCTTTTCTGGTTTAGCCGATTTATTCGGTCTTAATGCATTACTACTTTTACCTTCTTCACTTAATCTTTTAATGTCAATTATTTTAATGAATAATTTTAAAATTAAAATTGTTTCTATGTTGAAAATTTTACCAAATATTTTACAGAATTATCCAAAAGATTTTAATATCACTTATGGACACATTTGTAAACAGAAAATTCATATTAAGACCGGATTGTCGAAGCATCATTTTATTACTACCTTTCATTACTTTAACATGTTATAGCTTGTTTGAATTAATAACGACTAATAAACTGATTTTTCGACAAATCAATATATAGTCATCCTCTCCAGGTATTTTTTTTATACATCAATTATACTTAATATAAACTTTATACATATTTTGGAAAAGTATTTTCTAAATGTATTTTTCTGGTGTCAGTATCTTTTTTGTGATATAAATAGAGCGTATTAGCTCTATTTTTTAATACACTATTTGTATATATTCAATATAGTTTGTTCTGGAGGCACAAGTGCATGTCCCAAAACTTGTACATATAAGTCATACTAAACAAATGGAAAAGCTATTAAAACAAAACATATAAATAACATGCATTTATAAATAGAAAAAATTACACGTCACTCTTAAATTTTTACACAAAATATCTAAGACTACATTTTTGTAAACTAAAAATGAAAAATCAACGTTCTCAAATTTTAACTAAGACCCCACACAAAGAGATTTATAAATTACACGTAAATTATAGCAATCTAAATTTTATTAATCAATCAAAGACACTATTTTGTTTTATTCTTACTTATGTTTAAATTATTTTTTCAATCAGAGTCTTTTGAATGCCAAGAAATTTAATATATCTATCGGCTACCTAGAAATTCTCCGTATTCAAAGCAACAGCATAATTTAATCAACATTGTAAATAATGTGTTTGAAATGAATAAATGTTTTTTCTTTTCTTTTTTTCTTTTTCGTTTATTCATTTATTGTTTTGTAATTTTATATAATATTGTCAATTGTGAAAATATTGAAAAAAATAAAATTTTTGCATAGCTCACTATATTGGATGTCATTTTGAATTTATAAATTTTGACTTTAGATTCATAAGCGGCGACCTGCAAAATGGAAGGGACAGCAAATTTTAAAACTACTTGTAAGATAATCCTTATATGTAGAGAAATAATTTATTTCTTACATACTTAAGTTTGTTCAGCAAAGCAACACTTTTACACCCCCTTAACATAATCACAAGTAGATAAGCTTTATAAACTGTTTTTTAATGAAATTAAATTTTTAAATGGAAAATAAGATAGTACCTTTTTAAAATTTAAATACACTTTTCCTAGAAAGATTAAAAATATTCTTGAAAAAATTCGCAGAATATCTAGGTCGTATAAACGTATAACCACAGTATAATAGGGACGGGAAAAGATAATAGCGTCTCAAGTTTGATTCTTCAAGACGTTGCTTTTCTGCTGCGATTATACGTTTATACGGTCTAGGCCTAGGTGTGAATTTTTCCATGTTCGATACGTTTTGTAGCATGAAAGGATACTGTCTAATAAAACTTATAACTGTCTTAGATAAATTGCTTAAAAATTAATTATAAACTTAAACTTCTGAGCTTAAAAAGTTTGAAAGACATGATTTTAATTTTTTACATTTTCTTCATCACTTATAGTCTCATCTAATGTACATTTTCTTTTAGTTAAATTTTAGTTAATAATTTTGAATGTACAAAGTTTAAGGAAATTGCTCTGTTTTTGTTTTCAAATTGTAATAAAAAAATGTAAATATACTTGTAAACTATATCTTTTTACGTAAAATAAATAGAGTTATTTAAGATGTAAGAATATGTATATTGTAATATTGTAATCTTCTAAATTTCCAGTCTTACTCTGGTAGCCACATATTGATAATACCGCTAGATTATCCTTAAATTTTCAAAATTTAGAAAGTTTCTAGCGACATTATCGCCATGCTGTTACCAGAATAGTTATGAAATAATTTTTAATCATATTTCTAAAATTTGTTATGTGTACACAATATAGCCTTTCACGCCCATTGAACGTATAAGTTAAATGAGTTTAGAAATGACAAAATTTAAATTTTTCATATGGATAGTCAGGGTAATTAAGAAAATATAGATTTTGTTACTTTGAGACAAAAACCAAAGTAGACATTTTCATGTTAAAATTTAAAATTTTGTATTATAAAACACTAAAATCAATGTTCGATATGTTTGAAACTATGTAACTTGAGGGGGTGATTATATTAACGAAATCTATATTAGTCTGTTTCGAATGAAATCATGGACAATTCGAAATTGGCTTCTCTTTCCTTTCCTTGCTTAGTATTCTCTATCTTCTTTTGATAATTTTTACTTTAGGCTAACACAACTAAACATAATTTATTTGCAGATGATGAGGAAAGCGAATAAACGTAAGGAGTCAGACATGGACTTTGAGGAGAAAAAAATGAACCTCAGTTTAGGTCAGGATGATCTCGAACGGGACTCTGGATATTACGTAAGGCCCGCAAGTCCTGAACCTCCTGTAGAAAGATGGCCTCCTGCACGCGAAGCACCTCCAAGACGAGCTGCACCGAGAGTCACGCCTGATGAATATGAAGAACCAGATCCGTATTATCATTCCGCCCCACCTGCTGATTACTACGGGTAAATTGACTCATGATATTTATAATTTTCTAAGGAATCCAGACTAGTTACCAAACTTATTTTTTCAAATTAAATATCTTTACTGTATCTTATAATTGCATTTTCAGAAGGAGGGTACATTATAAAGAGGCTCGAAGTGCAGAGTATCGAGAGCGTCCAGATTATCATGTCGTAGCTCGAGGTACACCTCATTCAATTTCACCATCACCTCATCCGCCAGATCCAAGGGAACGCGAACGCGAATATTACCACCGTACCTCAAGCAAGTACGAAAAGAAGCACAAGCGACCGTCGCGCGAAGTAATAGTAGAACGAATACCTTCAACGAAGACTTGGCGTGAAGAAGAACCTGCACCATTGGAGCGAGGACGGGGCGACGAGTGGGCCGATCCTTGGATGAGACGGAAATCACCAGCATCTGTGAGAAGAAGACACGCTGCAACAGGCAGGCATTCCAGAAAACAGTCTTATTCATCAGGTTCATCGTATTCCTCATCAAGGTACGCGTGCATTATTGATTTAGTGAAACAGAATGCTGCTTCTTGTTGTACTATTTTGCGCTCCTGCTTTATTTTCTTTGTTTTCCTTTTTTGCACACGATTTTGGAATCACGTGACAACGGGGCTTTCTATACGATGATTGGCTACTTTTATAAGTGGGATACTCGCATCAAGAATTATTAAAATTTTTACAAAAGATCTTGAATGTTTAAAGCATCCGACATGTACATAGAAATTTTCATTGTAGTATGTCTTAACTTTTGTAAAAACAATTGATTTCTACTTATAGAGTAAAAGTTTGTTAAATTTCTTTTTGAACAGTCACTTGCTTGGTAACTTCTAGTAAGCAATGCTACTAATAACTTTGAAATTGCTTAGTTAGATATATATTTTTACTGATTCATTATCTTGAATTGTTCTTAATAAAAATTAAATTTAAATTGTATGAAGAATTAATCAAGATTTTAAACTTCCACTTTTGATAAATTTACTAAATCAAAATTTAATTTGATTCAATTTTTAAGAATGAAATTTTTAAAATTATTATAACAAACGAAACTGCTTTTTTATTCTTTATTTTTTTTTTAATTTTTATTACTTAATAAAGTTTTATTCCAACATTCAAAGCTAACCATTAATAGTTTATTCCACTCATAAATTGTATTTAAATTTTGAAAATAGATTTAATTCCTTTAACGCGTCAAGTGAAACAGTTATAACAAAGAAGAAATGAATTGACAATTCAATGAATTTTTAACTGAAATACCAAAACTCTGAATTAACTTATAACTTATAAAAGCTTACTAACAAACCTATAGTGAACTAACAAAATGTCCAAATGCTAAAAACAATAACAAAGAAGATGAAACCTCATAAAAAGAGCCTTTCACGAAGGAAAAACACCGTTAAACTTTTTTTTTAGCTCTAGCCGTAGCTCGAGTCGCACTAGCTACAGTTCTTATGAATCCGTCTCCAGGTCCCGTTCCCCATCTCCCCCCTCCAGGTCCAGAGTCGGCAGCAAGAAAATCCCACCCTCCCCACCCCCAAGCTCGGTGCATCACCGAGGGGCTGCAGCAGCGATGTTGATGAATCCGCCAGCTCCATCACCACGATCATCGACCAAAGCTGCTCGATCGCCATCGCTACATCGTAGAGCACTAAATCCACCGGCGCCGACTCCTCTGGTCAGTCATCTAAAGCAGAGAGAAAAGGCGAGGGATAAAGCAGCCATTGCTGCAGCGGCTGTCGCTAAAGTGATCAAAAGTCACTCAAGATCTAGGTGAGTTTTTCTTGCACTTTGACTTGTTGGATTTTAGAGTGTTCTGTTTCGTGAAAAAACGTTAAAGCCTCGAGTAGCTTCTTGTTTTTATTGTTTTCTAACGATTTACAAAAAAAAAAAAATTAAAAATTTATACGATTTAGATGAAATTGTAAAAAACTTAATTTTATTGTTTTGCTTTACAATTATATTTTTTTTCTTTTCCACTTTTTTTGTTAGTACATGACAAATTAAATATGACATAGAATAAAGCAGACAGATAATGTTCGAAGAAAGTACTTCAATGTAATAAATAACTTATTTTAATACTTAAATCTAAATTTATATGCAAAATGTAAAAATATGTATAACCAACGTTTTTCATGTTTTTTTGTACCGTGATCTGTGTACATCGCACCTTAAAACAGTAAAGAACATTTATTTAGATGCAAGCGAACGAAATTGAAGTTGAAGAAAAATTTGTCTACATTTTCTGTACTACAGCTTCATTGAAAATTTCGTCACTTAAATCTTATTGCAATTCACAATTTCATTAAGCAAAACTTGTTTTAATTTTTTCATTTTCATTAACCATGTAATATTTATTGTTCTTACTGTTTTTAAAAAGTTAGATAACTATCCTTTTATAATGTTGAGAACGAATTATTTCCATCCTAATTTCATAATGTTTTGCATTTTCTTATCATTATTACGTTGATTCAAACATATTGAGTTGTTACGATATCACACGTACAATTGAATATTACTGTTCTTATGGTGCGTTTTTACACGTATAAAAGTTTTTAATACTACATGTATCAATTAGGGTACGTTTCCCTATAGTTGCTTAATTTATTATTAGAAATTTATTGTTTTATTTACTTATTTTAAGTTACTTCTAAGTGTCTGCAAAATTATGCTGTTTTCTATAAACACTTTTTATAACAACCAAAAAAAACAATTTGCAAAATTTCTTCAAGATGAATCGCGTTTTAAAATAAATATTTTAAAATTTATAAGACTTGTCCCAATTTCTTTGTAAAACTATATATTTAACGCATCTTCAGAACATCAGCGTAATAACTCAACCTTTTACTAACAGAAATTTATTATTTGTTTTCAATTTTTTAAATTTCTTTTAATAATTGTTCTAAAATCAATGTTAGATGATATTTCTTATTAATTAGCACTAAAATTGTTACCTTCACTTCGCTTAATGACAGTGTGTTGTTTATTTCATTAACATTTTTAATCCGTTCAAATTAATATTCATTTTCGAAAAAGTTAAATTTTCATATGCTTATAAAATTTTGGTGTATGAAAAACGTTTTAGTTTTATCACTTCTGCATATCAACATTAATCCACTTCATTTATGAAGCTTTGGCATTGCTATTCTGACGATGCGTTTTTAGCTTACGAAGAACTTTTATTGTTCCATGTTTAGGTTGCTAGAAGAAATTGGGACGTTAGCTCGTACGTGTTTGCCAGCACTGAACTCCGGAAGTGACAAGCAGTCAGACACGTAATTGTTTTTTTTTATAATAGCAAGTCGTTAAAATAATAAAAAAAAATTAGCTACTTTTCACATGCAGAATTAGAAAAAGTATTACGTGTATAAGGATGTTTACTCTTGCGTTTCTGTATATTTATATTTTGAAACAATAGTTTCTTGAGTAAATATAAGTATTATCTTTTTTCTTATAAATAGGTATTTTAAAATTTAAAAAAAAGTTCATTTCTTTTTTTAAATTCGTTATGCCTAGAATTTCACATAATAATAAGTCAAAGTTACAGATCTGAAATATTTATATGTGGTCCAATTTTTTAGAATGTTCATAATACTTCCTCAAACAATTTATCGAAATTCTTTGTTAATAAAAGCTATGCGTGGGCCGATTACTCTTTATTTTTTTACGAGTAGTACCCTAAAAAAATTGAATTTATGCTTTAAAAAAACATTTTCGACAATAAAATTTAGTATTAAATTAAAGACTATAATGCTATTGAATTAATGACGTTGAAATTAATTTTAATATTTTACTAATTCATTAATCAAATTTAATAATTTTATTTTTCTATCTAATACTTATATCAATCAATTCAATGGAGTTTTTTTTTTCAATATTTAAAACATTTTACTGAAAACTGAAGTAAAATAATGTTCAAAGCTAATTTAAATAAAATTAAAATCATTAATTTTAATTCTTTTCTTTATAAAACAAAGAGTTACCGACAAAAATTGAAATTATAAATCATTTATGAATGCAAGTCAAAATACAACATTTAAACTATGAAAAAGTTTTATTAGTGCGCAAATTTCAAAAATGTTACCTTCATATTTTTATAGATCTTCGGGAAGCAGTTCTGGGTCGGATAGTAGCGGTAGTAGTTCAGATTCTTCAGATTCATCTTATTCGTCTTCATCGTCGGCAGAAGTACGCCGTCGAAAGATCTCACCCTCGCTAGGTCGTAAAGATCTCAAAGAAGCTCTAAAGAGTTCAAAACTCAAAATGAGCATGAAGTCTTCGTCCAGTAGTTTGTCGAAAAAGCTCGAAAGGAGTTCTACTATGGCCGGTAAAAAGAGGCCGGCCGAATCGCCGCCAGCAATAGAGAAAACGAGTGCAGCCGCGGCAGCGAAAGCTGCTAAAAAAGCCAGTACAAGAAGAGAAGAACTTCTCAAACAACTCAAAGCCGTCGAAGACGCCATTGCCAGAAAAAGGTCAAAGGTTTAAGAACAACGAATCAACATTATCAGCGCTTCTTTTTTGAAATGAAACAACAAACGAGCATAACTTTTAATATCTGTCAAGAGTGTCAACATCTTTTAAGGTTGTTTCATGATAGGACTCTGATCCATTATGTAATTTGTGAATAATTCTGAAAATTTTCTGACGTATTTTTTATTAAAATTACTTCTATTTTGTTAAGTAATTAATAATACTTACTTCAGCGAAATAGCAATCATGCAGTGTTCAATTAAAATTAAAAAATTGTATTTATAATTTAATACGTCAAAATCTTTGATATCCGTACGATAAAAGAATTAAAAGCTTAAGCTTTAAAATTGAAATATAATTAATCCATGTAATTAATTTTGCGCAGACCTATTCACCGTTATTCATGGTTCATTTTTTCTCCTACATATATACTGGCACTATTTTTTGTTTAAATAGGTCAATTTAAATTTAAATTTCGATTAATGTTGTTCTAACAAAATCTCATTTTTAATAATATCAAAGTGAGAGTCTAATTTTACACTAAAAATTTTTTTCACTTTAATAAGTGTAAATATACAAGCGAATTGTAAGCATGTGCATACCTCAAAGAATAATTCTCTGTTAAAAATTAATATTTTGCTTAAAGAATATAGGTTATCGTGTGCATCAATATATGCAGTTTTTAATTTTACCGCAAAAAATTGAAAATTTTTCTGCAGCTATTGAACGATTTAGTTGTACACTGTAAACATTGACGATTAAGATTTTATGTAAACTTTCAAGTACTTGTAATTAAGGAATAAATGTAGAAAAAAGATTCGATTGTAATTTAGATAATGGATAAAAATAAGCATTGATAATTTATCCAGCTTAATAATTCATACGTTTCTAATATAAATAAATCATAAATTTGTAAAGCAAAAGTTATTTTATGTATTAAGTAAGGTGAAGATTGTTTTATGTTACTATAGATATTTCTTTGTAAAAAAATTTGCAACAAATACCTCTTACAAATAATAAATAATTTTGTAAAACAGTTCAGACAAAAATTATTCTTCCATGGATAAATGTAAATTTTAAGCGTTTATTTTTTTTAAGTTTTACAATATAAAATACATTAATTTTAGAAAAAACTATCACTTATTTTCTAACTTTTATGAAACATTATAAATAACTTCCTTTTTTTCAAAAAAAAAGTATGCCATAAATTTATATAAAAAACAATAAATATTCTATTAATACTAATGAATTATAAAGATAAGTATGAAAAATTAAACAACAAAAGTAGAACATCTTAAGATCTCGGATGCATTAAACATAATAAATGTGTCAATTTATTATTTAAAGAACTCTTTAAATATTTTTTGTGATTTCAAAAATGTCATTTCCTTAATAAACTATTTTAATATATTTACAATTTGTTCTCGTGGCACTAAATGCTTTTTTGTCACACCTTGGCCGAAAGTCACATTTTCCTCCCGATTCAAAAACAAAAACTTGATTCTTTCGAACAAGGTGTATAATTCAATTTTAAGTTATAATAAATATAACAATTAATGAATTTTATTTCATTCCAGCATTACTAAAAGAAATTAATTACAGTACAAAATGCTTTTTAAAAATGTTGCAACCATTAAATGTTTCATGGCCCATTTTAAATTTATAAATGTACATATTGATTAAAGTTTCACATTTTATACCTAAATATTTAATAAAAAAATATTTTATGGTAAAAAGCAGTTCTGTAGATGTTTTACACTAAAAATGATTTAAAATACATATGCAGTTGTTAAAATAATAATTAAGTAATTTGCAGAATTAAATACTTAAATTGAAATGGCAGTGGCTCTAACTGCCGCGCTAAGCAAAGGGTTGGGATCTGGCTCTTCTGTCATGACAGTAACTTTAGCCCATTCTCTTCGCTTACTACTTCTTTTCAAGGCATCAATTACAGCTTGCACATATAATCCATCTTCAAAAGTTGCAGCACGAGACACTGGTTCTTTGATCCACCCTCTTTTATCTTCTACAGGTTGAAAAGCTTCACGCAATGCACCAATCATATTTTGAAGACCTTTAATATAAGGACGAGGAATAAAATCTGCAATTGGTGGAGATTCCTGAACATTCTCTAGATCTACATATAAAGCTTCTTCTTGTTGTCCTCTGCAGCCATGTAAATCACCACTTCTTACAATCAAGTGACCATGTGGACCGCATATTAATACTTCTTGGGACATTTGACCTTGCAAATGATTACTTAAAGTTGCAGTTACTAATGTACCTCCATTGAGCTCCATTTGAAAACAGCAAAAATCTGGAGATGTTATATGTCTAATACCATTGATATGTTTGGTAGTTTGTGTAAATGTTCGCACAACTGCATGGGCTCTTACAGCTTTTTGATTTGTTATATAAGAAACTAAATCTATTACATGGCTACCAACAAGGGTTAAAATTCCTCCTCCCATTGTTTCATCACACAACCAATCATATCCTAAAGTAGTAAATAATCTTGTATTAAAATTTAATGCAATAATAAATAATTAAAAAAATTAAAATTTTAATTCAAAAAATAAATAACTAAATTCACTATAAAAATAATAAAGAATAGAAATTATCAATAGTTTATTTATAACAAAAGCATGTTAAAAATGAATTGCAGAAATAGACAAATATAAAAATAGAGTTCAAAAGCAAAGATACACACCATCTCGAAGTAAGCTTCCCATTTGTACTCGAATATCTATCACAGACACAGGTCCACCAAGATATCCTTCTTCTACTTCTCTTTTCATTCTAAAAAATGCTGGGAGAAATCTTAAACTATGATTGACAATACTAATTAAAGAAGGATAATACTGAGCAGCCTTAACCATCTTTAAAGCTTCACTTTGACTTAATCCAGCTGGTTTATCACATACAACATGTTTTCCTATACCTAAAGCTTTAACTGCAATTTGAGCATGTAAATTTGGAGAACACATAATAAATATAAGATCAACATCTCGCCTTAATAAAACATCATCTATTCGACTTGTATGAAAAGGTATTTCCAAATTTATAGCTACTTCAGAAGCTTCTGCAATTGTTCGCCCCCAAATGGCTTCAATTTTAAAACCTCTTTCTCTTAGAAAAGGTATAATTACTCGAACTACGCTTCCAGTTCCAAATACACCAATACCAGGCAACATTTTGCACAATTTTAATCTTTATTCTAGAGTATAACAATAAAGTTAATGGTATGGAAAATATAATAAGTATTTTTTAACTTTTTTTGCCTATTTAATGCATTTTAAAGATTTTGTATGATTCATACAGCATACGTTTATGAAACCACTAATTATTTCAAAATTCATTTCCACATTTGAAAAGTCTTTTGTCTTTAAAAACATTATGTAATTTAATAATGCTATATACAATTTAATTATTTGAATGCCTGTTGTCTTAAATAAGTATGTCTGAGTTAATAAATTTCAATGACAACTTGATGAAAATTGAATCGTGGTTATGTTTTGTTCAATTCATCATTTTTATTGTGTTATTCAGTACTACCAACTACGAGAATTTAAAGTTGATACGATTGTTCCGAAAAAAAAGAATAATATCGTATTCATGATGGTATTATCCACCTCATCAGATAGATCGTCAAAATTTGAACAAAGAACTTGTTGCACAACACAAATAATTTTTAATTCATTTATTATTTTTTGCAACGAAAATGCTTTTGCGTATGAAGATGTCTTAGGAACTTTTAACTTTTATGATAGCTTACAGGTTTCGCGTTTAAAATAA
Organism: Ormyrus thymus; assembly: GCA_035582935.1. Taxonomy (NCBI): domain Eukaryota; kingdom Metazoa; phylum Arthropoda; class Insecta; order Hymenoptera; family Ormyridae; genus Ormyrus; species Ormyrus thymus. The sequence continues at coordinate 5,776,090 of JAWWEM010000054.1, read as the reverse complement.
TAAATTTTATAATTATTTTAGTACACTATTTACTAAAAAATATGATTTTTTAAATGTAACCCATAGTCTTTTCGACACTTCGTGCGTAAAGTGCCACTTGTACAGAAAAATATTGGATAAACGTGCGAAAGATTATCCTCGACTTGGGCGAGAATCATTTTTTTCGCACTAGTATCGAAATGAAAAACGTGCAAATTTCTAATTATGTTGCCAAGATTACTGTGGAAAAAATTTTGCCCATTATTATTTATCTGACGGAAAAAACTATCACTGTTAGAAATAAATGGAAAAAACTTCCATCGTTCGTGACGTGTCTTGTGGACTGTTTAGTCTATGTTAACGCTG
>JAWWEM010000054.1:5728394-5771623 GCA_035582935.1 Ormyrus thymus | reverse complement strand
GCCGTGGTTTTTTAGGGCGGCCCCCCCCCCCCCCCCGCTACCGAATGCGGATATTACCGAAAATCGGCAGCTTAGCGAGCTCACTCGGCGACCGGCTCTCAAGTCAAGGCTGCCCGACGAGCGTCGGCGTAACTTTTTTTCTCCGACGAAAAACCGCAGCCACCGGCGATCCTTCGACGAAGGCGGATCTGCTAAACGCGCAAGCGCGATCGATCCGTCGCGTCCGATTCTCGCGATTCCGCGACGGGCTTCAACGTCGAGCTCGGCAAAAGTCCGGGCTCCTTTAAGGAAATTAGGGCGACGCTTATCTGTTTTTATTATGCTCGTTAAGTCTCGAATAAACAGTACACTCGATTAAACGAGGACGCGAGAGTCCGACGATTTTCGAGAGTTCTTTAATTCCGTTCTCGTTTTTTTTTTTTTTCCTTCCGCGAAACGGCATTACTTGTTATTGTAAAAAATGCGCCGGGCATTGCTTTCGAACTCCGCGCGATAAGATTCCCCCGTTGCGAAAATTCAGATAGCGCGCATCGATCTATATAAGCGGCTTTAAATATAGCCTTCGAACCTTCGCGGCAGTCGCGCCGGCCGCCTGTAATGTAATTACGCTCTGCGCGGCGAAAAAATAACGAGGAATGCAATTAACGCGCCGCGGCGGCGGCTGTCCAAATAAAATATTAATTGGGAATCGAGCGCGGAGTAGACGAGAGCGGCGGTCGCGCAAAAAGCGGAGATCGATCGGCCGTATCAGCAGATTTTTTTTTTTCAGCGCGACGATTTTTGCTGAATCAGATAACTAATTCCTCGGCGAGGAGAAAGAAATTAGATTTAGGATTGTAATTAATCGAACGCGGCGGTGAATGCGAGTTTTTTTTATGTAACGTGTAATATTAGTCTATAGTGAGCAGTGATATAACTCTCTATCCCGCAGCTTTTCGGCCAAACTTTATTTGCCGGTAAGAAATGTATTTTAATGCACTTCGCTAAATTTATCAAGCGATGAATCATCAAACGGCTTTTCCTTTTACCATTCCCGAATCCTCGATTATACTTGAAGTTTTCCAACAGCCTAATTACGTAACGGAAATAGAAAACGAGAGTGTTCACTTTGCTCGGCAGGCGAAGTCGTATATAATAAGAGTACATTAAAATCGAACTTGATAAGTTTCGCAAAATCCTTGTTTTTCAGCGCGTGAAAGTTACAACGCGGCATTGAGGGACCGCGTTAAAAAGCCGCTTTAAAAGGTTTAGAATACACTTATGCAAATCCCCTTGCACCTCCGTCGCAGGCCTCCCCGTTCTCTTATTCAGTCGCAATTAGCGCGCTCGCGTTATTATTCAGTCGACAGTTACAAAATGCAGATCGCGCGGCTTTCCAAGCGCTCGATTTGCAATCGATACAAAAATAGCTTCCCTCCGACGGCGAACCCCCGCGACGGCTCGATCCTCGCGAGGAGCAGCCATTAGAAGGTCGCGAGCCCGAAAGATGCGTTACGGTATCCGCGAGCCGGCGCGTAAACAAACAGAAAGGGGGGCGAAGGGGACCTCTCGACGAGGCGGGAGGATCGCGCAACGATCTCGACGGCACGCATCGTGCGGGCCCGCCACGGTCGCGCACCCATACACTCGCGGGGAACGTGTTTTCGACGAGGTCCGTCCGCCTTTCTTTCTTTTTCACCGAGGCGTTTCTGGGCTACGCGAGAGAAGAAAAAAAGAGAGAGAAAAAAGTCCCCGCGCGCGCAAACCTGTTTCCCGGCTTACGGTTGCGGACCGCGAGGGTGATACGTCACTTTCGAATGCTAAAAGCGTCGGCTCTCGGATTTTTGCCGAGCCGCCTTATCGAGGCGGCGGGGGACTCATTAGGCCCGGCTAGAATTACACCCGGGGCGATAAGCCGCCCCGAGATCGAGCGCTCGGACTGTCGCCTCGGCTCGCGTGGCCCTCCCGAGGCTCGCCGGGAGAGCGTCGAGCGGCTCGTCGGAAGGTCGAAAGTGGGTCAGAGCGCGCCCGCTTTCGACGCCGCTGCATTTTTGCGGAAAGGAAATTTGCGCGGAGGCTCGCGCCCGGCAGGCTTTCGATGCGAATGACTCCGGGCCCTTATTCGCTCCTGCAAACGTAAATGCGAATCAATACTCGCCACCGCGTTTCTCGTCCTGCCGCGCGCGGAGCTTGCGTAACGCGCGGATTTAGCCCTACGCAAAACGGCACGAGCCAGTCGGAGCGGGAGCCTTGAATTCGAAAGTTTTTCTGCTTTGCTCCGTTTCGTCGCTTTGGCTTTTATCGCGCCGGGATCAAAAACAATTTCAAGAGTTCGATTCGAAAGTTGCGCTACGCGATCGGCGCCGCGCCGCCTGAAACTACGCGCGAGTTGCAAGCTTTCCGCGGAGCGTTTTAATTAGCAATAAATTGTTATTCAACAACGGCGGGTTAAAGTATTTATTCGCCTTGTCTTTCCTTCGGCGCGCGTAAAAACGTGATACAACTCCGTATTTTCATTGGGCGGGAGAAAAATAAAGAAACTCGCATATACAGAATAATACGCTGAATTACAAATGCTCGATAATATTTTGTTATGCAAAAGTAATTTATGGAACGACCAGTTTGCACGCGTATACATTTAAATATTCTATCTCGCTCACAAAGGAATTGATTGCTTTTCCATCGGCGATTAAGCGCTTTTTTCTTCGGGAGATAACGCGGAAAAATTTCCTTGTTTTTATCGCGTTTATCGAGCACAACAACTGAAAGCTACGGTCTCCTTCTTCCTTTTCTTTTTTTTTCTTTTTTACAGAAAACTTGACTATCGGGACTATCTCGAATTTTTCTTCCGACCGAGCGGAGAGGCTTTTCAATTCCCGCTCAATTTCGTTGCCCCCGTCTGGCTGAATTTTTATTCGCGAGTATCTCCTCGGCGCAGAGCGATTGGGTTATTAATTGGACATGATTATCGGCCCTCGAAGGAGGAGGGATTCGAACGATTTTGCGAGCTCGTCGACGCCGCTGATTACGAAGGAGCATCGATAGCGCTCGGCGCTCTCCTTCCGCCGAGCGTATTCTCGAAGGATTAGCGGCGCGAAGTTCGCGCGGAGAGACAGAGAGGGAGTTCGAAAATAAAAAAACTGCGAATTTGGCAAGCGGAACTCGGCGAAAACTGCGCGCTCGGACCTATTCTTGGAGCACCATATGCGCAGCGTCGCCTAGGACGGAGCCGAAAAACTCTGCCGTTCCGCGTTTTCTATTGCTATAATATCTTCGGGCTCTTTTTCCATTTTTCTTTTTGGAAATTCGTTAGCACGTTTTTATTCCCGCTAAATCGATCCGCTTCAGAATTACGAGCGATTAATATTTCGAAAGCCGCGCCAGATGATAATCTGTAATTTTATATAACTGGAATTGAAATGCTCTCGCTATCTTTCTCGCTTGAAAAAAAATGAAGAAAAGCACAAAAGCGAGCGTTCTTCCGAGCGTTTACAGAGTCGAAAAATGCAGCGCGATTCGCAAAATACACTCTTCGTCGATATGGACGACGAGAGCTTTGTCGCTAATAAATTTATTAGCGTCCCCGCGCCGGCGATGTTTCTAAACCCGCGTTACACTATCTTATTACCGGCAGTAATTTCACGTTACCCGCGCGCAATGGAACTTTCTCTAAATCGAATGTTGTAATAAATATATAGTTTCCAACGATTTTTCGTGTACAAAAATTCCTCCCGGTACGCGCTGCAGTAACTAATGCCGCCGCTTATGACAACCGAAACCGTTTATCTGTAAAAGCGGCTTTTTCCCGTCAATTAGGAAATATCCCGCCGAGTTTTACTTCCCTCCCGAACACGCCTGTCCCGCCCCGGGCTCCTCGACTCCAACGATCTCCAATAAACTCCGGAAAAGCGCCGGAAGCCGGGGAGCCTCGATTCCGACGCGCTCCGGCAGCCTCGCGGATACAGACGAGAGGCGGGCCGCAACCTGTTGCGCTCGTGCACCTGCCGCGCGCGCTCTCGAGGCTCCACGCCCGGGCGCGCCTCGTTACGTGGGGCCGCGCGCGCCGGCAGTCCTCCCCGCGGAACGGTTTGTTTTTCCCGGGAGACTTTTGCAAAGAGGAGAGAGCGAGGCGGCGCTTTCGAATCGAGCGATCGGAGTGGAATAAAAGAAATGAAGAGAAAAGAGCGGGACACCGACGAGGAAAGCGGGCGAGCGAGGGCGAGAGCGGGGGAGCGGTGGCGCGTGGGCGAGGACAACAACGCGCGGCGTTGTTGGCGGTTTTGCGGTCGCGGGAGAGGGAAATTTATTGGAATGTAGATTGAGTGGACTCGTTGCGGGCGAATTAGGTCCTGGCAATTCAGCTGTTAAAGGCAATAAAGTATGCGCCCGAGCTTCATTGGGTCTTGTTAGTTTTGCTTTGCTTTGCTTTGCTTTTCTTTTTTTTTTTTTTCGATCACTGCTCGCTGATTGCACTTTCGTATTTACGCAATTGCGATGTCTGGCTGGGCTTTAGTCTTGTTTTCAATCGGTCGATGTAAATAATTCAGCTGCTATGTTCATCGAGCAAAGTCTTTATAGTGCCAAATTGAGATTTACGACCTTGAAGCTTGAGCGCTGCCTGCGTTTACGTTTTAACGCGTTTAAACGTGAGTCGGATAAAAAAAAAAAAAAAGAAAAAGTGTGCGTGTATAATTAAAATTTCGAAAAATTTCCATAATTCGAATATATCGGGCGCGAACTCCGATGTTGCCGGTGTATTTGATATTCGTAAAAGTTCAGATATCATTGATAAGTTGGAGTTTGCTCAAGTTTTTTCGGGGCTTTTATTATGCGCGTCAAGCGCCGCTATCGCATTAACTTTTTTCGCATCGGGAGCCCGAGAGAAAAAAGAAGCGATCAATAAAGTCCTATTCCGCGGCGCGCAGGAAAACTGCCCGATCGATAAATTAGCATGTTCAAACTTTTGAAAATCCACTCCCAATCGGCGGCACCGCTCGGCTTAGCGGCGCTACGCGGCTAATCGAGCGCGCGCACCTCCTCGAGCCATTGAACGACTCCGCGGCGGAAGTCGAAAATCGGGCCCCGGTCCCCCGAGCCACGTGCTCCCGCTCTCGCCGGCCTCGCCTGCCTCGCGCGCCGAGTGCCCTTAGCTCTCGTAAACAAGTCGACGGGCGATCGGGGCTCTCCTTTCACGGGCAGTCGCCCCCTGCAAAGAAGGTAAAAGTCGTACCATTGTAGCATATAGCGGCCATAGCTGGTGGTCCAGCCGTCGCTCGGGCTCGGTCCACTACTTGCACTACTTTCACCACTGCTCTCGTGCGGCCGGGGAAGGGAGGATATCGGGTGTGCGCGAGCGCTTTTCGCTCTCGAGTTCTCGGTAGGAATGCGTGTGTCTTTCTTGCTGCCGCTCAGGCGACAACAATGATCGGGGGAAGGACGAGGCGAGCTGAGCCGGCCGGCCGCTGTTGCTACCTCGGAGCTTTCGGGAGCTTTGCTCGGGTCGAGGGGCTCCGCTCTCTCGGCGAGCGGCGAGCTTCTCAGCGTCTCTTGACGAGCTTCTGCGAGGCGACGATGATCTCTTTGTTCCACGTGTAGCGATATGCGAACTGCATGCTATTATATAACATTAGCACGCTCCAACATGGATACGCCGGCTGTGAACTGTTGCCGCTGGGAGTTTCAGTGCCGATCGCGATCGAACCGTCGTTGCCGAAGCCAGCGCTGCTCTCGAAGCTCGCCTCGCCTTGCCTTGAAGCTGCCAGTATCACGGTGATGTCTGCTGTGCTCCTCCAACTGCGCACTCTCGAGCTTTCCTTCTCTCTCTCTCTCTCTCTCTCTCGCTCTCTCTCTCTCTGTCTAGCTCTCACCAACTCGCGAATCGAGGCAACACTTGGATATCGGGAGGCACACCGAGGGGATCGCGCGGATACGCGAGTGTGTCGACTGGCGCGACGTGTGAAACCAACTGACGGAGCGTCGACGTGGGAAGGAGAAGCAAGGCGGCGCGCCGCTTATCTTTGGACTTTCCCTCCTCCCGGCCGCTCGATCGCGCCTTCTGCGAGTCTATCTCCGTCTCCGTCTCCGTTTGCCACGAAGTCGCCCCGGATAGAGGTTAACCAGTTTGTCCCACTCTCCTCCTTTTTTTTTTCTTCTCTTCCTCGCCGCCCCCCGCTCTCTTCCTCCTCCGGCCTCCTCGTTTTTGCGAGGCGCCTTCGTCACGCACGACATTGAGCTTTCGGAGCGGAGAGGAGGAGGCCTCCTCTCCGTATGTTAATCTCACGAGCGATGAACTCTCTCTTTCTCTTCTTGGGCGCCTTCCAGAGGATTCTTCCGCGCCGAGCCGAGTTTTTCGGCAAACGCCGAAGAGCTCCCGCCGAGATCGATGACCCTAAGCAGCTCGCCCCCCCCCCCCCCGCCCCTCGAGCTTTTCCGTTGCGTAACGCGCCTATTTTTCGCGGCCTCGCAAAACTGCGAAAATCTTGCCGGACGATAGCGTCGCTAAAATTAAAATCCAGCCGCGTGGGAGAAGGTTGTTGCGCCGACCGGGATAACAATCGTTAAAAATGTTTTAATGGACCGCGATTGCGTTAATCTCCGCGCTTACAACGCAAAGTCTGCGCTTGGCTCTCTCTCTCTCTCTCTTTCTCTCTCTCTCTCACTCTCTCAAAAACGCCAGATAAGATTAAGCGCGCAACTCGGGAGGGAAGCTCGCGTGCGCATTTGTCGAGGATCGAGCGCAAAAATGCGAAAATTCCCACTCGATCGATTGCTATCGCGGGGACCTGCCGTTTTTTCGCTTGTTTTTTTTTTGTTTTTTTTTTTTTTTTGTTTTTATAAGGAGGCGGGAATCCATTATTCGAGCTTCGTCGAGGTCTCTCGCCAGCGATTTTTGCGGAAAGTGCGAATTTACGAGCGATCGCAAGTGACGTTGCCATCGAGTCAATTTGAAAAGTAGATTTTTCCGCGCGCTTCAGATAACGAGATTGCGAGCATCTATCAGATTTATTAATTGAAAAATGTTGTTTCTGAAAATTTTACGAGACTGTTGCCAAGATCGTTTTTCCGCTAAGATAAGAAGTTGAAGTGTGGACGAATTTTAGATGACTATACGTGATAATTGGAACAATTAAATGCTGTTTACTAATTTCTGATTATTGTGTGCCTTGAAGTATGAAATATGACATTTGTGAGCTCATTAATTAGCATTAAGTCTGCAGTGTGAAACTGGGATTCTTGAATAAGGAGAGACAAAGAATGAAGAATCAATGTTAATTCTTGTAGGTAGCAACAACTAACTCAGATAAGTGAGAAGTCAAGTAATTTCAATAAATAATTCAGCAAGGCAAACAGGCACACAGGTCATAATAAATGCAGGTGCTCAAGGTTATTCGATGGAGCAACTTGAACTGCAAATCTGTCTTTTGCTGTTCTCAGTGCAGAACTGAAAGGCAAGGCATTCTGCTCGCTTCAACGTGCATAACGTTCTCTGATTTTTTTAAATCGTTATTTTTATTATCATTGAATACTAGTATTGAATAACAAATGAGTTAACTGGTCCCATTAATAAAATAAGGACATCAACTGGAAACTATAACTTGTGTTAACATATTAATGTGGTATCACAGCTTTATGAAAGAAGGAAAATTATATGCTTTAGAATTTAAATACTCTTTGTGTTCTACATTTATACAAAAATGTTTTATTCCTTTATCAGTGAATTTCAAATAAAAGTGATTGCTTTAAAATAAAACAATCAACTTACCTTCTTTAATCCAGTTCTTCAACTCTAATTCTTCTAGAAATTTAGTAGCGACCTGTGCACGCGTAAGGGGTTCTTCAAAGAGCTTGGTGTCTTCGCCATTGCTCTCGAACACTGCAGGTTTCTCGTCAAAAGAAAACCATTCATCTTCATTGTCAAGCGGTGGAGTCCCGCTAGGGGACAATGGTTCCACCTTCCAAAACATTGCTTCCCGATCGGATGACATCTTTGTTGATAGTGATCCAATCGAGGTGTGTTAAAATTTGAAATGAAATTTGTGTCGGCAAAGCGACGTAGCTTGGGTGGAACGCCATATTGGCACTGAAAATAAATTTATAAAAAATTAAATTAAAATATATTTTGAGTACAGTTGATATTATTATTTAATGTTTCTTTTTAGAACTATTATTTTAATATTACTATATTTAATACTTTCACTTAACTTATCCCATTATAAGTTTCATATTTAACTTGAATTATATTCTATACTATAAGCTTCAAAGTTCTGATAAGCACAGTTTATAAACAAAATTAACACTTAAATTATGTTTAAGTATATTACATGTAATTACAAAGTATTTAAAGTTGGTTATTAAAAAATAGAAATAAAAAAAACAATAGTTGGTAAAGTAAACAAAATGTAAACAAACAGATAAATGAATAAAAAATAATAAATTATAATCATGAATATTTCATATTTTCATAATTAAAAATTAAAACTGACGAAGTATGAAAACTGCTAGTGTCAGGTCTCAATTTCTTATCACAATCGACGTAAAGCAAAGTTTCAGTCAGATATTACGAAGTACTTCGCAAGCTACGGTCGAAAAAATGACCTTAAAATTCTGGGAAAAAAAATTTCCACCTTTAAAACGTAGCAGAAGATTTGACAGTTGCAGCCCGTATTGTAAACAGTCGAAAACTACTTTCTCTTATCCAAAAAACAATCTAAACTTGCTGGGTAATTCTCAGATGAAACATTATGATGCAATCTTCAGGCATGACGTCACCAGCCATTTCAATCCATCGTTCCCTCTGGGAATCCATCAATTTAACACGTGTTACAACCCATAACCTCGCGACATATTCAGTACAAACAAATCGAATGAATTCAAATCCAAAAATGCAAATGAACGAAATGAACTTTGAAGAATGTGAGTCATCTCAAAATGGCGGCGGCGCAATCGCGACGATACTTACAGAAAGACCGAATTTCTCGAGTAACTTTTCGGAAAGCAGGCGCTAAGCAAAGGTACTCACGTCATTTTGATTAGGTTGTGATGGCACACTTGCGTGTGCAAGCGCGTTAGCGACTAATAACTCATCTTGGCTGCGGCTGTTGGCGGAGCGGGATATTATGATGTTGCTTCGTCGATGTCCATGGAGAGAAAGTGGAGCGCGCCGTTGGAAATTCGCTTCGAGACCGTCACATGGTATGCTGTACAATCGCGACCGAGACTCCTCTCGCGACGCGAGTATACAACCCAGCGTCACATAACCTTCTTTTTTGATAAAAAGCCAGTCATTGCGCGTGTCATGGATTTTGGTACCGAACGGTAAAAAGAAAGGCTGACCGGACTGACGCTGACCTGGAAGCTGGGAGAAGCTGATAAGTAGGGTATACCTAATATAAACTATGCCGAAATGGAGAGGATTTGAAAAGAGAACTAGTCATGGAATTTGGAGGTATTTTTGGTACAAATGAGCGCTGCTACTTTCAATAAAGACGATCTATCGCTCGTTCCCGTTTTCTAAATCGATTTACGTAATTCATCAGTCTGGAGGAGTGTCGATGCTCAGGAAAACTAGTTTATTTTTTTTCTAGAATTCAATTGACACTTTCAGCTTCGAGCTCTCTCAAGCGCTGTCCCGTTAAAATATGCAGATCAAATTATCAAAATATTGTTAAAAACTCTTCTAAAAAAATCACATATTCAAGCGGAAAAATAAATAAGATATATATTTTTAATTTTGGTTTTTCAATTAAAATTTTTTTGCCAAAGTATTACGAAAACTATTTTAAATAAATTCTTTTTCCAAAGGAAATTCTGCCATATCGGTACCATTTCGACAAAAATATAAATCGTTTGTTTTTTTTTTTTTTAAATCTTGTTACAAGATTTTATTATAATATTTTAATCCAAAATTAAGTATTAGAAGCATAAAAGAATGCTTCAAATTTTGTAAGACAATAATTTTTATATAGTTGAATTTGCTAGAAAATACTAAACTTGTAAAATTTACTGTTATATCAGTTACAAAATTTAGCAGTTAAAATTAGTAATTCACAGGTAAGTGTGAGTACACAACCAGTAAAACAGCCACAAAGGTTTGCAATAAAGTAATTGCAATAAAATAATTGCAAAAATATAATTTTAAATTTAATTCAAGTTTGATAATAAAATCAGTAATCTATTTATTAAAACCGCAAACATTACGTCATAATTATAACATACATGTTAATTATTACAGTACACTATTAACAATAGACAGGACACTTGCAGTCTTACAGACTTACAGTGATACTTGAACAATAAACATAATTTTTATCACCCTTCCTTCAATTTATTGCTCTCAAAATTTTTTATAAAGTATACGGTAACCGTTAATTTAATTACATGTACGAAAAATTTCTAATTTTTCGTCCACCTTCTCTCCGTCTAAAAAAGCAGTCTATCTAGTTTTCCCAAATGAAATAAAAATCAGTGCCAGTGAATTGGCACTTGTGTGTGCTTGAAAAATCCTGTAATTGGAATCGATATTAAACCTGTTACTGCATATACTCTTATACCTCTGAGCTTTTAAAAATATTTAAAAGGCACACTCGACATTGCTCTGCGCTCGATTAAAAGAAACCACTGTTTAAAAAAACCATTTACTTGAACAATAAATCACCTGCAGCCGCGAAAGACGAATATTATTTCATCGCTCTCTACTTCATACTCGGTGCCAAACCCAAGCTCCCCGATCGCCTACGATTTATCCATTCCCTGACGAGGCCCGCGAGACGTGACGGTCACCGGAGCGGACTCGCGGAAGTGCAAAGCAGAGAAAGGGAAGGAATGAGGGCTCGGACCGATAACATCTCGGCGCGCGGAGATCTTTTCCAGCTTGGCTCGTCGCGCGCTCGGAATGAATAACGATCGACGCGCGTTTATCGATGGAGGCGCGAGAGGGCTGCACGCGGACCGCCAGAGTTTGACGAACCTGTCCGGCCGAAAATATACTTTTCGCTCGCTGGGACGTTGTGCGTTAGAAGTGGGAGGGAATTCGCGCGGCCGCCTCGCTCTTTCGGCGCTTTAATACGCCCGAGTTGCTGGGGCGGTCTGGATTTATTTTTAAGGTCTGGATGAATTACTGTACTTCGTTTGCGACTCGGTTATGTAAGAGAAGCGAAGTTTTAGAGTGATAGAATATTTCCACTTCTTAGATAAATAATAGCACGATGATAACGGAAATTTGCCAAGATTTTATACTCTGATTAGAAGTTTTATTTCTTCGTCGCGATGTGTACTTTTAATTTCTTATATAAACTCTTCAATTACTTAGAATTTTATTTTGCATTACAAAGTAGAGCGAAAGGCTTCTTTTGACAATCAATGAATGTTATTATTGGTATCTTCATAGTTCAAGAATTTATTGATTACTCTTTTTAGTAGATTTTTTTATAGATATATAAAGTTATAAATTATTAATTTCCAATTAAATAGCTATCTTGCGAATCACAATCATATTTTTGTAATCATTTTGATGTGATTTTCCTAAAAAAATCATTATTTAAAACTGCGCCGAACTCCGCATCAGTAAATTCGTTTTTGCTTCTCATACTTCCAATCTTTACTTCAAGTTGAATAAATAATTCCGTTACCGACTAATGAGCTCACATCAAAAATTTTATCGATGCATATAAAAATTGCTTAATAATAAGTAGTTTCCTTATCCTTCTTTGCTTAATTTTCATTCTCCCCGCCATCGAGTAGTTCAGTCTAGAGCGCAAAGGAAACTGGCATAAATCTAAATGCGTTTATTGCAAACCGCTTCAACATAGAAAAAACCCCGTTCCATAAACGACACACCCTCGCGGTGTTTAATGTATATAGACACAAAATTATAAGACACGTACGTAACACCATCAGTCACGTTGCAAACTTGAGAACTTCAAATGATATCAAACTACGTTGCGTAAATTGCAGGCTACGCGGGTTGTTAATTAGTGTTTGGGAAGAAAAAATCTGTTTAAGTGTGATGAATTACCGACTGCGAGGGTTTTTCTACGGTAAGCGAGACGCTTCGGGTCGAATAATGAATTTTCATGATCGGCGACACTTGCAAATTCGATAATTTAATTATTGTCTGTAACAGGACTTTGTAGTAGTATTTAAGTAGAGCGCCGATATATGTACGCGATGGCGAAGGTCGATTTTATCATAAGTTTCGTTACGCAAGGTGTTTTGCATCTTTTGTCTTATAAAATTTTATTGCCTTGATGGGTATTCGTATCGCGCACTTCACCAGTTGTCTTATGCGCGTAAACAATGTTGCAGCATTGAAGTTTTTCCGTTTCGAGTTCAGACGCACCGAGCCATCTGAGCGAAAAAATTCGCGAAAATAAAGAGACGCATCTTTTTTATATCCCTCTCGTGGAGAAAAAAGAACGCTTGGCTTAAATGGTAACTCATCAGAGATTAGATTACGCGCGAGCTGGATTCTTTTAAAAAGTGGCGGGAAAAAATCCTTGCCTATTGTACAAATTTATTCAAAAATTCAATCGACGAGATTTAAGCTCGGATTTTCTGCGCTTGCGAAGTATAGCAAGAGGACAACCTGTGGTGGAGTATGAAATAATCAAGATCAGCAGTGGAAGAATAATGGATAATTAACATTTTTTTTAAATTAATGCAAGTATTCTAATGTTATACTTTACCGGTGCTGATTACTACACTCAACCGAGCTACAAAAAATATAAAAATGATAATCTAAATGCATTTTGACGAATTAGACGTCACAAACGTGCGATTCAACTATTTCTTTTAAAATATTGATTATTTTTGTGGTGCGTTCTGGTGACCTGTAAGGGGAAGAGGAGTTACTTTTTGGACTGCAACAAATTGTCATTTCGCTTAAAAATTTTGGGAACATATACTCTTGATATGTTTTACGAATGTTTTATGGAAACAAAGAATGTTTAGTTTTTCAAGTTTTCTAGGTATTCCTTTCTAAAACGTTGTAATGTCAAACTGTAAGTGAAATCTTAGAAATAAATTTAAATAAAAAATAAAATTATTTACTTTATACATGTATAAGATACTCGGATTCAATTGCAATTATTTGCGTTTTGTTAACGACCCTTATTTGTAAATGAATACCTCGATCTGTATGTTGGCGAACCTAATATTAAAAGTTATGCTTGAAATAGTCAGAAAGCTGATGGCTATTATAAGGAAAGTATTTAAAATTTGAACGTAGTCGTTGATCGTACTCCAAAATCTTAGACTAAAGGTGTTGCTCAGAAATTGTACCGTATATTCAACCTTAAATGTAATTCAAAGGACAGCAATAAAAGGATCTATTAAGTTTAAATTGAACTTTTAGTTCCGTGCTATAGGGCACGTTCAGGCGTGTTCAGGTATACATTATGTTTATCGTCAGATAATCATTATGATCTTCGCTTGGCGGCACAGTGGGTGCCAAAAATAGACGTTCGAGATTAACTCGCGAAAGCCGATTATTTCGAATTAAATTATTTTATAAGGAAATTTGTAAAGCAAACCTCTGCTGGGTCATATGTATTTATAATGTAAGATGGATTTCCTCTGCTGGGCTCTGCTTTATAATGTAAGATGTACAATGGCTGCGATACCTTTCTTGTAATTCATGATTGTACTTTACTCTTTAATAAATAAAAAATAAAATAAAATATAGCGAATAATTATAATTTTAAATATATTTAAAAACAATTATAATTTGATTATATTTAAAAATAAATATAGTTCTCTCAAGTGCGTCTGAAAAAATTGTAAAAGTGTATCGAAGATTATATATATATATATATATGATTCGTTACTAAAATCTTTTAAAATATAAATAAATTAGCACGAAGTCACGTTTTGATAATATGTACCAACCCTGTCGGAAAAACCTGGTAAAATGGTGCAAATACACACATATAACCCGATACCGGTATCGGGTTATATGTGTGCATTTGCACCAATTTTACCAGGTCCTTATAAGGTTTTATCGGACTTTTTCAATAGGGAACAGAGTAGTACAGCAGTCATGTCATGACTCATCTCTATAGTTCTAAGTTGACTCATCAACGTACGAGCACCCTGATGCGCGCAAGCGCACTGCGAGTCCGCAACAGCCGCGAAATTCGAGCGCCCTCTGCAGACCGTTCTAGTGAACTCGACTTTGCAACGGGCCGCCATTTTCCTTTTTACCTCATTACGTCTTGGCTCTTCTGCGTTGTCGGTTGGATAACACAAAGCAGATTCAGCAAGACGATCCACCAGCGCCTCTTCGTGGTGTAAACGTCTTTCTTTGCCCTCGTTTGCCTCTTCGTTTACTTAAGCAATGCCGACATTCGGAAGTATTCGCAGCTAGATATCGGGTTTCCTTTTTTTTCATTTTTTTTGTTTTGTGCTCCGTGGGAAGAGGAGGCTGAACGTCGTCGATAGTTTCAGCAGCTGGCCAGGCGCCAAATTTGGGTTGCAGGTATGTCAGAAAGTGAGGCATTGGGTACGACGCAACAAAAGCAACAGCAATTTCAGCACCATTCGATGGGGCAGTCTTCAATGGCGAACATGGCGTGGCAGTATCCTCAGAACAACATGCATCTATATTCTCATTATACTGGGTGAGTCTAATTTTTATCTTTCTGCGTGAAATCGGTAATAATATTTGACGCAGCGGCAATGGCGTCGCGTTAGACGTAGCTACGCGAGCGTTCGTTTTGTCTTTCTTTTTGACAGGAATATGTGGAGGTCTTTGTCTGTATCTACAGAAAAAAAGCAAGAAAGACGGAAAAAATCCTCAGTAGAAATGACAATTGGTCGATATCTTAGATTTTGGAAGATTCGCGAAATTATTAAAAAGTGGCGGGTTACACGCATAAGTAATACAATTATAATTGATTTTGTTAAATTATTTAGAAGTTTCTTTTACGTAAAGTTATAAACTTGAAGAGCTTCAGTCCTAATTAAGTTATTTTCAAGGGGTAAATTACATGTTATCTTATTTAAATGTTCAAATTTTATGTTAGTATTTACTAAACATATTTTGAATGGTTATTATTATAATATAGCAAGGTACCATTATAACAAAGTTTAAAGGCTATAAAAATGTACATACTTTAACAAAAAAAACCAAATAAACTGTACTTAAAGATACATCTCTATCAACTAAGTACTCTACAAATTTAAAATTAGGCTCCTTTGTTTAGAATTATTACAACAAAAAATAAGTATTATTTTATACAATATTCAATGAAATACATTAAATTCCAGTTAAAGTCAAGATTGTGATCAAATTTTTATGAATCTAAAATTAAAAAATAAGAAAAAAGCAGATACTCTAATTATCTTCTTGAGAATCTAATTTTTTAGTTTAATAAAATTTGCATTTTATTCTTTGGATTAAAGAAATAAATAATTTTTTATTTTACAGACAAATGTATGGTCAAAACTTTTCACATCAAAACCAGATGTACTATCAACATTATGGCATGATGGGTTATGGACAGTATGGACAGCTTCCAGTTCAAGGACAACAATCAATGCTACAACAAATGCAAAATCAATCTCAGCAGCAACAGCAACAACAACAACAACAACAACAACAACAGCAGCAGCAGCAGCAGCAACAGTCGCAGCAACAGCCACAGCAACAGCAGCAACAACCACAGCAGCAACAACAACAGAAGCAGTCTCAGGGCACCCAAGGAAAGGAACAGCCTCCTGTACCACCCACTCCAATGACATTTGATGATGATTCTGACCTTCCACCTCTTCCACCAGGACCCCCACCTCCACCAACTCAGATTCAGAATCAACAGCATAATAAACAGATTCCTCATAATCAACAGTCTCCACAGACTCAACAATCTTCACAGAATCAACAATATCCTTATAATTCTTATCCTTACGGTGGGTGGAATGGAATGCAGCAACAATCTGATTCTACTCGTAAGTATATTTGAAGATATGTACAAATATAAATTTAAGAAGTACAAAAATAGCAAGAATAATAACTTTAATTATGTTTTTAATTATATAAACTTTAATAGATACAATCACATGAATTGTATTATTGAACTTTATTAGAAATGATATTTAGTATATAAGCAAGATACCTTTTTTTAAATAGAATTTGCACATAAAGAATTTTAGAAATGTTTTTCCGACCTAATTTAAAAACTTTATTAGAAGTTTATAAAAGTACATAATTAATGGAAGATACTTTGTTTGCAACTGTATCGTATTATTAAAAATAAATTGTTGAATGCTCAGTTGCAAAGTAATAAAGTTTTGAATAACTTAACAACTATTGTATATTTAAAATACTATTATTTTTTGAATTTATTTATATTCATTTGTTTTATATATGTAGATATTAAACAAATATTTTCTTTTTAGATTTCAGCGGGATTCGTTTCAATTTACCTCACAAAAAGACCGGGCTAGGTTTCCAGCAGCCTTCCAATCCATCAGGAAATAGCGGTGCGGCCAAAAAGAAGCGTAAGAGGAACAAAAATCTTACGGCCCAATACAGTAGCTTTCAGGTACCACCTCCCAATACATCGGTACCCCCGCCTACCAGTTATGGCCCTCAGCAGCCATCAGGCATGAACGTTGATCTTCCACCTCTCCCTCCACCTATGCAGATCGAAAAACCACCAAGTCCACCGCCGATTGAGGAAATTAACCCGCCGCCGGAACATCTTAACCCACCGCTTCCCAAAGTTCCACCACCACCGTTAAATGTATCCCAACCTCCTCCACCGTTACCTCCATCAACCCCGACAAACAAGATTAACAAAACGGAGACATTGATGTCGTCACCGACGAAAATGTCGGTCATGCCCAACCCCGTGGGTGACTGGCCCGACAACCTGAAGAATTACGTAAACCGTTGCTATGACAAATGCAAAACAGCTGTAGATAAGGATCAAGTTGAAATAATTCTCAAGGGTAAGATTACACGGGCAGCCAATGACGGCTCCTTGTGGGTCAAAGACTGGGACCGCGAACCGCTGCCTAGTATACACAGCGAGCGCATGACCATGACGATAAAACCGCTGACGGTAACCGTTTCACCCAGTGGTCAGCGAAAGTCCGGCCTATCGATGACCCTTGGCGCAAGACTTGGGGCACGATCGGCCGTCAACTCGCCGTTATCAGGCAGCGGTAGTGGCAATGGTTCATCAGCAAGACGTTCAAAATCGAAGAGTAGGTCTAAATCTCGCTCACACTCACCGCCTACGCGTAAATATAGACGTAGTACTTCATCCTCGTCCGGCAGCGAACGAGACTACAAGCAGGCGGTTGTGCCGACACCAACCTCGTCCTTTTCTTCTCAGAAGCACAAAAATAAGAATAATAGAAATAGTAACATTAGCAATGCTAATCAGATTAATTTGAACATAAATAGCAATAACAGCGGTGGTAATAATAAGCAGAACAAAAAGAATAAGAACAAAAAGATTAACAAAGCCAATTGCCATTTCTACTCCGAATTTGGTTTGGCCGGTGGTCACGTTGAAGAATTTGGCACCAAAGAAAAACTACAACAGCGTGCAGCTAGATTCAACGACTCTATAACTAAGAGTTCTCCTCAGGTCAGTCTTATGAAAGACGACCCCACCACTGAATTTGACTTTACAGGACTTCACATCGTGGGAACTTGTAGGGACCTCGAGAAGCCGTACCTCCGTCTCACTTCGGTAAGCAATAATTTAAGATTAAAAAAAGAAAAGATAAACTAGTATTAAATTTATTTTTAATTTTTAGGCTCCAGCAGCATCTGCAGTTCGACCAGTTAGTGTTTTGCAAAAATCTCTAGCGCACGTTAAAAAGCGTTGGGTAACCGACCAGGACTATCGTTATGCATGTGATCAGTTAAAGTCAATCCGTCAAGATCTAACAGTGCAGGGTATTAGAGATGCGTTTACGATACACGTTTATGAAACACACGCACGCGTCGCGTTGGAACGCGGTGATCATGAAGAATTCAATC
Organism: Ormyrus thymus; assembly: GCA_035582935.1. NCBI lineage: Eukaryota > Metazoa > Arthropoda > Insecta > Hymenoptera > Ormyridae > Ormyrus > Ormyrus thymus. The sequence goes on along the minus strand of JAWWEM010000054.1, from coordinate 5,753,652 downwards.
AGTGTCAAACACAGCTGAAAATGTTATACTCGGAAGTCGGCGGTGATAATAATCGCTGCGAGTTTGTCGCTTATCGTATATTGTATTATATTTTCACCAAAAATACGTTAGGTAAGTTGTACTTGTATTTCTCTTTAATGTTCAAATTCATTACAGTTTCCCAAGTTTGGCAATTTTATTTTTAAAGATTTAACAATATTTCCTATTTGAGCCCTTAGTTCTTAAAAATACTAAACACTATAAAGCGATAATATAAAATTATAAAATGAAATTGAAAAATGTTCAAACCTGCGATGGTCAATATCTCAAATTCCCTTAATTATCGAATCTAATCATATTTAGTCAATTATTTGAGAAATAAGAATCAAATTTAAATAAACTATTTATATTATAAATTAATTTTTTTTTTACAGATTTGACGACAATACTCGCAGCGCTTACAGAGACTGATAAAGCTGACGAATGTGTAGCACACGCGTTAAAAGTTCGATCGGCTTGGTGGTTAAACAATTATCATTCTTTCTTTAAACTTTACAAAACTGCCCCGAGAATGGCAGCATTCCTTATGGACTGGTTCATAGCTAGAGAGAGAAAGCTTGCTCTTAAACAGATGATTAAAGTGTATGTATTAAAATTTTTATATTTGTTTACTCATGCGCAGTATTACGCTTTTATATTTGTTTTAATTGTTTGCTTAACAAAGCAATTGCAAAATGTTTCTTTTTTCTTATTTAATATTTGTTTTATATCGTTCGAGTTATAAATAGTTTTGTAATCACATTTAAATTATTTAATTTTTAATTTTTTTAATAATTTTTTCTTGAAAAGTGATTACAAAAATATTGTATTTTGAAATATTAATTTTAAACTTTATCTTGAATAAACAGCGAATTTTTGAAAACATTTTTAGTCTTTGTGATCAATAATTTTGTCAAATTAAATAGAAATAAAAATTCTTTTTAGTAAATTATAAAAAATGATCTGCATTTGTAAAAGTTTTTTTAGTATCTACCATAATGGTTACAATAATGTTTTCACTTTTTATCAATAAATTGTAAGTTATTTTTATATCAATTTAATTGAAACGAATGCTCTTATCATTCAATTTCTCAGAATAAAATTTTTTTGTATATCTTGCAAGATTTTAATAAATATTGCAACTGTTTATTCTCGGTAGTGTTATTTTTAAAGTAAGAATACTGAAAATATTAGAGGTCAAAATATTTCTAAAAGTTCACTCCTAAATTTCAATCATTAAGAGCATTTCAGAAATTAATCCAATTTTGTTACTTTAAAAATACCAGTTTAAATAATTGTTGTTAAAATGCGTAGCTTTTAAGTTTGCCCTACTAAAAAAAATTATTTATTAATTTATTTATACTACTTAAATTAAATTGTAACTTAATTTATTTCTTATAATATGAAATACTCTGAATTTAAAAGGCTGGTAAAAGACATTTTCAGTATTCTTGAACTTGACTACAAAAATGTTTTGTTTCTTGTAACAATGCACATAACTTCTTCCAGCAAAAATATTTTTTCGCTGCAATAAAATTTATTTTTTAAATATTCTTTTTATAATACCAATTAAAGGAATGACGATTTGGAGTGTCGACTGTGGCGCTTTTGGCACGGGGTCTAAAAAATTAATTTTAATCAGATTTCTGTTTTAGGATTCCAACGAATATCGACGTAACAAACCCAAGTCTTAGATTTAAGCATATATATTATTCATCGAACTATCATCGATTGAAGATAACTAATCTTTTGATTTCTTCTGCTGTTTAGTTATCGACAAAATTTGGCGGTTGATTTCATCGTAGCAGAATTGGCGTTTCAATCATTGGAGAAGTTTTATGAATTTGTCGCTGAGTTCGGATTGGCTTTCGCTGATCCTGAACGAAAGCAACTTGACTGCAAGACAAGCAGTACTTCCGTAGGTGCTTGGTAGATAAAGAGCTTAAAAGCAAGAGCCTGGCATTTTAAAGCACAAAGTCCATATTATTTTCCGTTCATAAATATGAAATCATCCCGTTTCTTCGGATGATTTCGAACGAAAGTTTAAAGATACATAAACTAACGATATGAAATCAATCGTTACACTTAAATTCCATCACGAGTTAATTTCACTTTCTCGTGACTCTTTGAAACTGCGAAGAGATACACCGACAATGGAGTGGATTTTTCCAGTGATACAGTTCGCAGGAACGAGAAAAGTAATCAAAGAGAGAAAGTGAGAGAGAGAGAGAGAGAGAAAGAGACAATGATAACGATGATAAAGCTACCTTTTACGAATCAGATATTTGGAAGAGAACCAATGGTCTGTAGATATTTACCATGTGCGTACTTCTCCAAATATTCGATTCGTCAAATAGTGAAATGTACAAAGGTTATAAATGTGTAAGATATACGAAAGTGATAATAATCTTCCCTGTCCTTTTTTAAAGGAAGGGAAGAACAAAAGCAGAGGGCGATTTTGCATCCTCCATTCCCAACACGTGCATATATCAACGAGGATTTTCTTCTTTTGTACAGTCTCAGATTAAAGGCATATTGGCCTTTTGAAAAGCATTGTAAATATATCTACGACGAGTGACGAATCATCGCGAATAATCACTTGTCGTTACGCTTGTACAGTTTCAATGGATGTACATTTTATGGCTGAAGTTTTCTCGATTTTTTCTACGTTTTATTCCTTTGAGGATGAATCTAATATTATTACGTACTTCCGGATTTACTTTCTTCTGTTTCGTCTTTTACTAAATCATCCTACCCCTCGTGAGTTGATTAAGAATTCAGGTACATATTTTTTCTTCAAAATTTTCGAACTTAATTTTGATGTTCGAACTTTCGTGGCTTTATGGACAAAGAAGATTACAAAAGAAATGGACCATCGACATCAAAGATACGCATTTTCTTGGAAAGCCGGGCAAAATATTTTTCAACAGCCTCTTCATACCAATAAAGTACGTATCTACCACATCAAGTACGGAATACACGATTTTTCTTTGGAATTAGAAGACATCGATAATCCCTCACCAACACGACGACAGTACGGAAGATAGGAAGAATACCAAGCGGATTAAATATCATCGGTTTTAATATGTTTACTCTGATAAATTCGAAAATCAATTAGCAATTCTACACTTTAAACAATACACGATAAATTAAGGCCATTACCATCTATTTGTTAATATTCATATTGTTAATTTTTTATAAAGATATAATAATAATTGCGAGTGTGATGATGAAAGAACGTAAAGTGAAGAATGGAAGAGTAAGTAAGAGTGATTGTAAAAATTAATTTTCGTTATGAAAAAAAACGAACCTAAAGCAACCAATTTATATAGTAATATAAATTAATGAATTTAATAAAATTTTAAAACAAATTATCAAGAATATTTTTAACATCAGCCAGCTTCAACGTACATCTGTTACATCTCACATTTAGAAGGATCGATCATTTAAATAAATTATTCAATATTTTAAAATTACTGTTTGTTATTAATTCTCTTTTCCTGAACAAAAAAAAATCCCTTCCTATAATTCGTTCCGTTTATTACAGTCTTTCTAATTACAATAATGTTTATATATATTATATATATTAAATACAATAATATTATATATATTAAAATATTAATTAAATAAAAAATTGTAACAACTTGGTGAGATAGGGCGTCCGCGATAAAGGTCGGAGGGCGGACAACACAGTTTAGTTTATATGCTGCCTGTATATAATTCTGTATTTAAATTATTTTTTATATTTTTTCTCTCTCTCGGTCTTCTTTTGTCTTGCCTCTTTTTTACACCGAGAGTGAAACGAAGCTGTTGTACTGGGTTATGTTGCGCTTGAGAATGTCGGCGCAGGGCCCGAGCACCCGCTCGAAGCGCGCTCTGTCCAGCTTCACGCATTTCAAGGGTCCTCGAGCAACTACCGTCGCAGCCCTTGGTCTGTCCAGCAGTAGGGCTATTTCACCTGAAAGTTTCAAACGTTTCTATCTTGGAGAAAGGCCATTTTTTTTTTTAAGAATCTTTCATTTTTTAGCGTTTACGTATTTTTCGAATCTAATGGAGTGGAATATCGAGAAAGAAATCAAAACGAAATCAATAATACATTTGCAATTAAATGACTTTTCAACGCGTAATTTTTGGGAAATGAGATCGTATAATTTTACTACAGCTTTATAAAGCGAAATCGATTTGACCGTATAGGCAAAAATAAAATAAAATGGCATTCGCAAAATTTGACGCCTTATTACTGACATTTCGAAATCGCGATAAGAAACGTTTCATTCCCACATTTTGCCGACGAAAAATCTCCCTTCCATTAGTCGAATTAAATTCATCTCGCGTACCAAAATGCGCACGTACCGAAATAGTCCGAGGGTCCGAGTCGACCAACTTCCGCGGGCTCCTCGGCTTCTGTGCGCTGCTGAAGAACGACCGCCGTACCCTCGACGATTATGTAAAAGTCTTCACCGGGCTCTCCCTGACGGACTATCGTCTCGCCGTCCTCAAATGCCACCGGTTCCAATGCGTCGGCCACCGTTAATCTTTCCCACTTCTCCAGGGATTCTGAAATTTTTCAATATTCCTTTCATCGTTTCGCGCGCTGTACGGGTACTTTTCAAATGCGTCAAATACATTGGATAGCAGAAAAAGTTTTAATTTAGAAATGAGTAAAGCATCATTCATACACGGAGAAAAATTTTCTACTAAAAATTACTATATTATTTAGCAGTGGGAGGATATACTTGTATTGCGAGGAAAATTACTATACTGTATCATAAAATTTAATATACTTATAGTAAAATTTACAAAATTTTTTATTAATTTTTGCTATACGTATATTAAATTTTAGAATACAGTATAGTAATTTTCCTCACTATACAAGTATGTCCTCCCATTGCTAAATAATATAGTAATTTTTAGTAGGAAATTTTTCTCCGTGTATCTAATATTTTAGTAAAGCTCTAATTAAACTGCAGACTCTTTATTGCAAAATTCGCCGCAGCCTGCTAAACAATTTTCCTTGGAAAGCTTAGACGCAACACTGTATAAATATCGGGCTCTCGCGTCGAGCCAAATGAATTACCAAGAATGGAGACTCGGGAGAGGAACTCCTCGTACATCTTGCGCTTCCTGATCGTGGAGCCCATGAGGATCCTACGGTACGAGTCGCGATCTATGCCCCAGAGCTTGACGTCCGTCTTGGCACGGACGGTGGCGGCGCGCGGCGTGCCGTAGATGAGCGCCAACTCGCCGAAGCTGCCGCCCTCGCCGATCGTCGTCACGAGCTCGCCGTTCACGAAGATCTCCACCTCGCCCTGGTCGATCACGTAGAAATTGTCACCCTCGTCCCCTGAAAAAGCGAGGCGGTTTCAATGGGCGCGAATAAAATTCGGAAAGTTTCGACTAAGTCTTTTGTTCGCGATTGTGCAATTTCACTTTTTTCTATTATTAATTTATTTTGGTTGATCGATAAAAGTTTTTACAAAAATTCTAAAACTTCACTCGACGGAAAATGTTTACTTACTCGTATAATAAAGTTAAACCAATCGTAAAATCTCACTCTTTCTCGAGAAAATTTGTGTATCTTATGCGCAGGAAAGTCGTGCATATAAAATTTTACTTAAACACAGCTTGGGCGAGCTTTATACTTTGCACGTTTTATCCTTTTATTGGAAATCGAGGCAGGCACGCGTAGAATATCGCGTAGTAATAATAGTGCGTGTTTTTAGTTCTCACAGTGAGATTTAGGGAATAGAGCTGTCGTCTTTACATTTTCCCGTGAAATACTGAAATCTCAATGACTTACTGGGAAACTGTATTATGCAAACGTTGTGCCAAAGAGCAGATTTGCTTAACAGGCAGGATCGTTATTCGAGGATTAGATTATGTTGCGTTGCTTGATGCCGTTTGATAATATATTTAGATATTTTAAATGTAAAAATAAATATTATTCTTTAGATAATAATTAAAATCTTTTAGTGATTTAATGAATGTTAACGAAAAGGGCCGAATAGAATACGTTCAACATATTCAATTTCTCTATACTGTAAGCTCACTTTGAATTATTTCTTATATGAAGTGACAGTTTGTCGCCTATATAAAATGACCATACATCAGTCAATTAAAAAGTTTGCAAGCAAGAATAGCAATAAAGCATTACTGTTGAATAATCTTTAGACACCGGTCAAACCATAATTATTTATCAAAATATACATTCAAAGCAAAACTAAAGAAAGAATAAGGCTTTCATATACATATTAAAAAAGCTACACATTAGTCAAACCTTTTTTTACGTATAAAGTAATATACTTTAAGAAATTTATCTTATATACATCAACGATTATTATCAGAATTTTCCGTGAAATTCTTTTCTCCTACTGAATCTTTTAAAAGTACTTTATCATTCGAATGACGAGAAAAAGCCTAACGTCGTATAATAATTCTTTCTCCGTTTCTGGACACCTACAATTTCTTTAGACAGATAATTCCATTTTTTTCGTTTTAAATTCTTCATGAGATTTTTCTCATTCTCATATCATTTATCAACAGTAACAAGTATTTTATCATTATTATTAAATAGAACTTACAGTGAATCAATTATGCTTTTGTAAAAACTTTCATTTTCTAGATGATTTATATTTTGAAATTTGCGCCTTATCTGCTAATATATCGACGAAATGACAGTTATGCTTCTGGTTACGAAACAAATCGACATTACTGATCAGTTAACCTTTAACACTTTTGATTTGAGAGAGTTGATCATTGACATTTGAAACTGCCAATCGACGGCCTCTTAACGGATTAAAATTTCGTTCCTTGTTTCTTTAGCACTATCAAACGCGTTCCATTAAAATTCGACACGAAAATAAAAAGGAAATTTTTAAATCTCCAAACACCCATGCAACTTTGTTCGGACAGAATAACATTCGCGAGCGCGAAGCTCTTCGCGCGAGTTCGCCGTCCCGACGGCGCTTGCCGAGACCTGCCCAAAGACGAAAAAGGAGAGCGTCTCTCGCGGGGAACGTCACCCACCCTGTCGAATGATGGCCTCCCCGGGCAGGAAGGTGACGGGGAACATGGCGTCGAAGATGTCGGAGCGCTCGTTCTCGTCGAGGTGGGCGAAGAGGACGTTCTTGGCGATGGCCTTGCTGAGGGCGGCCATCGTCTTGTAGTCCTTGGGCACGACCTTCTTCACGTAGCTGGTCGCGTCCTCCTCGGTGACGGGCTCCGCGGAGATGCCGCCGCGGCGGCGCGGCACCTGCGGCCCCTGCTGCGCCGCCGGCATGTCCTCCGTGTCCTCCGGGCTCGCCGCGGTCTGCTGCTTCGCGTCGTGCTCCTGCTGAAACAGCCGGGTCAATTATGCGCTTGGCGTCGGGCTGCGGTCGCGACGCGAGGGGGGATTGTAGTGTATAATCCGGCTCCGCCGTACGAGGATCCTGAATTTCGCCTCCGAGCGAGGAGGCTAATCTTTTACGAATTGGGGAGAAAAGCCGATGATCTCTCGGGCGAAGGCCTTTTAATTCAACCTACTTTCGGTAAGTAGATTGGACTTTCGCAAAAGGAAACCTGGCTTTTGCGTCACCGCTCGGGTGACCTCTTCTGCTGTGTACCGTCCAGTTCCTAGCCATGTCAGCGGCAACAAAGCGCATCCATTCCCGCCAATTAAAGCTCTCGAGAGCTGCGTCGAACGGTGAGGGGGGAGAGTTTTCGAGCGCGATTTCGAACAGTCGCGCGGGGGGGAAAGAGCAGGCGACGGCTTTCGAGATACCGATATTACTTTTTTGCAGATAGCACAAAGCGCGACATTGGACCGAGCTCGGCGAAGATATCCCAGCCAAGGTTGGTAGTTTAATAAAAGCAGGCTGCAGGCTGTATTGTACGTCAGGAGGGCACACGAAAACGAACGAAATCGAACGTCTTCCTTGCTCGAGAGGATAATGGAACGGCTGGCGTGCATTATAGCTACCGCATCCGCCGCAAGGCAATCCGAGTCGAAAAAAGAAGTACGGAAAAGGGCGGCATTGCCTCAAGCTTATCGATTCTGTTTACCGCGGGCGGCTCCGAGCGAAAGAGCGAAATTTCGAGGCGCGCTTTTTCGGCCTAGCCTTGCGGCGAGGCGAGGCCGCATCCTGAAAATTAAGAGGATGACTTGCTAAATGCTCGCTCGCGATTTATGCGAATGGACGACGGGTACTTCGGGTACTCGCAGCACGAAGAGCGCGGCTGGCTCAAAGCCGCCGGTCAACGGTGCATCGATGTACAGCCGGATTCCTCTGCCGCGTCGGCGGACGAGGGAAATTAAGAGTCGGGTGTACGGAGGACGTGGCGCGTCTGCGCACGTGGGAAATAAGTGCCTTTTCGCCAGTTATTCCACGAAACCGAGGAAGAATCATTGGGCGCTCGATCGGCCACATCCGAACGCCGCTAAAGAGCGTTTAAGCCGCATTAAAACCGCAGGCGAAACGAGCGAGTCGCGCTCGGCGTGGCGATTAATCGCGAGCCGCGCCGAGGGTGTCCGCATATGTAACGAGCGCGTGACGCAGCGGCCGAAAACTGCGTATATCGCTCTCGCGGTGACGTAGCGCGCCGCGTAACCTCCCTCGCACGCGATTGCGTGCACCCGGTACAGGGAGACCTTGGCGCTTTAGGGGCTCGTTTTTTTTTTTTTTTGGGGCGCTTGGATTTTTGAGGCTCCTTTTTAGGCTGCTTTTTTTCTGTCTTTTTTGGCGTTAAAAAGGAGGGGGAGGAGGGTTCTTTGCCTGCGCTAAATCGCGGTGGAGAGACGCGGGGGGAAGCCGGGGAACTGCTTTGGGATTCAGTATTCCGTTTGTATTAGACGAGGACTTGTTTAGAAACTAATTAGAGGAGACCGAGGCAATTGTTGTAGTAATATTTTCTCAAATAAGCAAGATTTAGGTAATACAGCTCTTATTATCAGAACATTTAACTTTTAAAACTATAGTTTTAAAAGTTAAAGGTTAGTTTATTATATACACGCAGAGCTTGCAAAGTTGTACGATTGCTCACAATATTCTGTATTTGAGTACATTAGTTTGGTTTGAATAATGTTTGCGTAATAGAATTCTAATTAAATGTGAAGTTCCAATATTTTCGAGCCTAATTGACATAATTTTACGGGGACAAATTAGCCAAAATTAACTGGATGGACTTATTTAAGTAATCGAAGTATTTTTTTAATTTATTCAATAAATGATTTTAAAGCACGAAAATGTTTTAAACGAGGCTAATTGGCACGAGTCAAATTCTCGAAGACGCTAAATGAATTTTTTCTGCCACGATTCGATATTTCAAGTAAAAAATGAAAAATTATAAAAAGTGTATTTACTATATAGTTCCGGTATTTCTTATTGGATCATCTTGATCAGATTTCAGGTCAGCTCTTGCAAACAAAGTTCGATTAACGTTTAATCCGGCTATGCACAATGATTTATTGTTTACCGAAATTGCAAGGAGTTTGAAACTAATAATTAAGATAAACTTGAGACTGCTTATAATGAAGATACGGAGCAATCGCCTAACCATAATAAGTGCCGCTCTTTTTTTCAAACTTTATAATTAAATAATTATAATTTTTCGTTTAAACTTTACAAAAAAAAAAATTTCACCTCAAAAAACGCATTACAAGTCATTGATAAAATCTAACTTTCACGCTATTAGGATAATTTATAAAGTTACTATGAGCTATAGTTGAAAAAAAAATTATTTTTTCAATAAATTATAAAAATAATTAAATTGGTAATCAAGTTTTTACAATATAGTACCTGGACTTATTAAAAGAAAGCAACTCCCGTAATACCAGTCAAGATATTGTCAGCGAGTACAAACTAACTCTCCAAACAATGCCACGCCAATTCTACATAAAATCAGTTTGTCGTACCATATCTGCACGCACGCAGATAAATTTCACGTTGCCCAAAAGCGGCAAACCACACTTCACCGACGCCAGATTAGCGTCCGACAAAAAGAACCGACGCCAGCCGCGAATCCCATCGGCAAAGCTCGCGCATCAGACGCCGACGAGTGTCAAGGCAGTCTCGTTTCCCGGGCTTACGAGGACGAGCGTCGCGGAGCGACAGCAGCCCCCCTACGACGAGCGACGGCCATCGATCAAACTTCTGCACAAAAGCCCCCCCCCCCCCCCGCGTCCGCGTCCGACGCGCGAAACGCTCGCGAGACGCGCGCGGGGACATCTGCCCGGATCGGCGATAACGGCCCGGGCATCGGCCGAGAAGAGCTCGTACGTGACCTTTCGCGCGCGCCGGAGGGCGAAGCTGCGGCCAAGCTTGAAGGAAATTGATGCTGAAATTTATTAGCATTTTAATTGCTTCTCGACGTCGCGTGCGGACTCCTGCGCGTTGTGCCGGGTAAAGCTTCTTTGGGAGGAAGATTCTCCGATAAATAAACTCAATGAAACATATATATATATATGTATATAAATTTTTTATCTTATTTAACGTCGACTTTTGCGCCACCTTACGGCTTGCCAAATCGCGACGGGAAATATACATAATACCGTTTATTCTTTTCATATCGACGTAACGCTAAAAGCAGGAGAAACACTAATGACTCGCGGTTTCCCAAAGGAATAAAGTATCAGCTCCCGTCAGCGGCTCTCTGTTCTAGTCCGACCGCCGCCGAAGCTTACCATTAAATTCCCATCTCCATCGATCGACGCGCTCGATCAAGGGGCGGTCCGGGGGTTTATTCTGTAAGCTTATCGCGCGCGATAAATGAAGTTATCGTGCGCTTTCTGTTGTCATTTACATGGGTTTGCATATCTATATTTAATATCGATATTGTAAATGTAACGTGCGTTAAACTTACAGAATAAGCCCCCGGCTCTTCCCTCCCGAAAAAGTTCGCGTCCGTCCTCCAACCTTTCCCGGCGCGTCTGACTACCACGCGCAGCCTGTAAATTAGCCGAATCGAAGGCGGTCGTGATTTATGCGTATGTATTAATGCCCCTCCCTCCCCCCCCCCACCCTGGAGCTTCGCCGAGTTAACCTACTTATTCGGATGACGGATGTACTCCGCGAGGAGAGCCGGAGCTTCGGGGTAAACAGGCGCACGACGGCACAGCCGCCGGTGGTAAGGCGAGCCTTTTTTGCGGACCGACTCTCCCGAGATCGATGCAGATCTTCGCTCTTCGTAAGCAAGATTGATGGCTCTGCGCGGCACGGAGAGAGGAGGGCCGGCGAAGGTTTGCTTTGCTTATTTCCAGGGCGTTTCTTCCCCGAGCTCGGTAAACGCCTTTCCGCGCTCGCCGTTTTCGTTCGCTTAGCTCGCGAGCGGTCGCAAATTGGAAAGAGTTCGCGGGAATGTTTTGCGAGCTTCGCTTCGTCGTCCCGACTTGAAAATCTCGCGCGCGATGAAAAAAAGAAAAAAGAAGGAAAAAAAAAAACGAGTGCTCTTATCGCTTTCGGCGAGGAGCGATGCTTTTTTTATACACAGAACTTGCGGAACGTGCAATGATATAGTGCGCGCTTCATTTAAGGGTATACGAGCGGCGCTCGAGTGCTTTTTGTAGGCGGCGAGCTTTCAGGGGGGAAGACTCTTTTGTTTGCCGTGACATTCATTCGTTCAAGTCGACGCGTAAATGTTGCTTTCTTATAACCACTGAAACACAATGGGCGGATAAAGATTTTCTCCTGCGAGGGGGGAAAAAAAGCCTCCCGGTGGTTCGCAATACATCCTGGAGGGGACGAAGCCTATCGAGACAGGGAAAAGATATTTCGAGAGCATGATATTTTGTTTATACTTGTTAAGTAAACCAATGCCGACGGGCAGGAGCTCGATTTGGACGGCGTAATTTGTCTTCGTAACAAATTAAAAACATTAGGTATACCGTCGCGGGATGTAGTAGGTTTCCCTTCCTGACTTGGCTCAATAACCAAGAAATGAGTAATTGACCTAAATTAGAAAAGCAATTGCAATGGTATTATTACATCAAACTTAGGCGCAGGTCGGTACTAGAATAAACGGAATTAAAAAAGTGGGCTCAAAAATGTGCTTCGCTCTCCTTTTTTTTTTTTTTGAAAAATATGTTTTACTCTCCCGAAATAGAAATTTCTATTGCGCGATCGGTTATACGAGTTCCGAGTTCATTTTCGAAAAAGCAATAAGCCGCTCGGACAACCGCAGGTTGTCGTTCCTTTCGAAAAATGACAACCGAAAGTGCCTCACGGGAAAGTGCCGTTTCGCAGATAGATTTAGCTTTCGCGGGAGTGAATTTTTTGAAATTCAAATTTCCCCGGCGCTTTATCGAGTTTCCTGAAATTCGAAAGGTAATTGGCAATGAAAGCCCAAAAGCCTCTCCAAAGTGATTTTTTTAACTCGCTTGGAAAATTATCTTTATATATATAATTATCCTGCTAAAATTGTTTTGAAACTGGTTCGCGCTCAAAGATCCCGCAAAGGCAAAATGGATTTGCTTTCGGAAAAAGTGTTGCTTCAAAAATTCTAAAAATGTCTTCCGACTAGCCCGAGCTCCAGTATTAGCATAACATTTTCACCGAGAGAGTTTTTAGTAGAAGATTCAACGAGCTCGCAGGCCCAGTTGTTCGTAAATTTAACCGCAAAGAAAAAGATAATCGCTAATAAACAAATTCAAACGCTTTCGGTCTAAGCCCTCCTTTACATCTTTTGCAAAATCGGTCTCTACGCCGCGCGAAGCAAAAACACTTTGGCTTTCGCCTTGACAAGCCGCTTTAACCGCGGCGAGCTTCGCTTCGTTTTTCCGGGCGATCCGCAAGCTGCGTCTGAGCATCCGAGAATTAATACCCTCAGAGACAGAGAGAGAGAGACAAAGAGAGCTCGCATCAATAATAAAAAGGAGCTCCGCCGAGGCGCTCAAAAGCTTCGTCGTCGGCGTCGAAAAAGCGCCGAGGCTGCGAAATCTCTCTCTCTCCCCCCAAGTAATGCGCTTACGACCGAACCGGCGACGTACATCTTTTTTCTCTCTCTCTCTCTCTCTCTCTCTCTCTCAGTGGTTTCTCCCCCCGGAGCCGTTTATAAATAAGCTCTCTAGCCTTGATGACGAGATGCCGCGCTGATGTATACCTGCGCCTCCGTCTTTTTTCACACACGAACGCTGACGCACACAGTCCGCGTCCAGGTTCTCTCTCTCTCTCTCCCTCTCTCTCTCTCTCCTACTTTTCCGACTGCGCGACACTTATATTAGGTGGCCCGTATTCGTGACGTTCCGCGCTCGGCTTTAGGTACGGCCGACCGAGCGGCAGACTCGGAGAGATGACCCGCTTTGGGTTCCGCATATCTTCGGGTCGGGAGAACGGCCAGCCGGCCGCGAGCAGAATTCCGCCCGTTGAGCGCCTCGTAGATGCGCCGTTCGATATACGAATATTTTGTATGAATTATGGACTTGCGCAATGTCTTTTTCTTTCTCAAGACGCGAGCTTGCTGCCGGCTTACGATAATCGGTTCTCTCTCCGGCTCGTTTCGAGCTCTGCTGACCGAGATCGATGGGCTTTCGTTTTATACTTGCTTGAATAATGGAAGTTGCTTTGAAGCTTGAGGATCTTTCGGTTAGGACGCCAGAGGCGGTAAAATGATATTTTGGTAAATGAACAATTTTGCTGAGCGATCGAAACAAAGTTTGTTAAAAGAATTAGATATTTTTCAAGGAAACGTGAAAGCTTATATGGGTCTATTGTACACAGAATTGCCGGAATTTATCGATGTATTGGCGAATTAATATTTTCCCAGTGGCTCTTTAGCATTTTCACACTGTATATTCAGTGCGCTAGCTCGCGAAAGTACGAACGAAGAGGAGAGAAATGGATAGTCCTCGAGCGAACTATAATAAAGTACGACAATTTACGCGTAAGCTTGACGACGCGCCTTATGGGACGGGAAATTGAACGTTACATAAGATATGCCGTCCAGTGCGACACTTCCAATTTGCTGCCTTTATTGATTGAACTTTTACTTTCTGCGTCGTCTCTCCGGCTGAACCCTGATTTTCAAGAAAAAGCACTCTCACAAGAGATGAGAAACATTATTGGCGCGTCAATATGAATAGTAATTTTGTTTACTTGCGCGAGGATAGAAGAGATATAGCTACAGGCTGAACATTCGTTTTAGATAGACGGGTTTTATTTTGTCAATGCAGCGTTTGATTGCCGCCAAGTTGATGGATTTTAAAATTTTAGATACAGCATCAATGCTGGATTGATTGCACAAGGTATTGAAAAAGATCTTCGTATAAAATGTGAAAATATAAAAAAATACGGTGTTTTTCGATATTCTTTTTGCTTTGCGTTGAACTGCAATTCACGAGAATCCTTTTCCTCGTTTTATTTTTACGGAGATTTAGAGACTGTAAAATTTCAGTTTTGCGAAAGTTTCCGAAATGTCAACAACAAGTCTGTCTATCACATATCATAAAAATTAATATTAGTTATTTATTTGGGTATTTAATAACCATATAATCCTTGGAAGGCTGCGTATAGAAGTAAACAAGTTGTCTGTATAATAGATATGGTATAAGAAAATAGGAAAAGAAAAATGAAAACAAAAGTAAAATAAAGAAAGAAAGGAAGAAATAATAAATTGTAATACGAATACATTTTCAAGAGAATAATGGGTAATTCTCCGAGAAAGTGCAAATTTTCTTGTGTAAACTCCGTGGTAGTCAAAGCCTCTCCTCCGTTGGATGATGATGCTAACATGCAATTTGTAATTCGAGTATTATTCTCAAGTAAATTAAGTTTTATTTATAAAAAAAATTTCAAGCTATCATCATTATCCAATGAAGGAGAGGCTTTGACTACCACGGAGTTTACACAAAAAAATATGCACCTTCTTGGAGAATCACCCTAATAAGATCATGAGTTTGTTATTTACAACAATTAGTACTAACTTATGCTCAAAAACTTGTTAAAATGAGATTAAAAATTTTCTTCACAAGAGTAATTATTTTCATTCATAACTATTAGGTTTTCACTGTGTAGGATCGCAGTATCAAAATTATTTCCTTCAGAATCCTTTTGAAACAAAGTTTTTAAGGACAAGACTTTGCTCCAAGAGAACAATCACGAATCGAGCAAGAATTCGAGCTGGAGTTAAACTACGACCAGAGACGAGAAGACGAAAAAGAATTTATATACGAACTCGGTCAGAAGAAAAAGTTTTGAGTGGTACTTCCGCAAGAAACGCTATTCCAGAGAGCAAGTCTGTTAGAGATATTAACCGTCGAATATTTGTACCAGATAATCTATAAAATTAAAGGATGCGCTTAAATACAGTTTCTAAAAATAGCAATGATTTTTTTTTTATTGAAATTAAGAAAGTAAATTCTGTTTGATTCGCAAATTGTGACATTCTCGAAGACAAAAATTACAAAACCTTTCTAGACCTCTTGAAAAGTTCAGATAAAGAAATAAAAATTTATTACTTTACGAGAAGAACATAATCCGCCTATTCCGACGTGGCGGTGACGCGGCGCCTGTTTTTGCTCTTATTTTTATTTGTTCCGCACATAAACCTGCTCTCGTATCTCGACTGAAATCAAGTCTTCCGCAGAAGTTTTATAAAAGCGAGTCGTCGTTCTCATCCGAGAAAACAAACCAGTCAAAAGTCAACTCGCCAATTTCATTTCAACTTTTTCATATCTACAGATCGCTGCCGCATTTATCAAAAAAGAAAGAAAAAAAAAAACTTGGCAAATTATGCATTATAACCGAATGAATTTAATTAACTGTTTGTTTGAGTCGACTTTTTGGATGCAAACTGCTTAATACGAATCTATGTTTACGTAATAGTACAGCTGATATTCTTGCATTGTTATATATGTATAATCATGTTAGCGGAAGGTTTTGTTAATTCATTTCAATTATCCAACCCATTAATGTACATTTCGAAATGAGATTTATTGAGAACGTAATTGCAGAAAGTAAGTCATTAAATTTTCAATTAATAGCACTGCAAGGAATTTTGTGTTGTTTTGAAGACTGGTTATTTCAAGTTACTTTGAGTCAATAGTGTTTATAGTATTTGCCTGAAATTTCATTATGATTCTATAGCTTAATTTTGACAGGAAATTTGCTAGGTTACGTAAATACCAGTGGATTGTATTTATTCATGATGTAAATGTGCAATTATAAAATAGGTAAATATTCAATCTAAATTCAAAGGCAGTATAAGTGTATATTTTAAATGTATTTAACTTATACACAACGATTTTGGGTTCACGGAGAAAAAGTTTCAGTAAAAATTACTATCTTTTTAGTAGATTTTAATTAAATTTTAGTAAAAATTCGTGTAAGTTTATTAAATGTGTCTGAAATTACAGTAAAATTTACTAAAAAGTATGGTAATTTTTTGGGTTCTGACAGTCTGTGCTTGCATTACCTGAAAGTTTAGTAATTTTTATTGAAATATTTGTAATTTTTACTGCAATATTTCTTTCCGGGTTCGAATCAAGAACTGATTAACAAATGTAAACATACTTTAAATAATTCTAATTTGAGTTATATTCTCCAAACTACATACTTTTCACATCTTTATTTTATACTTATATACGTCATTGTCAGTAGTTTGTATTGTATTTGATAATAAATTTAACGATGGATTTGAGTTTTACCAAGACCACGGCGCATAAACTGACCAAGTACACTTTCACTGTTGAAAAGTATATTATTATTTCATTGATCCGCAGAGCCCCATAAAGCTTCAGGCCTTAAATATCCGGGCAAAATCGAACCTAATTAATAAAGCTCGAAGAATCTCACATTACCCGCAGTAAAATTAAAAAAAAACAAAAATAAATAAATAAATAAACACAAGTATATTAAAAGCCACTCGATCGGCGCACGAACCCCCCCGGAAAATCTCTCAATTGAGGATAAAATCGAGCAGCGCTCGATGACAGATAAAGAGCGCGGAAGCGGAATCCCAATCTACGTGAGTGCCTCCCTCGACGCTCGGTTCCCCGTCGGCCTTTATTAAACAAACAGACGCACCGCTGGAATTAGCAGGAGCCGCGGCGAGCTCGATCTGTCCTCCCGAGAAGGTGAAACTGAGTCAATGGGTTCCACCTCTCGCTCGCCGGCTGGCTCCCTTCGCAAGTTCGCGCCGAGACAAGAGAGGCGAAATCTCGGGGGAATCGATTTCCCGCCCGACGGGGGGAGGGAGAGATGTTCGCGCGGCCTTGGCAGAATCGAGGGTGTGGGTGCTCTCCCGCTCTCCTCCGTGCTGTCTATATAGTCGCTCGAGCTGCAGCTGACACAAAGAGAGAGAGAGAGAGAGAGAGAGAGAGATTCGGCGCGACGCAAGGACGCGCTCGTTCGCAAAATCGATTCATCCCCCTCCCCCTTCTCCCTCCTGCCCCCGCGAAAAAAGCGGAGAGAATCGCGGTAATGCGTCGATGAACCGGCGCGCGGATCGAGTCGCGGTGAGTTCAGTTTCACCGTCGATACGAGACGGCGCTTTCGGGGGGGCAATCGGGCACGGCGATGTGCCGTCCGCGCGTTTGCGCTCTTGAATTCGATTGCGCCCCGGGACCGGGAACGTTGCCGGCGGTTTTACGCGGGGTTCGGCCAAGTTTTTATATGCTTCGTAATTGCTTCGCCGGGGCGCGTTTGCTTTTTTCAGCGGATGTATTTTTTGTCAGCTTGAGTAGGGGAAAGTTCGGTCTTTTTGCTTTGATAAAATGTCCGACACGAGGCAACGGTAATTTTTACTTATTTATTATTATTATTATTATTATTTTTTTTTTTCAAATTGACGCGAACGCAGTAATTTATTTTAAGAATCTGGAACTTTGTTTACAAAGTACTTTACCGCAGTTGTTACCATAATACCTGTAACAAAAGATAAGTTTTACGACAGCGGCGCGTACATTTTTTCAAAAGAAAAGTATAGCGCTCGAGCTCTGGCTCGCAGACTTTATTATCGTACCGTAAAAGCATTGCTTCGAATTTCCGTGACTCAATCGATACTTTTGGTCAATTAATTTTAACAATCTGTAGTCCTGCAGCAGCGGTACGACTGAAAACGTGAAAATACAGCAGCAATTTTCCGCCCACTTTATACCAGATCGTGCGGCAATAAAGCCGCCCGGCGAAAATTGAAAAAAAAAAAAAGAATAACCGACTGGTAAAAAGCGCGGGCGAGCGCGACTCCGCGCTCGCGAAGTCTCACAAATGACGCTTAGCTGTAACAGTTAAAGATTCAGCCGAATTGATTAAATGATTAACGGACGCACTCGACTAACCCATTTCCAGCGACTCAAGAGCCGAGCGGAACTTGAGCGCGGCCTTTATTCGCGGAGGAGCCTGACACGGATTCTTTTTCGTAAATAAGCCGCGGAGCCTCCTCGCGGGGCTGCGCGAGGGGCGCCTTGTTTCGCAGCTGTCGAGAGACGCGGCGGCCCTTCTCCGCGCTAATTAAGGAAAGCTCGGGCGAACCGAGCTGCAGGAAGGGCGGGGGCCGAATTTTCGAGATGCCGCGGATTTATTGTTTGTCGAAGGGGGAGAGCAATGCGGATTGTCCTCCGGCGCAATTGATCGAGTGACGAATGTTAATTAGTGCTTGGTTACTTGGCGCAAAGCTGCCGTGGCGGGAGCCGACGCGGGGATTTTTTCGACTTCGTGCTTTATTCTGAAGAAAGGAAGAGGCGTAAAACGGGTAGTAAAGTTAGTTTAATGCGTAGTAAAGTATGAATAGCTATAAAGAAAGATGTCGTTAAAAATTTTCTTATTTTTATGGAAACGCCTGACTCCTGGATATTACTAACTACAAAGCGCAATTTGTTTCTGCAAGTTGGTAATGTTAATAAAATTTAGAGTCAGTTTTGTGAAATGAAAATGTTTCACTTTATTACTTTTCCAGAAGCACAAATTCGATACAGGATTTTATTACTTTGTTTGTCTCAGGTCGATCGGGGTTTAGCCTACTGTGACTGTATGTATCCGTAGGGGAAAAATTCTTCAGAAGCGATTTTTAATAGTTTTTTTTTAAAATTATCGAAAAATCGCACCCAAGTCGTATTTTACAATTTGATAAAAGTAACATCTGAAATATTAATTCATTGTGTATCGCAAGCATCTGTTTTTTATTTAATCAAGTAGAAGCAATACGCAAAATCATCGTACGCTTTATTACACTTTTTATGACTTTTTTTTACCTTTGCTTTTAAGACGATGAAAGCTGAATAATTAAATGATATAGCTGTTACGCAAACTAAACTCCTAGTGTTACTTATCTCGAAAAGTATCCATTGAAAAATAAATAATTCGCCCTGAAAACTCGGATTAAAAATCTTTTTATCTCTCAAAATACTCGCTCCAACGTGCTTTATCAGAAAGTAAATACACATTGCGTGCAACGTCTCGAGAGGTGCAAAAAAAATAAGCCAACGCCAAAAGAGAGAGTCTTCTCACGTCGGCCGCTATGGAAGCGATTGAAGGAAAAAGCAGCTTTTAATTTTCGTCACATTAACGCTTGTCAGATTTGCGGCGAATTTTGTGTTTCGCGGTATTTCTTTGCCAAAATAACTTGGAAGTTATATAAAGCAAACCCAGCTAATTCTTACTCTACAATAAAACCCGTCGCAGTCGTTCGAAACATACGCTCGAAGCTTCATTTCACCGAAGTGATCGGTCAATTTATTTTAGTAATTCATCCCCCTCCCGTACCAGGGCTGAAATCCTTCCCCTCTAATTCGTGCGTGAAATCAATCTCGCGCGCGCGAAGCCTCGGCGCCTATCGAACCCGAAACAACTCGTCTCCGGCAATTCGTGAATTTGCACTGGCGCGTTAAGCCCCCGCGACCGTGCACAGTTTGGCAAAATCATCAGAGCGCGATTGCGCGGCGGCGATTAGCGAGTTCGGCGGCGAGCGCGGTCCCACCTCGGGCGGGGAAACGATACGCGCGCCGCCCGATCGAATTCCAACCGGTTGCTCTGCCGGGACGACTCCTCGAGAGTGTCGCGTGCCTCGCGAGCTGCCGCCCGAGCCAAAATCCGCGCGCCCACGCCGCCGAAGAGCCGTCGGCTGTGCGCGAGCTTGTCGTTATTCTCGCGGCTGGGACGCTTGTCGGGTTCCTTGAGCCGCGCTCTTTTGCCAAAGCAAACCCGGGGAGGAGTTCGGTCCCTTCGGAAGATCGGTTCGTCGAGGCTCTGTTCTTTATTTTAAAATATATGCAGAAATTGAGCACGGTAAATAAATTGGAAGGGAATTGTATAAATATTATTAATAGATTTCGGAATCGGCGTGTTTTTTTCAACTAAAAATACGCAAATATTAGATTTCACAAGATGCTTGATCTAATTAATCTGACGAATCCGAAATTAATTTTCACGAAGAGAAGCAAAAATAAGTCGGCCTTGACCCTCAGTCGGAGTTCTTTCTATTGAAACTTAATAATAAACACTCCTCACTCCGCCGAAATTTTCGAGCGCTCCCCGCGCGACGCTCGGTAAATTGAAACTTCAATTGCGGCGTCGCACTGGAAACGAGGCTCCCTCGAGATCGCGGCGAGAGGAATTACGAGCGTCGCGGAGGTGCCCGTTACTTTTTTTTTTTTCTCAGGGGCGAGTGAAATAAAACGCTCGAGAGTCCCCGGTGCTCTTTATCGCCCGCGAGGCAAAGTGTTTACGACCTCTCGCGCCCCAATTCATCATTCGAGCTAGTCAGCTGTTAACGATAACGCGAGCTCGTAAAAGCGCCCGATGCTTCTCGGCGAAACTGTCGCGCCCGACGAATCGCCGCGAGATCCGCGAAGTGAAACGTCCCGGGGCACTTGGCCGCTGGAGCCGCGGTGGAATTCGAATGTTTCTGCGTCCACTGGCGCGAGGGTCCTTTTTGGAGGGAAGCTTGTCGCGGGCTGACTTTGTATTGTTTTCGTAACGAGATGAGGTTGGTTAAGGTGCAATGTGCGTCGACATTACGAGTATGCGTATTTCCTTTTATTTTTGAAGTCGTGATGTCCTTTTTTCGTTCCCTCGCTCTTGGAAGAAAACTTGAAAATGTCAAAGTTAAGCTCGATCCATTCGACGTTGTCGGATCGAGATAAAAATAATAAAAAAAAAAAGAGAGAAGGATTTTTCTGTTTAAGAGAACACGCAGATAATTTTCATTGCTTGTAATTTAATACAAAGCTTAAGGAAGTAGAAAATATATATTAAATATCTTTATAAAAATGTTTATGGTCATAGAAAGTATATTTATTTTTCTGTTCCGCTCTTTCTCGGACAAATTCTAAATCGCACATAATCTATTTTTATACAAAAATAGGCTGTCGCGTTTATTGTGCCTTTGAAGTTTTTCAAATACATATATCTTTAACGCGCCTTGGAACGCTCAAATGTATATTACTGAATGATTTCTTTTTAAGCAACAATCACTCGAACATTAATATTTGCCTCCCGATATCTCTTTTCCGCGCTTGATTTTCCACACTTGTCTGCCAAACTATTTTAATTACACATGAATACATTTGAGCACACTTTGACACTGCCGTACTCTGGCGCCTGCCCAACCCGAAATCCTAAAAATTCAGCAAAACCGAGACCATCGGGCACTCCGCGCAGCCCGAGCGAACGACTAAAAAAAAAAAATCTCGCGAAGCTTCCAGCGAACCCAAAATAAAGCGACCGAAGCGTCGAAGGGGTTTATAATTAAACGGCTCTCCGCCAGGAATTAATCAACGGCCCCCGTTCCTCGGCGGCTCTCGGCGCGCGCGAAACTCGAGATAACGCGACGAGAAGCCCCATTGTAAACAAGCTCCCGCATCGATCCGAGCCGGGAGCGGAGCGGCGAACAATCGCGGGCCGATTTGCGCCGAAAAAAAGATAAAGCCGTGTGCAGTCTAACCTCCTCCATGGTCCTGCGACTGCCGCGGTGGGATGCTTGCGCCGTCCAACGCCGGCTGACCCAGTCCGGCCGCTACCACTTATCGCCTCTCCGGCCCCCTGGCTTCGCTCCGTGTGCGTCTCGGTCGTGTCGCGCTCTCTCTCTCTCTCTCTCTCTCTCTCCGGCACGGGCGCGTCTTCACTCGGACATTTCTCCGGCCTCGCCAAATCGAATTAGCCCGGCCTGCCTTATCATCCCCCTGTCGATTCCGCAAGCTCTCCCTCGCCGACTGGCTCTCTCGCGGATGAGCGCGGTACTCGTGCCTGTTTCGCGCGCTTACTCGGCGCACTCTGCAGGCTTTGGCTAAGGTGCTGGCCGTTATATTTCGAGCGCTGCTGGCTATGTTTAGCTGTGCGCGCGCTTCTCTCCCCGAGAGAGAGAGAGCGAGAGGGGGGGGAGGTGGAGGAGCGGAGAGCGTGCGTGGAGGGAAGAGTGCGCGCGGCGCTCGCTCGCCCTGCTCCCGAAGAGAGAGAGAGAGGGAGAGAGATGGCTCTCGCGCCTAGGGCCAAGTGCCCGCGACGGATACGAGGTCGTTCTTTGCTTCGAAATTCTGGAGGGGCGGGAAAGCCCGAGTTCGTTTTGCCTCTCCTCGGGGCGCGAGGACTCGTGCCTGGGTAATGGCGGGAATTTAGGCTTTGCTTCAAGCGGAGGGGGCAAGAGCGAGGGCGGGACGTTGCTTCTGCCTGCTCGCTTTTCGTACGAGCGGGTTTTTAAATTCGGTGGGATTTGTTTTTACGGAGCTGTTGTCGTGCTTTTGAGCGATGGGTGTTATTTTCGCTGCTGATAAATGGACAAGAAGTCCGACCTGTCGATGAAAAATGGTGGCCCGGAATCGCTTTCGCCCGCCTTCGTTGTCGTGGTATTAGCCGATCATTAAAAAATTCATCTTTTGATACATATTTTTCTTTAATTACGCATGGAAAGTTCCAATTTTAATTGTAATAAAAAAAAAGTTGTCTTAAGTTGATTTGATTAGAACGACCACTCCGAGCAAGAATTGATTTCAAATTAATTCTCATACCTCAACAGTCGATCATTCGAGTCTTCTCGAAATAAAAAAAAAGTTGGTAGCGTCAACTTGTCAGCCGGCAGACGCCAAGTGCGCCCGTTAATTAGCCACGTTATTAATAAGGATCAATTAACAAGGATAAATGCACGTGTCCCTTCGCCGGCCCGAGAATCCCGCTAAATTAGTTGGGAAATCAATTAGGGAACTGCGCAGCGGCGCTATTAGTTGACAACTTACGAATAATCGTACATCATCAGCGGCGCTTCGCTGGAGACGCCTAATTAAATCGCATCCGCGCCGATGGATCTTCGACGACTAACCTCGCAGATGCCGCCTGCGTCGTGTCCTGCGATCGCAAACTTACTCGCGCGACGAATAACTTTGTTTCGGCGCGGCGCCGCTCTCCTTCGAACGAGCGAACGAACGGGTTTGGCGAAGAAGCGGGAAAAGGCGCAGGCTCGAATAGGGACCGAGGCGCAGAGAGAAGTCTCGGGAGCAGGCAAGAGTTCGCAATCAGGGATGGCTGCTTTTCCTGTAGAGCCAGCTTCGATTCCATTGTAATCCCGAGTGAACTCGTGTCAATGTGCCTATGATTGCCGTGCTCGATATCCGCTGCCTACGGATCGATCTGAATTTATTATCGCTTCTTCTACAGTCATTTGGCTTTTGTTATACGCAAGGTTCGAGTACTTGACGAGCTGCTAAAATTTGGTAGTATTGTAGTGTTGTCCGTTTGTATTTTAGCACATGCGAATATGTTTGCAGCTGCTGGGCTGAAGTTCGCCTCGGTGGAGTCTACTATCGAATTTTATGTTTGCACATACAGAAGTTGGTAGCTATTCACGAGTAGTCAAGCAAGCTTAAAGAGTGTATCGTATATCAAAAAGTGTCTTATTTTGAACTAATGTAAGTAATAGCTCCACGAATTTTACACTGGAGAAAAAAACAGAATAAAAATTACTATTTTATTATCGTTATTTCAGATATAAGAAGAAAAATAAGAATATTTACTAGATGTTTTGAATTAACTAAAATGTTCGATTTTAATATTTACTATTCATGTAAAAATATTATTATTTTTTTTTTCATATCTGAAATAACGACATTACACAGTCATTTATAAGATGCTCCCGGAATCTGCGAACAAAATAATAAAAAATAAGGACACGCTCGCAAATGCCAGTGCACAAAAGACGCATAATAAAAATGTTTCGCGAACTGCGCCCTCGCCGACATTCTACCAAACAATTCGCCCGCGGGAAGATCGAGACCGCGTCCGTGAAAAGTTTCGCGCGGCAATTTACCGCTGATGCCCGTACGTTTCGTATGCTAATGTACACCAGCCGAGTCTTGGAAAATTCAAAGCTCGCGCTGACGTCATCCGAGAGCGGGATGCCCGCCATTTTGAATCGGCGAGCATCAATCCCGCATTCGAAATCTGGAATTCTCGGGGCGGACCGCGGGTGGAAAAGCCATTCTCATGCAAATTCAATTCGAACGTAAGCGCACGAGTGCAGCAGCGCCGCTCGCGAAAATTAAATTGCGCCGCGGTTAGCCCCGGCCTTTTCGGCGGCGTCGCCTCGGCAGACGCAATTTTTCAGCTGGCCATTCTGCTCGCTGCCTCGAGATCTGCCGCGAACGAAGCGTCCGTTCGAGGCACTAGTTCGAGTACGCCGAGATTTATGATTAAGTGATCGTTGAACTGCGAGGAGGCTCCAGCGTTTAAAATAATAAGTAAAGGATTTCTATACAGTCTTTTTTTATCTAATAATTGTTGTTACAGAAAAAAATTAGTACAATTTGATTCTCTATAAAGAGTAAGCAGTTGCGTCAAAGAATAAATGTACTGAAAATGTATAAAAGTATATGTTATTAAATATTCTAATTTAAATTTAAATTTTCAGTTAAATAAATAACTGATTAAATTAAATCATTTAGTATTTAATAGATCGACTACTTTTTCTGAAACAAAGCTTTTCTTCTTTCTGACTTATTATTATTCACAACTTAAAACAATAAATTATAATTTTTTATTCTGGTTAAATAGTGAGAAAAATTATGGAATAATTTAACACATACAAAAGAATTTCTTGCAATAGCCCACAAGTCCACCCAGTTTTTATATGAAAATTTTCGTCTTATCGTATTTTATTAGTTATTTTAGTTATTTATTATTTATCTCATCATTTTAGTGCAGCTTAAAAATCTTTTCGTTTTTAATTTTCTACATTTACTGTTCCCTATTGCAAGTATTCGGACAACCAATACCCTGGTAGAAAATAAAACAGTCCCGCTGGTTAAAATATTAAGCACTACCTAATTTTTTTAAACTAATCATTAGAT
>JAWWEM010000054.1:5700349-5727588 GCA_035582935.1 Ormyrus thymus | reverse complement strand
GGGGTAGGTACTATCGCTCATTTCTGGCGACACTTTTCCTACGGGCTCTGGCGTTCTATTTAGGTCTATCTTCGTTGACATAGTCACAAAGACTTTGTTCAATTTTCCAATTTAAGATAATTTGTTTTATCATTATCAACACTCTTCTTATGCACATTTTGTTTACAATTATTAAACATTCTGAATATCTTTTATAAATTTATTCTTTGTAACATATTGCAATAGTAATGTGTATAATAAAGTTCAGCTAAAAATTGCAAAAGTAATACATAATTTCCAATGGTGTTCAAAAATTATGTTTAAAAGTTTAGAGGATAAACGGAATATTCTTTAAAGAATTTTCATTACTATTTTAATAATAACACATTAATTTACTGCGACTTAAAGTTATTTTAATATTAAAAGAATTTTTATTTTCAATAAATGTTTAAAAATTAAATTCTAGCATTTATTTTGTGTATTAGATTAAATTAAGCAGAGTATGAATAAAAGATACTTTAAGGAAGTTTTCAGGTTATGTTCCGCATGAATCGTGCGTGGCCTACAGTTGGTTTTCAAATTCAACTATGCAATCGTCAAACACTATGGAGAAGACTTCAAGTAAGCTTTATTTTTTGTTTGAAAATGAATTTTTTTTTTAAATAATATTTTTAATCCAATTTTAAAAATTAAATCATTTTTCAAAACTTATCAATTTGTTTAAATACGTATTTTTCTAACCTCACATAAAAAGTTTGACAAAATATTATTTGAAAGAAATAAAAATAGGTTTGCTTAAATATAAACGTAATAAGGTAAATAATAATGGATTTAAAATCACACGAAAAATGAAAGCAAGTTTAGAAAAATGAATATATTGTCAAATTATTTTTATTGAATAGTTTTTGTGTAACAAATTGAGTCAAATGTATTACTTACGTACACGTAAAGTCAACTTAAATTTTTATTTGAAATTATGAAATTTAAATAAAGTTACTAAAAAACTAAGTCACTATTTTTACACTTTTACTGTATTTGCATTACATATTTACCAACAAATATAATATTTTGGTTTCTTTAGATTATAGGTTTGTTAATAATTTGCATTTCACTTTATAGACAATGTATGTTTGCCACTACCGGTAACAGTTTCCGGTAGGGTTACTACTTATGAGCAACGAGAGCAATATCTTCTCAACTTTTTAGAAAATGTATTACCTTCCTGTGACATCAAAGGCATTGGTGAGGAGCTCAGAAAAGTAAGTGAAATGTTAAAATTGATAATTTCAAAAAATCACATTTAGAATGATTAAACATTTCTTTAAAGTCATTCACGTTCAACAAACATAAGACCAAAGTTTCCAAGAAAAAGCCTCAAAAATCACCATTTATGACGATAAGGAAAGGTATGCTGCTCGGTCTGAACAAGTTTGGAAAAAAAAGTTTACTTTATGCAGATATGCTACCATTAAACACGTTATGGCTTGAATATATGCATCACATGCTAGGTGAAAAGGATTTTAATAATCTATACATGAAATCTAACAGTGTTCATTGGGAAAATATCAGTCAACGTTTGATGAAAGCTGATTATCATGGAGCGAAAATAACAGTTATAAGATCAAAATGTCCAAGTACTGTTGGAATTAAGGGAATTATTATACAAGATACAAAAAATACTTTTAGACTGATAAGTAAAGATGATGTAATTAGAAGTAAGTTAACTAAATTTTTCTACTTATTTATAAGTAAGAGTACAAAGTATAAACCTCTGTTCTATTTTAGCAATATCTAAAGATTCCTGCGTTTTTTCTATACATTTAAAAAATGATGTAAACATTGAAGTGTTTGGAAAGGAACTATGCATACGGCCTGCAGAACGTTCCGTAAAGAAGTTTAAAAATCTTCATATACCTGAACTTTAGTGGAAAACTGTATTGATTTCATGAAATAGGCTTTATTTCACACTATGTATATAGCATTCGACACATCCATTATACATTCAACAGCAAAAACAACAAAGCGCTTTCCATGTGATTTTAAACCCATTTCTCTATCTATTTAACGCACATATCCAAGTCATTTTAATATTTTTTTACATTCCTTTATTTTTCCATATTTCGTTAATACGATTCATTATTTTCATATCATTATATTATGTATACCTACTAATTACATGTTATATCAATTACCAGTATTATATATAATAACATAATCATGTATTTATAATATATAATTATTAATTGTTTTTGCTCCTTTTCTCTGTATTATTTTTCCCACTCGCTCTATCGTTCTCTCGCTCGTTCGCTCTTTATATTGTTATTTTATTATTTCCAACGTGCAACGCAATAATAATAATTATTGTAATAATTCATAATATATATTCAAATAATCGTGATATCGATACAACAACAACTGACGGAGCGAATGGTATTTTAAAACAGCGGTTGTCTCCTTCGCTCCGGGAGGGAAACTAATACAATTTATTCGCGTAGTCCCGTGCTTCGTAAATTTTCGCAATTATTATTTAATATTCTCTCATAATTACTTTTCTCACTTTTAAATTTCGATGAAGGGAATGTCTGAAATTCATAGTATACATATTTTTTTTATTTACTTAGTCTTGTCTTACTGGCTAAAATTATTTCATTTGCGATTAAGTGCCGAATAAACTCCACTGCGTTGTAATGTGTATAAAGTGTCTAATATGTTATGTGAATATGAGTGAATTGGTGTGTACCTTACGAGTTCTGTACGGAGTCTTCTCACACAAACAATGGTTCTACATCTTACGTTCAAATCTAGTGGCAATATGTCGATGTTTGTCTTTAAGGCAAAAAAAGGGGACGAAGAGGAAAATATTACATATGAAAGGCCAATATTACAAAGACCCGGAACAAGATTTCCGTTCTAAAAGACAACAAAAAAAACTTAATTACGGTACAAAAACAAAAAACTATTTTGTTTAAAAGCAAATTACTAATCAACGGTTTTTTCGCAAACTGTGACTAATATAAGCGATGGGTATAGTCGCGCTTCTTATTTTCCACATAAATAATTTAAAAATCGACAAGGCGGTTGGAAAAGAACAATTATGTAATAATAATGATAATATTAATATTAATAATATATAACTCAGACGAGACTACACGTTACAAATTACCTCGTAACAAGTGTCTTCACCGTAAACGCGACTCGTTATACAAGAGATGACACGGAGTATTTTTGTTTTTTATATATAGGAGGATCGAGCTTCGCAAATACACTCTTGAGGGAGCAGCCTTTCAAGCGGAACTACGCATACTCGATTACATTCTTTTATACAATTTCTATTTTTTCGCATTGTTTTTTTTTGCGCTTTTTCATAGCGCAACAGGCATAGAGAACACCAAACATTAATCTTTTTCTCTCAATAAATTTCACATGACAGAATAATAACGCGTTGGAACATTACTTACAGATAGTACTTTTCACTCTCTCAGCATGACTTTATTGTGCAATAGCCAGGCGTCGTCAAGAGCCGGATCGTTAATTAGTAATCCTTTTTTTTCAACCATTTTCGTAATTATCTACAAATTTGCAATATAATCAATATTTGGTACGATGAATTGATTTGCCTTGTTTTTTATCCATTCGTATTTTACTTTTCTCTATCGTCATTTTAACAATAAGAATAATCTAAGCGTAAAGATGTCCGTCAACTAGTGACCGTTACTTATCTCTTTTTTCTTTTCCATCATATACTTTTTCAGCGATAGATATTATATTCAATATGGGCTACAGCGGCGTAATCTCGTTCTCCGAATCTCCTATTGTATTAATTGTTTTCTCTCTTTCTGACTCTCCCCAAATCTTATAGAAAAAGTCGTCGTCGTAAACGGTGCGCTGTTGGGAATAGCTGGCTGCTCTTACATGGCGCTATAATAATTCGGTGAAGCGGTTGATTCTCACATCCCATACGTCTGATAAGCTGCAGCCGCAGGTGCATAAACACCTTGTGTCTGAGCTCCGTAAACGCCTTGTGGCGCATAACCAGGCGCAATCATTCCTGGACCCGCTGTGAGCATCAATTGAGGCTCAGCTGTAATTTTAATTCAGTGTTTAGTCTATTTAATTGTTATCGTGCTTTAAAAGCAAAAAATTTAATTAAATTCTATTATAAAAAGTACAATTCCTAATATACTTATGCATATAACATTTTTTACTTACGCATGATCATTGATTTATGTTCTTGGTGATCGGTCTCCTCAACACGACGACTTTCAGCTTCTTCTAATTTATCAACCTAAATTAAATAAAAATATAATTTAATAATATAATTTGTAATTTATTAAAAAAAATCATAGAATTTGTTCATAATATTAGTAGTAATAAATACCTTTGTTATATATTCACGAGATACTTGAATAAGGTAAGGCATTGCAAAGTGCATGATTTGGTGTCTCCACGCAAGCTCTAAGATAACGTCGGGATGAAGCAAATCGTAACAGTGGAATAGGCAAGAGGCAAAGCAGTCCTTGGATCCACGCTCCAGGAACCATTCTAGCAATTCTTCAGCTACTTCAGCATTACGAGATTCAGCCGCATACTCCATTGCATCTCTAAAGGAAAAAATAATAAGTTTTTACGATATAACTTCACAATAAATACAATTACTTTTGATAAAAAAATTCAAATAACTATATACCTGAAGAGTCTATCCTTTTTACAAAGTTCAACAGACTGCTTCCATCTGTTATTGCCCTTATAAAGATACGCAGCGATTCTTCTAAATTCGATAAGTTCGTGCTTCTCCAACTGTTGCGCCAGCGCAATGTTATCGAAGTTGTCGAAAGCATCGATTGAGGTTCTCAATCCTTGATAGTCCTCCTCATCGATGAGCAAACCATTCAGCGCCTCATTTATGGCTTTGTTGTTTAATGCTTGTACAGATCTTAAATACGGCTTAACCAACTGTAAATGGTTGGTGCGAGTGAAATAAGCTACAGATCTTGTGTGGTCCATACGAGGTGCCAAAACTAGAAGAATATCATTGAGGAGTAAAGGTTTGAATTCGACGTAAAACTGGATAGCTTTATAGTACAGCTCGACGTTCGCGACTTTGGTGATCACATCCTTAAAATGTCCTTCACGCCATGCCTCGGTCGGATGCTGCATCATCGCAAGAACAGCATTGTCATATTCCTCGTACTTGTCGTACAGGAAGACCAATTCGGCCCACAGATGAGCTGATTCTGCAGCGCGTAACACCTTCAAAGGAAATATTAATGTATTTGTTTGAATAATTATATAGAAAATAAAATAAAGAAATGTAAAATAATTATTTGAACCTACTTTTGGAATATTAACGCGTGACCAGAAGAGCTCGAGATGTTCCCTCATTCTCTGAGGTTTGTACTTGCTGTATAATATAGCCAGTTCGGTGAACATTCCCATGTGTGCCCTTTCCAATCCTAAAGCTGCCTCTAGAAGATTGATTAGTTCTTCAAAGTGTCCTCTATCTTGATAGTAGTTGATGAGATCCTCCAGCTCATCGGCGTGTACAACTATGTGCAAACCACACATTTGGGCCAACCTAAATTCACCACTATCTACGCAGGCAAAGCACACTTCCTTCCAGGTGCGTGTCGAGTTGGCTTTTCTTGCGCTATCTACTGCACCCTGAAACTCCTTCAAGTGTACGAGAGTAATAGCCAACCTAGCGAAGTTGGACACATTGTTGTAAAGTAGTTTGGCTGGCTCGTACATCTGGTCATCAAAGCATCGATCACCAATTTTCTGGATGTCCGCGTGGTTCGGTCCTGAGATGAACTCTTCAAGATCGGCCAATCTGTTCGTACGCGCATATGCGTAGATGAGCTCCGACTCGATGAAGGATTCGCGTGCCTTCTTGCGAGCCATTTGCAGATATCGCACGAGGTCTTCCCAATGCGAGGTTCGATGGGCTGTTTCAACTACATCGACGTACGCCGATGGGTCGTCAGCTTTGATAAAACTGTCGATGGCTTCTTTTACCATACCTTGCTGTAGTTGAGCACGGGCTGATAAAAAATTACGATTACATTATTAGAGTTTTATAGCAACATTCAAATATTTATTTTATTTGCCATCATTGAAAAAAATCATTTTTGTAATTTCATATTCTTTTATAAGCAATTTACGTAAACTTACAATTGAACGTACCATTAAATCCGATAGATTTCTAATCTCTAGTACAATTAGTAGAATTGGTGTATTATTATTGGTATATTATCTCATTTAAATTTAAAAACAAAAAAGATTAAAATATACGGACAATTTTTGTCGTATTTTAAATTAAACAGAAAAATTGCAAATAATATACTATTATTATTTTTTATATCATGTATTATCATTTTTTATAAATATATATTTAATATTTTATCTTGAACTTACACATAACTTTGCAACTTAAAAAATGATTTGTTTTAAAGTAATAACAGTTTTGAAATAAGATTTCATAAAGTATAAAGTGAATTAAAAAATCACTAACTTACCCAATTGAGACCAAACAGCAGGTTCGTTGCATCTTTCAGCAAATTCGTAAGCTCTATCGAGATTATTAACTTGTTCTATCAGCACTTGAATGGCCGAAGTATTAACATCAAACTTTTTGAAAATAGCAAAAGCTTCCTCATATAATTCGTTATTGATAGCAATGTTAGCAATATCAGGTGCATCATAATTATCTAAGCGATTGATGTACTCCATAACTCTACTTCGGTCAGCCTTAATGGCTGTCAAGATCAAGAGATTTTGTAAATTGCGATGGTCACTAAACGCACTGCTGTCTAATACAATCTTTTCTAGGAGTTCTATTAATTCATTAGGTAAATCAGCTGTCATAAAGGCTTTAACTGTAACGGAAATGTCTTCAGGATCCTGAGTCTCAGACAAGGCAGTTTGAACGACCTGATCTATAAGTGGTCTCTTGTACGGGTTACTTTCTAGCAGAACTTCAGCCCATAAATCTGGGTCACGTCTGCGAACTAGGTATCTTGCTTCACTTTTGAATAGACTATTTTCGTTGCAAACACTAATTAATTCCCGATCACACTGCCCACGCTCGTAAGCGATGCAAGCGAGATGCGGATCACGTTTTTCGCAATATTTACCAACTACTCGGCTATCATAGAATTGATTTTCCTTCAGGAAACGTTCAGGGTTGTTATTACTGTCGATGTAGATCTTAGCTAAGGCATTGTGAGTTGCTGGTTCGACGCAGCCCTCATGTACTCGCGATTCCAACCAAGGTAGAAGTAGTTTCAGCCGATTTCGTTTTTCAACCTCTTCTACAAGTTCATCAGTTGAGAATTGACCTCGTACAACAAGAATAAGGTTTTTAATAATATCTTCGGAACAATCGACATCTAGAAGACCACCAATAACGACAGGTAAACGAGAAGGATTAACTTTTTGTACATAGATTTCAATGTACTTTTGAAGATTATTGCGATACAAGTAAAGAACAAGGTCATGTACAAAGTCGAAACGATCGCACACGATGATAAGAGGTAACTGATCAGAAAGTTTGGCCTCCTTGAGGAAGTTCTTAACGCGCTCGGGATTATAACAATTGCTTTCGCGGCAGATGCGTTCGACTTCCTTGATTTGGCCAGTTTTACAAGCTGCTTGAATATATTTGAAATGAACCTCTTGGTCTTGACTGAAATTGACAATGGAACCAAGAAAATAAAATAATCCTTCGTATGATTTGAAACTCTCAAAAAGATCGATCAGAGCCTTAGTTGTCAACTGCTCGTGGTATTTAGTGGCGATTTGTACGCAAATCTGAAGATTCTGGCGCATATTTGCGGTAAGCATAGCTTTTAGGCATTCGAGTGAGTCCTCAACTGATAAAGTACCAAAGAACCCAACAAGCCAGTCAGGTGATAGAAGATGCGTATGCACTACTGCACGTTTGATGTCATACAGATCGGTATAGTGCTCGAGTGCTCGCTGTAATAAACCAGCTTTTTCACAGAGCTGGGCGACATGCGCTCTGTCGTAATGAGTGAACATCTGATTGCCTAAGATTGCATCAGCCACCTAAAATGAGGGATTACAGTTTTAATAACCAAGAATAGCTAAAAAAAAATGTTTTGCAACTTAGTTCCTGCAATCGATTTTAATCGGACAAAGCTTAATCCTTCGTTTTTAAGGTTTATTCATTGGAAAAAAATACGTTTTAGACATTAAACGGAAACAGAAAAGTAAATGATATAAAATATGTTAAATATATTTATAAAAAAAAAAGTTTATTAAAAAAAAGTTTATTAAAAAAAATATTTATTTTAAAACATTCGGAATAAAAAAATTATAGCATTTTCTACAATTTTTTTGGGATATGAGAACCTAGTAACGATACTATAATTAATTACTAATACAAATATCTTTTATCTTTAAGTACCTGAGGAGCAGACATAAGATTCATCTCCAGTAATCTCGTTTGTAAAGGTCCTTCGCTCGGTCTGTTATTTTTGAGTGCATCTAGTAAGAATGCCGTACACTGTTGAACCATATTTTGTTCCATAAAGATGTCAACAATTTGGTTAATATCTGCCAGTGGCTCGTCATCTTGAACGAGCATCTGGGCAAATAGTACTCCTTGATCGGGATTGATTCTCATAACATTGCGTAGCAAGAATATGTAATCTGGTGTGTAGGACACTTTCTTCGCATAAAGCACAATTTTCTGAAATTGACCAGTCTCAGCAAAACATTGAATAACTTTGTTAGGTACATTGGCCCGGAGATAGACGCTTAAAGCAAGAGTTGGATCAACTTGTTTAACGAGATCTCCAAGCTCCTCGCTACATTCCAGTTTATCCTCTTTTAACCACTTTTCAAGCAGTTGTTTGCGTCCTTGTACAAGCACTGGTCGACAGAGCTCTAACGATTCGTATTTATTTAGTTGACCCTGATCTAATAAGATACCAAAGTATTGCAGTAAAGGAGATGTTTGTCCTTGGGTCGTGGGCACTTGCTGGAATTTTTGGATTGTCCCAGGTGTACGCAGGATACCTGGAAAATAATTACGATTAGTATATTTTAAAACTTTTTTTTTAAGTACTGATAGTTCACTAACTTTTCTTGTAAAAAGAAACAAGTAACATTAAATAAAAATAAAACTATGAAGCAATACCTTTGGGTGCATTGGCTGCAACTTTAGCTGCCTCAGCATATTGTCCGTTTTGGAAGAGCATGTTGAACTTGCGCACAAAAAGATCTTCGGCGCCCGAAAGATTATTACGAACGGCCATGCGCAACGCCAACTCTGGATTTTGTAGAACGCCATTAATGTAAGGAATGATATTCTCTTCATCGACAGATACAGACAAAACTTGGCCTTTTCGATTGACGCCAATAATACCGCCGGAAGACTCGTGAGGCGCTGTCACGAAGATTGTCTCACCAGATATGCGATTCATAAAAATGCAAGTGGCCGACTCAATATCGTACATGTGAATGTAGCCGTATTTCGTGATCAGGTAAATCACATCGTATTTTGAGCTTACCTAAAATTAATCGTTTATAATTAATTTTCATGTAAAAAGATGAATTAATTTTATAATAACTATATCTTTTGATTTATTTCTATAATTTTTAAAATAATTATATCAATTGTGAAGCATACTTTGAAAGACACTATATTCCACCGTATTAATAGAATTATTCACCCGCTTTTCTGCATTATGGAATTTAAGGCAATTACGGAACCATATATAAGTTAATAATGCGACTACCGCCCTGCTTTCAAATTACATTAAAATTTTAATCTTTAAGAGTAATTTAGAATGAATTTACACGATAGAAGTTCTAATAAATAATTTTAAAAAAGTTGTTTGTAGAGAAAATAATACTTAAATTATAAATTACGAGTCACAAAGAATGAAAAAAATGGCATGTATGAGGAATATCAACTAAATTGTCTTATCAAACGTTACTTTCAGATAAAAGGTTGGTGCAGAGGCACAAAATCACTCATGACAAATTTGATAACATGCAAAAAACAATTTCAGTTAATTGATTTAAAGTTTTTGTAATAATTTTAATTTTCAGTTTAAAAAACAGAAAAATTATTAAAATAGCGAAGATAAGAGATTTTGTTAGATAAGAAATATTTTTTTATTAAATAATACTTTGAAGAAACCCAAAAACAAATTTGGTTTACCTGCATGGCGACAGGGAAATCATTGCCAGCTTCAGGTGGGAAAAACACATCAACAGCTTTTTTGGGGAAAGGCTGATTCTTTGAGGGCGGTTGGCCGACCTCGATAATATGCAGCTTAGCACCCTGTACAGTCCTTACAGCAAAGCAAAACAGATTGCTGGGCTCAGCATTGCCCTCCATCTTAAACTGGGCAAAAGAGGCAGCATGGCCTTCGATCGGCTGACTACATCGGCGCTCGACAGAGTAAAGCTGCATTGCGCCGACCACGCGATTGTTGTGGGCTGATATACCGATCAGCAGGAGCCAAGACTGCTTTGCATCTGTACGGTAATTGATGATTTGGCATCCAAACAATGACGCGTGTCGCTCGAAAGCTTTGCTGGGTTGTGAATCGCCTTCCATCGACCAGTGGTAGACAGCAGTCTCCGTCACAAGCGCTAAGGTGTTTAACGATATCCACTTCCAGAATACGACATCCTCTGCCATTGTGTGAGCCTTCATCTTTGATTTCATCTCGATGTTAAAGATTTGTAACGTCTTTTGAGCTGCGAAAAAAATATTTCGTTTTATATTTGTTTAAAGGCCCAAAATTACTGTTTAAAACAAGTTCTAAAGTTTATGCGTGCTAGTATTTCAAATATTTTTTTAAACAATTAATTAAATTATATCCAAGACACGTTTTCCAAGAAGACATTTGAAGGGAATATTTGCTTTTCAAGTTGAAACAAACATTTTACGTATTTTTCTAAATTTGCACACGCAAAAATTCTTTTATTTGAATAATGTCAGTTATACAGTTTCAAATTTATCGACATAAGTATTATGAGTTAATGTAAAATTTGTGAATGTTATTATAGAATAATTATTTTCCTGTATAAAAAGTTTGTCATTTTATTATTCAAGTAGTTAATACGAAGGATACAAAAATTGATTTGGTTTATCTCTGCTTAAAATATTTTTTACAATATAAAAATGTCAAATTAAACTGCTGAATTTAAAAATTAAAATTTAATTTTTGAATTTTTATTATGGAAATTTAGTTTTATTGATATAAAAATTAGCAACACCTAATTGTTTTCACATAAATGGAGTATGATAATATGCATGATGATGGCATTGCTAAATTTAAATTATTTGAAAATTTTCTAAATATAATGATAATTATAAAGAAATTTTTGGTAAGGATATTTTCTTTACTCTGTAATATCTAGAAATGAATTAAAGCTAGTTTAAAAGATTTTTTACATGATGCGTAAATATTTGTAAAAATTAATCTATTCAAATGCAAAATCTTAGACAGATACAATTTATGTAAGAACCTGAACAATATAAAAACAATATATGAAAAATTATTATATATTTTGTAATATTTTATATTAATCAAAAGATATTTTACCTTTAAGAGCAATGACTTTGCTAGCTGGATTCATGATTGCTGAATCGGCAGAGATGGGCCTCCTGATGGGGTTGGCGGTATCATTCATGTCAATAATAACCACCTGTGCGGTGTCACCAACCTTTTCACGGACACAGATGAACTTGTCTGACTCCATGGTGACTGTGTTGAAGCTGACATTGTTGGCATTGATCCCCACTGCAGTGAGCTATTTTTGGCACAGAGAAAGAAAAAACTAATAAGAACTTGGTACAAAAACAAATGTCTATTTTTTGTCATAGTCAAAAGTATTGAACTGGGAATTCCAATTATGACACATAAAAAAAGTCATTTTTAAATACATCGGACTTTGAAATATTTTATACATGAATAAATTTACAATTCATATTTTTATGTACAATAAGTATTGGGCTTATACTCATACTAAGTATTTTCTAAATTTATATGTTTATTTTTTGCTGATTGAAATGTGAACACAATTTTATGGAAAAATTATCTTCTTACTTAGTATTTAATGAAAATAGTTTAATGAGCTTATTTGCAGTAGATAAAGATATATAAGAATTACGTGTAATAGAAGTATTAATATTTCAATAACACACAAAGGACAAGCTTGTTTGTATATGAATAAGGCTAATACAAGAATTATATGAAAGATAAATAAACATTTCTTCAAGTTTGAATGTGTGCAGCTATTGATGCTCTATTCATAATAAATCATTATAAAATAAGCAAAGAAAAAATTTGAGTAATCGTCAATTGTGGCAGTGTCAGTTTGCCAAATCATTGCAAGATCTCGGGCAATCTTAGTGCTGCTATCAGCATAGACAGACTAACAAGATTATTCAAACAATGTCTCCCTAAACTCATTACTGTAAAAGGGCTACAAACAACAGTGTCTCATCTCTGAAAACAGACTCGTAGAATGACATTAATAGCAGCCAAGTGGCTCATCCTTGACCATTGACATTTGTCTAATAGGTTCTTCGTAACCCAAAAAAAGTCAGCATCATACTGCCCATCAAAGTGAATGCCCGTTAAAGGGTCCCAATATAATCATAATCGCGTGTTCCTCGCAGCGTATCTCGAGGGCGGAAGCGAGGGGCGTATATACTTATGCGTGCATGTGTGCGTGCGGCGGCGGCAGCGACCGGAGCCAGCAGACGTGGCTGTCTCATCGGCATGTAAGAGAATCGATTTACTCTCCTTCTCTTTCTCTCTCTCTATCTCCGTCTCTAAAGTGTAACTATGATGAGCCTGAGCCTGCAATTCCTACAGATCCTTCGAGGCAGAGCCGGAAGATTTTCGAAATCGTATTTAACTGTCAAGTCGCTTGGAGCTTTCGAGCGGAAAGGAGATGCGAAGAAAGCTGCACATACGCTAATGAAACGAGTGAGCGTCGGGTGCTTACCTGGAGATGCTCCTGGAACCTGATGGGTAGCATCTGCGACATGGTGGCGGCTGTTTGACTCTCGCTCTTGCTCGGTACAGCCTCAGGTACTCTCTGTATTATTCCACGGGGAGAGAGAGAGCGCGCGTTTCTCTGCGGTTCGGCTCTCTCTCTATTAATGTGCCGAGTATATTCGTATTATCTCTCTATCTGCTGCCTCTCTCTCGCTCGGTTCGTGTGTGTCGTGTACGCTCCGCTGGCGATCCTCGAGCGCGCGCTGCACAACACTTCCGGCGCTCCCTGCTCTCCGTTCTTCTCTCGCTAAGTTCTCCGCGAGCTTTGCACGTACTGGTAGAGAGGCCGGTGCAACGGACTGTCCTCGGCCACCTTCTGCTGGGTTGGGGCGCGCAGAGAGAGAGAGAGAGAGACGACGCGCGGCGGCTTGTCACGGCACGGCTTCTTTCCTCGCGCACACACACAAACGCACGCGCGAGTGCGCGATTCTCTCTCCCGGTTATGTGTGGGCAGTGTAAGTATGCGCGCGCCTCTCCGTTTCGGTTCGTGCGTGCTTTGCGCGCACTCGTTTTCTCTGTGTCAGGACGAAAATCGCTTCGAGGAGAGGACCAAGCGACTGACGCAGCAAGCGCGATTCCTAGACTAGTCGCGCTGGCTTTAATCTCTCTTTCTCTTCTTCGCCGCTTCCCTCTCCCCTTTCTCGCGAATAGTGTACTACTACTCTACTCTTCTCTCTCTCTCTCTTCTCCCTTTAGCCCCTTCTTTTCTAACTTGGTCGTTCGTCGGTTCGTTACACCTTTCTTTTAGCCTCTCTCTATCTTTGTCGCGCTACCACTACCATAATAATTTTTCACTTCTCTCTCTGCTTTTTCAGAGCCCAAGTGCCGATCAATCCTATACAGAAATTATTTTTATAGTCAATAACTTTTATCGCACTACTATACATTTCAGTTGAAAAATACGTTCGGAGCTATAATTTCGGTTACGATCCCGTTTCACACTCGTGCATTACCTACATAAAACAGTTTCGAATAAAGCGCATGCACGAAAGAGAGCAGGATGATTCAGAGTGAGACGCAGCTAAGCTAGTCGATGACACCCGCGGCCGCCATTCAGGTGCCCACATACGCCCCTGAGGAGGACGCAGCGATCCGGGAGGATCGTGAGCGCAGGCGCAGGCAAAGCGTCACGTTCCCGTTTACAATAGACTTTCGTTTCGGTCGTTTATGCACTTGCACTTGGGCCTCCTACATATACGTGCAAGTGCCGCGACAACCTCAGAGCCCGAATGTCACTGCGCACACCGACGATCGGTTTTCGCTACTACCCAGGCCCATTTAAGTTGGCAGGTGTCCTAGCTTCAGCTGCCGAAACGTCTGTCTGCTCTTTTTTTTTTTCGATAATCGGATTTTCCCGCCTACACGGCGCGGCTGCAAGTTTTCACTTAGAAGATTCCCGACGATTTATATGAAAGAGAATCTTGTAGATAATAGCATATTCTACTTAATATGCAGTGAAGCGTTGAATCAGTCACCTCTATTCAGGAAGTATGTGACTGTGAAGAGCGCGATTTAAATTGTCTGAAAGGTGTTAAAATATCCTGCCGTGAGTGCAGTAAAAGATGACATTATATACTTTGTTAAAAATAAAATTATAATATAAATGTTAAATACATAGATTTGAACTGTATTACAATATATTGATAAATATACTCGAATATATACAATTATTCTACTTGAAATGATTTTATTTTTAATTGATTTTTGTAAAGCTTTTGTGACATTCACCATTAAGTTGAAACTTCAAATATAATATGTGTATAGCGCTTAAAGTATTGATCAAATCGAAGCAGATTTAGAATACTTTTTTCTTTTATGTAATCTACTTATAACGTACTTTTAGATCTTGTGGGCGTATTATGCATTGTCTGCAGCCTAAAGAGAATTTCAGCATAAAATTTTGTAAAAATTTTTATAAAAATTATGTTTTTGATTTTAATATAGTAAGTTTCTCAATGTAAAAAAAACTTTGAGAACATTTTCTTAGGACATAAAAAAATATATTATTATATAAGTATAAAACGTGAAAATCGCTTTAATGACAATAAAGTTACAATTTTTTTTAGATACATTGGATTATACAAAATAATAAGTTCACAGCCTAACTGTAGTATAAATAACCATCTATATTGCATAATTTACCCTATTGAAAAATTTTTATAGAATAATTTTATAGGGTTTAATATGATGTGTATTTACAACCGAATTAATAGGATTCTATCAGTCTATATAAGATTTTCTTTTGTGTACTCAAGAAATCCTTATAAAAGTTTGTTTACGTTTGAATTTATAGGATTTAATATGTGTATTTGCACTCGAATCAATGCGTTTTTATCAGACTTTATAAGATCTTTTCAATAGGGTAGTATATAATAATAATGTTATAGGCAATGTGAGCCACCTAATGTCGATTATCTTATACGTGATTTTTCGCGTTCTAATTTCTCTTTTACATATTGAACATTAACTGATAATGCTCGATGACTAACAACTGGCTTTTAACGCAATTTTATCGGCAGTCACGTGTAAAGCACATTGATTAAAACTATAATTAGTTTACTATAAATTTTCCCTTTAATTAAAATTGAAAATTTGTACGAACGATTGTCTTGTAAAAAAAAGAAACTTTAGGCATCGGTTAAAACAGCAGGAAACCAGTGAGCTTTCGAGAGCTCCCCGTTACGTATTTCTACTAAAAGTACTCTCAAAAGTATTACCGTAAACATTCCAGCGCTGAGCAAGAGCACCAGTATGTGCTAATCAGTCATCGGACGTCTCGGCGCACGTGTGGAAAGAAAACTCTTCAGTTTTTCCCGGCGATCGTCGTGATCGATTAGCAAACCTGGACGGTCCATCGTCGGAGCGAGGGTTTTACCTGTTGATGAGCAGCCGAGCACTGCATTGTTCACTTCTAGGCAAGGTCACACTTTCACGCGCAGATAGCGATCTCAGGGATATTGGATTTTTACGTCAAGTGCTCTGGGCGCTTTGTTGAAAGTATAATAAAGTTTAGCTTTTTCAATTTTCAGTGTGGCTTGTGTGAAGAAATTTTAGTTAGCTGAAAGAAGAAACTTTGCTAGAAGAGCGTGGGAAAAGAGTAGGAGTAGATAAGTAAATGTAATAGGGATTTACAGGAATGTAGAAAAAGTAGGAGTGTTGAAATACCGCAGGAAAATTCTTTAAGGTGAAATAACACTCCGTAGCTTTACCGCTGTACATTTTTCCTATAACGGTAATAAACTGTTCAGAATTGATACATGTTATTGAACTTTGTCATATTTTCGAAGAATTTTTTCATAACAAAAATTTATTAATTTTTATGAAAATAAAATTTTAGTTTGTGAAAGATATTATCAATTTATTAAATGAAATTATGGCACATAAAAAGAGGTTTTTAGAATTTTGCAACTTTGAATATTTAAATCTGGATAAATTAAACGTAATACAACTATATTGCTCTAATTGATTTAATTTTCACAAAAAGTATAAAAGGAAAAAGAAATTTTTTTTAAATATTCTAGTTACTCACAAAAAAAATGTGTTCCTTATTAAAATAACATATAAAATTCATAGAAGCAATTAATAATGGCAAGTAACTATTTCCGTAATTCTCGCAATGAATTTTTAATATTTATTTTTTTCCATTCATAATTCAGAATTTACAATACGTTCTATTTCTGAGTTTGAAATCCCCAGAAGAATCACTAAAAAACTTCATATTCCTACAGTTGGCAATTGGCATCACTGGCTCTGAGCTACAATGGTCGTCACATGACAGCGACGGGTGTCTCTGGAGTTGATCTTCATCCACCCGTGCAATATCGTGTGCGAGAAATTGCGAAGAGAGGAGCCGCAGGCCTTGAGGCTTCTTTCTTACGAGCCAATCCTGTACAAAAGTAACTTTTAGTCTGATCTTTTTCTTTTGAGTCTACGCACATTTCACTCCGACAAGTATGAAGCTGAGATACCTCCTGAGCTCCACCTTTGCGGGCACCGCTTCAGCGACTATTCTTATTTTAGGTAAAAATTGTTTTCTTAGTGCTCGAATTTGTAATATCCCTTTATTTTTCGCTTTTTTATCGAAACATTCCGACCGTCAATAATTTTGAAATAGAATCAATAATGTACGATTTCTTTTCATGAGTTTGATCTAGCAAGGAATAATCGTATGATTCTTTTTCAGTACTTTATCATGTCTTCACTGGTAAGGGAGAGCGGGTTAGTGTTGGCTGGTAAGTTATTGTAGAAGTAAATATATTAATTATCCAAAAAGCAACAATTTTTAGTTTGATTATTTTAACTATTAAGTATATGATAAAATGACCTCATTTAATCTTTTGAATATGGGTAAAATTTTGAGAGTTGTGTTATTTGGATGAATTAAAGATATAATATTGCAGTTTTTTTTATCAGCACTTTACTTTTTATAGGTTTCTCAATAACACTTCACCTTACATGTGGGCCACACTTGGCATTGGTCTTACCGTTGCCCTTTCTGTTGTCGGTGCTGCTATGTAAGTTTACATTTTTTTAAAATTATTTTAGTTAATGAATAAAAATATTTATTTAGTATATATATATATATTTATATTATGTATTTATTTAGTATCTAATTTTTCTTGTTCCAAATTTTCTAAAGAGTACAATTTTTAACATATAAATATATTATTATATATATTATTAAAATATTTTATTATAATCTATTACATGCAATTATTATTTTATAGGGGCATCCATACAACAGGTGTCTCCATTATTGGAGGTGGTGTAAAAGCACCTAGAATCAAAACAAAAAATTTAATATCTGTTATCTTTTGTGAAGCTGTTGCTATTTATGGTCTTATCACAGCTATTGTACTTTCTGGTATGCTTGAAGAATTTGATAATAGCAAAATAGAGGACTCTATTTCTTTGAAAGCTCAAACTTGGATGGCAGGTCATCTAATGTTTGGAGCAGGACTAGCTGTAGGACTTGTAAATCTTTTTTGTGGGATTGCTGTTGGAATTGTTGGTTCTGGTGCAGCGCTTTCAGATGCTGCAAACTCAGCCCTGTTTGTAAAAATCCTTATTGTCGAAATTTTCGGCTCTGCCATTGGTCTATTTGGACTTATTGTGGGCATCTATATGGTAAGTTAAAAATAAACCAAACTTAATTTTTCAAGTTAACAACTAATTTTATTTTTTTAGACTTCAAAAGTGAAGACAGGAAGTAGCAACTAAAAATTATATTTCCATTGATCAAATGTGCAAACAAGTATTATTTAATAACTTATTGTTTGAAGAAAAAGAAAATGAATATAACGTTTCTTTTTTGAAACATCGAGATTTTACTGGAAATAATATGAAAACGAGTAAATGAATAATTTAACTCGCTTAAAAAATTAAAAAGTATGAAAAGTAAGTACTATGAAATCGTAAACGGAGGTTGAATAACCGTCAAAATATATCACGTGCAAAAAAGACAATAGACTAATTTATCATCCTTCAATAAAGTAAAGTCGTTTCACTTTGAGACAAGCTTCCACTCTCAAAGTCAACCGATGATTTTATTGTCTTCATGTTTCAATTATAAATGATGTAAATATTATTTAAGCAGCTGACACCATTTATTTTTCTCAATAATTTATTGAGAACTACTACTTAATGTAGAAAAGTTTTGTTAAATGTTTAAATATCATGAGAAAAAATTATAGTAGAGTTGCATTCCTAATTAAGAAAGTACAGTTTGTGAAATAAAAACACTTTAATTTCTTAAACAGTGTTATATGTATTTTGTATAAAATTAATCACAGTTATTCATGAATGGAAATCGTCTTATTTGATATAATATACGTATAATATAAAAATATATCTATTATAAATGTAAATATTTCATTCTAAACAAAACAAAACAAAGGCACTTTATAGCTTTTGGCAGTATTTCAGATAGCAGTGGATTCATATAAAAGATTAGCTTCCACCATATATATCATATATTAATTATAATTGTAATTTTGTAAATAATTACAATTGTAATTACTGAGTAAAATAAAAATAAAATTTCATTAAAAAATTAACCTATTTCTTCATTTACTAAGTAAAACTTTGTGAATATCTTTAAAAGATGCTTCTAAACTATTTACATACTCCTTAGCACTTCTATGATCGCGATAACTTGTAACAACAACTCCTAATCTTTTATCTTGAATCATGTATCCAATACCAAATCCATCATTAACAACAGGACCAAATCCTCCTGCAATGACAACTGGGCTTGATAAAGTTGATGTAGACAAAATATTATGATTAATTTTTTGATAAGCAGAATCGTTGAAAATGTCTGGTTTTTTATCTAATTTTTCAGCCACTTTTCTTAAAGCAAACAGATGGCGATCGAAACCTTGACCTAAAAAAAATAAATCACGTGAACTTTTGTTTTTCGAAATCACAATTTTTATGAGTGAGTTAATTAATTAGGTTAAATTATTAAGGTTTAATAATTAATTACCCATTGCAGCTTCTTTCAT
Organism: Ormyrus thymus; assembly: GCA_035582935.1. Lineage (NCBI taxonomy): Eukaryota > Metazoa > Arthropoda > Insecta > Hymenoptera > Ormyridae > Ormyrus > Ormyrus thymus. Next base: position 5,708,051 of record JAWWEM010000054.1, on the reverse strand, counting down.
AAGAGTAATATGAGCATTACTAGAATCAATAATCATCTTTTTAATTTCTTGAATAGATAATTCTGACACATTTTTAGTCATTGTTGAACATAAATTTTTTGTTTGAACAGTACAAGGTCTCAATGTTTCAGTCCTTCCATGTTTGAAAGCAGCTGTACTGCAGGATTCATAAGTAGCTACTGATTTTGATTCTTGTTTAAATAAAGCTAATTGGAAGACTAGTTGCATCACAGCATCTGGACTTACTCCAAAATTTTTACATTCTTTTTTTCCAAAACCTTCATAAATCATAAAGCCAATGTCTAAACTATTTGTCCATTTCTTATATTGAGCCTTTTCCTTCGAAATGCAGTCTTTTACTCTATCATCTATTTTAAAATCCAGTCTTTCAACTAGAGATGATTCACCAGAAAGATTTTTTTCATCTTCTGGATGAAATAGCGGTTTTTCGGAACTGTCTTTTTTAATATCTTGGAAATAACGTAAAATAGCTACACCATCACCCCAAGAATGTTCAAAATTTATTCCAGCAAAACCATCTTTACTAATAATTAAAGAAAATGATTTATCAAACCATCTGTTCTCTGCCCCACCATGGAGATATCTTCTTAAAAGTTTAATTTCATCTGAACCTATAGGTTCATCATCTAAAATTAAAACAAATGCTGCAGAATCAATTTTTTTTAGAATTTCTTTATTTCCTATTTCTATAAGATGAGATCGAATATTAGCCCAATTATTTCTCTCTGAAGCTGTCAAAATACCAACTGCATTTTCTGTCTCTGGTCTTTGATCTTGCAGAATATGCTGTAAATTTATTGCAATTTCTTGTGGGGGTACAATATTACCTTCTTCGTTAAAAACATTAAATGCATAAAAATGTCCTTTTCTCATAGCAACAATATGTTTAGTTGATTTATCCATTACAATTTTATCTTTTTCTATTAGGGGGATTCTTGTTGAATTAAATAAATTTGAATATTGGGACATGTCAAGTGGATATGCCTGTGCAGAAAATTAAAATAAATATTTATATTTTAAATATAATTTAATTTTTAAATATGAGTTGTAATACTTGCATTCATTAAATATGCTCCATACCATGAAATGGAAGATGGTAACAAACTAGTAAAAGTTCGAAAAGTTTTGGTATCTGATTTTTTAGGATTCATATGAAATACTTCTGGTTCAAGTAAATTCGCTCTCAAGGATTTAAGAAACCTTAGTGAGGACATAACAAGATTTGTTGCTTTGACAAGTTGTCCATTATATTGCTCATTAGTTTCTGGACTAAAAACTAAAAATGGATTATAATTAATTGGAAGAGGCTTCCGATCTCTCAAATACATGTCAAACCAAGGCTCGCTAATATAACTTGTGTGTTTATTTGCAGCATCGAAATCCTTTAATTCTTCATGTAATGCAACACCTTCTCCTTTCAAAAACTTATCAATAATTACTTGAGTCTTTTGCATTTCTTCTTCTTGAAGTAATGGCCTTTGAGCATTCAAGTAGCGCCTACATGTATCTTCCAGTTTTGGGATTGGCAAACGAGGAAGTGAAGGCTGAAAGTGCATAGTTGGCACTTTACTTCTTTGCATATACTCATAATCATCATTTACTGCTAAGGTAGTCCTAAAAATTACAAATACTTTAGCTAAAGAAAATTAAAAATTAATTTTAATGAAAATATTGATACAAATATTACTTTGTGCAACAAAAATAGGTAAAAGCAGGCTCATTGGCAATCTAAAACGAAAAATGGTAAATTATGATATTAGTTAATAATTATTAATTAAAAAAGATAGAGTAAAAGCAGGCTCATAGACAATTTAAAACAGCAAATGGTAAATTAAGTAATTAATGCTAAATTATTAAATTTATAATTTTAAATTATGAATAAAAAATGAAAAAAATATAAATTTTATTAATATTTCAAAGTTATAACACCAATTTTAAATATAATTATTAGTATAGTAGAAAAAATTAGATTTACTTTTTATGTTTACAATTGTGTATTAATATTTACTGTTATGTTAATTAAACCACTACGAATAGCCTACATAATTGTAAAATAAAAAGAAACATTTCAATTAATTTTTACCCTTTTTTGTAATAATAAAATTCGTCTAGCAATAATTAAGGACATAGTTTAAAAAACAAATTCTGTAAATATTCGAAATTATTAACAATTAATATTAAATAGATGACAAGCAAGTGTTGATGAATATATATTTGTCATATGGTAAGCAAAAGTGGTAACGCACTGCACTATTGATAAGTAGCGCCGTCATGCGGGCAGCGGTTCCCCTTAGTTCCTCCCCTTAGTTCTAGTTCGGCGTCGCTAGCTGCGTTACATTCACGAAATATAAGCCGGCGAGCACAAAAAAAAAAACGTTTATGTTTAGCGTTGTATTGACAAGTTCTGTGTGCTGCGTTTATTATAACGCGTTTTATAGATTATTCTGACATTATAAAATTTATTGAAAATGCCAATATTAGATAAAAGAAAGGGCGACGATATTGTGTCTCTTGTTCCAGCTTCAAAAAAGACAAAAAATGAAGTGGTATTTAGTAGCCGAGAAAAGGCTGTTGTTCAAAGTGTAAGTCTAACCTTCAAATTATCTTTTCATTCTAGTGTTTGCAAAATATATTTTTTAAATTGTTGTCATTAACAATTTTATACAATAAAAATTTTAATTTATTAAATATGTCACTTTTAGGGACCACCAAGAACCTCATCTTTGATGGCCCCAATTATGCTTTTAGAGGGACATCAAGGAGATGTCTTTTCTGTTAAATTCCATCCAGAAGGCCAGTATCTTGCTTCAACTGGATTTGACCGACAAATTTGTAAGTTTCAATGCAATTTTTTTTTTCAATTCAATTATAAAATAGTTAATTTCATCAATTCTAAAATTTTCACTTTTTACTTTTAATAGTTCTTTGGAATGTTTACGGAGAATGTGAAAACATCTCGGTTATGACTGGACACAGTGGAGCAATCATGCAATTACAATTCAGTCCAGATGGCAATAACTTATATACTGCCAGTACAGACACCACTATAGGCTTGTGGGATGTAATAGCTGGAGTAAGAATTAAAAAACTAAAGGGTCATACTTCATTTGTAAATTGTGTCAGTGGAGCCAGGAGAGGATTAACACAATTGTGTTCAGGTAGTGATGATGCTACAATTAGAATCTGGGATCCCAGAAAAAAAGGCAATTGCCATGCCTTAAATAATACATACCAGGTTTGTATTGAGAAACGATGTTATTTTGTACAAAATTTTAATTTTAATATTATAAATATCAATCTTAAGATTCAAAAAATTAGATTTTTAACAAATTTTAATTTACTTTTAGGTAACTGCAGTAACTTTTAATGATACTGCAGAGCAAGTTATAAGTGGTGGCATTGATAATGATATTAAAGTATGGGATTTAAGAAAAAATGCAATATTATATAAAATGAAAGGCCATGTTGACACTGTAACAGGTTTAGCATTAAGTCCTGATGGTTCTTATATTTTATCTAATGCAATGGATAATTCCTTGAGAATTTGGGATGTCAGACCATTTGCACCATACGAAAGATGCGTAAAAATATTATCAGGCCACCAACATAACTTCGAAAAGAATCTGCTTAGATGTGCTTGGTCCATTGATGGCAGCAAAGTCTCAGCTGGTTCATCAGATAGATTTCACTATATTTGGGATACAACAAGTCGACGAATAACATATAAACTTCCTGGTCACAATGGCTCTGTGAATGATATCGATTTCCATCCAAAAGAACCCATTGGTAACTAATTTTTATTAATCTCTTTCAATATATTTAAAACTTTTATTTGTATAACATATTAATTTTCTTTTGCAGTGTGCTCTGGTTCAAGTGATAAACAAATTTATTTGGGAGAAATTGAAAATTAATGAAATTTATTTCAAATTCTGTATAAAACGACTATGAAAATGTAAAATAGGCTTTTAATCTAGATTACGAATTTTGTATATTAAGTTTAAATAAAAAATTAAGATTTTATTTCATTTATTATTTTATTTTATTCTTAAAAATGTATAATTTAAATAAAAATAAAAGTCTCAAGGCTTAGTGTAATATAATTTATTAAATAATTCTACGTGTACAAATAGTAATCGTAATTAGACAGGTAACTTGTATGCCTCCGCCATTACCACCTATAACGATTTTAACGCCTGACTAGGTAGTTCATTTGACCATTATTGAATGCGTTCGTGTATTTATATAGCACCGAGTAAATGCAAATTATTCCCATAGAATTGACGAGTTTCTATTTCTTCGTAATATTCATAATAATTTCTTCGTCTTATTTTTGTGATAAAATCATGGAAAACGAAGAAGTACTTAACCAGCTAAGCAGACGTTCATTGTACTTGAACAATTCATTAAGGATATAAGTATCCTATATTTCACTATTCTTTTTTCCCGTAGTGTTAATTATGTTCGAAAAAATTAAAAGCAATCTTATTATAGAATTAAAACTAATCATAGACAATACTATTATTATTATTTACATATAGTATTATTAGAAATGGCTTCAATTTGAAAAAAAAAACTATCAATTATGAATTATCTCTAATATTCATATAATTAAACAGATTCGTAATTTTTTTATAATATATAAACATAATCATAACTTAGTGAATTACTAAAAATATTGTGGCTTAATTAATAATTGTCGTTTGTATTCTTATACTCAAAAACATTGAGATATAAATGATATTTGAACTTCGCGCAACCACGCCTGCGCATTAAGCACTTAAATACGCGGGAACAGTGAGTTTTAATAACACGACGAGCGACGTTGAGACTTAGTCAGCATCGTTCCTTTATAAATTTGTTATTAAAAAAATCATAGTCATTGATATTCATAAATGTCATTAATTAAACTATTCTTGCAGTATTTCGTATTATTAAAAACTGCTTCAATACGTACGTGCATATGCACTCTTGGTTATGCACGAGTCTACAAAAAGCGCGCGCCAAAACAGCATCTCCTCTCGATCGTAAAAAACTTTGTTTAACACATGAGAAAATTTAATTTGTTTTGATAAGTTTTAGCTATAACAATTATTAAAAATGCCACTCGTTAAACAACCGATGCGTTATGCTCATCCAGAGGGTCATACTGATGTTTGTTATTTTACAGGTGAAAAGTAAGTATAATTCTTAAAGAAATCTGTATTATATTTATCAAAATAATAGGTAACATTTTTATTGTTAAATTTTAGAGGTGGGCTAATTACTTGTGGTACAGATGGAGATGTTCGAACATGGATAAATTTGATGGATGATGATCCAACAGCTAGTTGCATTTCTGAAAAGGCTATATCTGTTATTTCCAAGGTATTTATTATTTGATAAAATATTTGTAATTATTTATTTGTTAAACTAAATGTTTAATTAACTTATTAGAAAGAAAAAGTGTATGTTGGGAATGATAATTATTCAGTACAGATACTTACACATCCAGATCTTGAAAAAGAAGGAATTGTTACAAGATTTCAAGCTGCAGTATCTGCATTAGCAACTACAAAAGATAGCAATTTAATTGTATCAGGGGGATGGTATTATTAAATTTGTTTTATATATGTACTTTTTTTTATTATTTAAGGTCTAAAATATTATTCAATGACTATTTTTAGTGACATGCGGATACAAGTTTCAAATATCGTTACATCAGATGCTTTTGAATTAACTGGTCATGAAGCTCCCATTTTAGGATTATCACTGGATCCAAAAGAAGAATTTATTGTAATATATAAACTTAAATTAAATTAGAAATTTTCAATTTATCAGTTATTACAAAGCTTTATTTTTAGGCATCGTCAAGTGGTGATGGTTCTATTAAAGTGTGGAGTATTAAGAATAAAAGATCTGTCCATACTTGGAATAATATTATTCCAAAGAGTAATAATTTTTTTACAGCAAAAGTTTATGCAACTCCATCTTTTCATAGTAAAACTGGAGAATATCTTGCTTATCCATGTGGTAAAGATGTTGTAATTGTAGAAAGGTCTTCATGGAAAGAGTCATTTAGATTCAAAGCAGCTGCAATAAAAAATGTATAATAAAAAGATTAATATATAATACAAAGAGTACTTGCAACAAATTTACATATTAAATTTTGTCTATTTCAGGAACTCAGTATCTGTAAATTTTCTGAATGTGGAAATTTTATAGCAGCAAGTTCTACCTATGGTGAAATAATTGTATGGGATTTTGAAAATAAAGAAATAGTGGGATATGTTGATCATAATCAAAATGCGAAGATTACTTCTCTAGTTTGGAATCCAAAACAACCAAATGAAATTGCATTTTGTGATGCTCTTGGGCAACTTGGTTGTATTGATGTGGTATGCATTTATATAATTAAAATTAACAATTTAAAATAAAATCATTCAAGATTCCATTAATATTAATAACTTTTTTTATTAAGCAAATTCCAAAGGATAAATCTCTTGATGTAGCAGCAGAATGTGCAACAAATGAAAATCTTGATAATGATGGTTTTATATTTGACAATATTAATGATGATTCTGATGACGATAATGCAATATCTTTGAGTAAAATAAAAGCTTCTGTTCTTGATGATCAGCAAAGTGTATCTAGCAACGTAACTGAACAAAAACAAGAAGAAAAACGTATTTTGCCTGAAATAAATTTACAGGAACCATTTCAACCTGGATCTTCTCCAGTTCATCTATTATCACGCTACATGGTATAATTAAGAAGTTAATTTGTACAGAACGTCATACAAAATTTTATTTAAAATAATATTATATTACAGGTTTGGAATGATGTAGGAATAGTTATGTGTTTCAATACAGAAGAAGATGAAAATAGTAGTATAGAAGTTAATTTCCACGATGTGACAGTGCATCCTGCTATGCACATTAATAATTATTTAGGTCATACAATGGCAGCATTATCAACAGAAGGCCTTATTCTAGCTGCTCCTAGTTCTGGTAGTTCTGCTAGCAAAATCGTTGTTGTAGCTTTAAGAGGTATCATTTAAAAATTTTGTTATATTAATAAAATATGAATATATTTTTCTTAAAAATATTTTATCTGATTTTTAAAACGAATATAAGGAATATAATGATATTCTCGTCAAATTAGGTTGGGGTTCTGGCAGTAAAGAATGGACTATGGACCTTCCTGATGGAGAAGAAGCATTAGCTGTTGCAGCTGGAAATAATTTTGTAGCTGTTGCAACTAGTGCACGGAATTTAAGATTGTTTATGCCAGGAGGAACTCAAAGGGAAGTTATAGCTTTACCTGGACCAGTAGTTGCTTTGAATGGTTTTGGAAATAATTTGGGTGTTACTTATCATTCTAGTATAGGTATACTTTTCATTAACTTTTAACAAATTTAAGCAAAATATATGTTTTTTTTCTAGGTAGTTTGTTAAATCTAAGTTGATATTTTGAAAAATAATTTATATTTTAATTTACTAAGATCTAAATTTGACTCTGAGAAAAAATGTAAAAGAAGAATATTTATACAACCGAAAAAATACTTCTAATCAATGCTTTGCTATCTTTTTTTTAAATTAACAATATCTAAATTTACAATATTGTATCCCTATTGCAAAGACCTCATAAATCCCGATAAAAAGGAGCAGAAACCTCATAGAATCCGATAAAATTTTATCGG
>JAWWEM010000054.1:5664836-5700249 GCA_035582935.1 Ormyrus thymus | reverse complement strand
GGGGTAGGTACTATCGCTCATTTCTGGCGACACTTTTCCTATGGGCTCTGGCGTTCTATTTAGGTCTATCTTCGTTGACTAGGGGAGTAGGGACTAGGAACACTATCGCTCTTCGCGCCCTAGAGTATACAGATTAGAGTAAGCGAGACAAGGCAGCGCGACTGGTAGAAGTGACTCAATTGACTCCAGCTCTGAGCTCGACCTCTGTTTGGGACTTATGAAAATTCAACGCTGGTGTCACTAGCTGTGTACAGTCATACAGAGTGTGAGCGAAGATGCTAAGATAATAAGTTGAATTTTCAAATAACCCTGTAGCCTATGGATTTCGTACGAACTAATATCTGAACGATGTAAGTAAATCAAGCACACCCAGTGTCGACAAACTGGTCTTAGAACCTGTCATAAAAAGGATAAAGTGAAGCCAGAAGCGGAATCGGAAATCGCGCGCGCAATCGCGAAGCGGAGTTGTCTTCTTTCCAGGTTCCTTATACACAAATACACTCCAGTTGCGAATCGTCCACCCTACTGTGCAGAGTGTTATACTTCGAGCCTTTATAGTGTATTCCAGGAGAAAGAAGCGCAAAATTAATTTTCGAAAAAGTGAGAGGAAAAAGGAAGCGACGCCGGACAAATTATGAATCCGAACGAAGTGCGAATGCACAAACAAAACTAAAATCAGTGTTAACCCGACATGAACGAAAAGTTGATCGCTCGCTGTCAAGTGTAAACTATAAAACACAAAGCACCTTCACCCAAACTTGCGCACCTTTGAGGTTAGAATCTTAGCGCTTCTGCTCGAGCTTTGGATATAGTTTAATGATGATGCGAAGAATGCTAACAAAGCAATGGATTTTGTTCGTTTTTGAGGTTTCTAGCTAGGGATGTGGCCAATACAAAGGGATATATCTGCGCTGTGATCTGCGAAGTTTAACTTTCATTGCTCCAGTGACTTGTATACAGTGGTAGGATTAAATGAAAAAATTTATTTTAAATTTATATTCTGAGGAATCATTCATTGATAAAGTATTGGCGTAGGATGACAAACAATGAATCGGGATGAATCTCGAAGGTCTAAACGTTGCAAACCTGACAGGGATTTTGAGATGCATCCAAGAGGTATTATGGTGAATGACTATGATGATGAACGAACTTTGGATGAGGAGGAGGCTTTGGAAGGTAGCGAAGACACTCACAATGAGTTGTCAAATCTTCAAAAGGTAATAAATATCTATTATATTCAAAAATATATAGTTAAATTACTTAACTCTGTTGGCCTATATCAATAATTTTTAAAATTGAAATTTAAAAATTAAAAATGTTTATTTAACCAGCAATAATATTTTATTTCCTGAAGAAAAAAATTAATAATTAAATTTATAAATTTATTTTACACAGGAAATTCATAATTTTTAAAACTCTTGTATAATGCAGTCAATGAAATTGATTGTAATTGAATCTGTACAGGAATTCCAATAGCTATAATAGACAAAAGAACAAAATAAAAATTTATAAAATTCATCTAAAATTTAAAAAAATTTATGAAATAATTTTTATTCTAGAATTAAAATATTATTTTTAGCTGAACAAACCAATTTTTTCTATTTAAAATAGTTTGAAATGCTCTGGTAAAATGTTAAAAAAAGTCCTACTTTCAAAAACGTAAAATGGAAATTTCATTAAAGAGCACTTGAAGCAAGGGAAAAATTATTTTACTTTAAGAATATAAAATTCATTCAAAGAGGCATGGGTTAGTTTGTGCACCTAAAAATTATATACTTAAACATTGTGCATTGGTAAAATTTATACAAAGATATATTGCACTATGTACTAAAGTATGACAATTAAAATGTTCATGAATTGCATTACGCCTTTAAATAGAGAGAATTTCTTTTTACAAATGTATTTTACCGATTTATTGTACTTTCTAACAGTGTATAAAATTAATAAGAAAAATCTTTTGCTTTACTTTTCAACAAACAAAATTCTCTAAATTATAAAAAATTAATATGCAATTGTAAAAAAGAAAATTACAGCTGCCTGAAATTGTACAAGTAAATAGTTTATAATATTTTGAAGTAAAGAATGTCGTACTCTGTTCATTCTATTAATTGAAGAAAGAAGAGAATTTGATGTTAATTTTTTTTTATAAACGAAGATTTTTGTCTTTTCTAGCAACTTCTTATAGTAACTCTTAATAGTAATTTCGAATTCTTAGTATTAATTCTTAATTTTTAGTATCAAGGGAGTAAAGTACGATTTTACACTTCGAGTGTTGCGCGATGACGCGCGGGGTGTAAAGTCGTACGCCCGAGATACTCTCTCTGGCTTTAATTAATATTTCTTAATAATTCCAACGGCATATTTATTGCTAATTTGTTGCCCAAAATTCAATTTTGTTGCTCTAGCTAATTTCGAGAAACGTGGGCTGCCCAGCTACAGCCTTAAGCTAATGTATATAACCATAATTAATATTTCTTCATGATACAAACTATTGTTTATATTTCGTTTATTATTTCTAAATATTGTTTTATTTTCCTATGTTAATCTTTAAACATTGTTTTTGGAGAGTAATGTAAGCATGCGCAGCGTTAGTTACTACCGTTTTTGTATCACTCTGTAAAATGACTATTTAGTCCGTTTATATAATAAATAAATAATTATTAGTTTTCTATATTTAAGGGGAGACTATAGATAAATTTAAATTAGCTTTAAATTAACAGATACAGATCGTGTCGGCATTTTGCCCGTACGATAAATAAAATTAATAAATAAATAAAAAATAATTAATTTAAATATTTATACTGTTAAAGTATTTATGATCTAACAATGTTAAAATAAATAACAATGCTTTTTAATAGTTTTTTGATAACTATGATAATAACTAAAAAGGAGAGTGTCGATCCACCGGATCGCCGATCTTGGTGAAACTGAAGGATGTTATTCCTTATCCAAAAATAGAAAACACATGTCTCAGTGTTTAATTCATTGGAATTTTATAGCAGATGTATGAGTGTTTTTCGAAAAATCTAGGGGAAAATTGCGATTATATACAATTTAAATATTTCCATTACTATAATACTTAGCATATTGAACGCAAGAGCTTTAATTTAAGACCAGTTGTATTAAAAAATATTTATACGTTCCAAAATTATGCTTAATATAAAATAAGGATAAAATTCATTAAAAATGAACTAGAACTAACGCTTTTAAAATATAAGTCATTTTTTTTAATAGTAATTTAATCTTGTATAACTTTGGAACGTTATAAATATTTTCTAATCAATCTAATCTCAAATTAAAACTCTTGCTATATACTTAAATTTCAGTTTCGTTCAATGCGCAAAGATTTATAGTAACGGAAATAATTAAATTTTTGAAATCGCAATTTTCTCTTACATTTTTCGAAAAATGTTCAAAACTCTGTTGGTAGGTCCCAACGGAAAAAACGCTGAGATGCGTGTCCTTTTTTTTTGGATAAGAACTAACATCCTGCAATTCCAGCAAGATCCAGTATCCGCTGGGCGAACACTTTCCCTGTTTTAAAAAGTTTTTAAAGACAAAAAGAATTCATCTTACAAATCTTATTTTATTATAAAATGTTACAGACGAGTGAAATTAATTAACATGCACCAATATTTTTTAGGAAGGCGATATGCCTTTGAAGGAACTTCTAGATTTGTACGGCTATGACAATTTGGCTTGCCAAAATCCGAAGATTGCCGAAGAAGAAGAAGATGAAGACGACGATGATGATGAAGAAGATGACGACGACGACGACGAAGACGATGATCCAACTAGTTACGAGCCAGATCTTAAACAGTTTTATACAGAAATGGTGAAGGCCGAGGAAAATGAACCGCTTAAAAGACCATCTTCTGCTAAACCTGATGATCCAGCCGGACTTGCCGAGGCTGCTGCAATTGTGTCCGAAATTAACGCGCAGTAAATAATCTTTCATTTACATTTATATTTTGTTCTTTTGAAATTCTGCAAAAGAGAATGATTAATATTTTAAAACAGATTTTTTGATAACATCTTTATATTTAATGTGTACTTAATATACGTAATTAATTTATTACTATATACTGATTTAGAAAAAAACATATAAAGAGTTATCTATAGAACGTTAGTGTTATCTAATATTTTTTTTGATTTATTAAACCAGCAAAAATTAAATCTGCAGGGAAGCTACATGTGATACAGATTGATGTAGTAACTCCTATAGAGGTAAATCTAGGTTTACCTGTACATAGGTCTGGCTAAACTTAAAATCTAAGAAAACTTAAAACTAGCTTAAATCTAAAATAAAATTTGTTAATATATATTCAATAAATAAACAGTGAATAGTGTGTCATAACAAAATAAAGTTTTACTATCATTTAGCACTTTTATAATCTTTACTTTTTAACCCTGATATTTTCTGCGTAGCTCGAGTGCAGGTAACACTGATTCCAAGATAGAGGGCCCGAATACTGGCGATGCCGGTGGTATAATCATCGATGGCTCTGGTGTTTCCACGGAAATGCGGTCGAACCTCGAAAATGCCAACAGCACCAGCATATCTCCGGACGGTACAGTTATTGTTGGGGGTGGCGGTGGCGGTGGTGGTGGTGGACCCGCCCGCTTGCTGCGCAGCGTCTCTCGTCCACAAAGCGAAGAAGAAGAAGACGACTGCGATTACAGTCCCGATGAAGAGGAGTGGAAGAAGACGATAATGGTTGGTAGCGATTATCAAGCGGCGATACCTGAAGGACTCTGCAAGTATGACGATGCTTTGCCCTACGAAAACGAGGACAAAATGCTTTGGGATCCTAGCCATATCAATGAAAAGGCGGTTGAAGAATTTCTCGGCAGAGCTCAGATACCTGTTGTCAAAGGTACTTCTTTGCCTAGCGGCAATCACGTCAGAGATGACGAACAAGCACTGTATCTGTTGTTGCAGTGCGGTTTTAATCACGAAGAAGCACTCAGAAGGCGTAGAATGAATATACTACCACCGTCGGAAAATGTTAGTCTTTGGTCCGAGGAAGAGTGTCATAATTTTGAAGCGGGATTAAGAAATTACGGCAAAGACTTTCATCTCATTCAAAAAAACAAAGTGAGTGGAAAAAGCAGAAATGAAAACATTTTCATAATTTATTTATATTGCTAAATAATTATATTTCTTTTACTTCAAAAGGTAAGAACGAGATCCGTCGGTGAACTAGTGCAGTTTTATTACTTATGGAAGAAAACTGAAAGACACGATATATTTACTTACAAAGCACGACTAGAGAAAAAGAAATATGCTCTTCATCCGGGAATAACGTAAGTTTTGAGATTTTGTTTCAAAATAGTTATGTTTGTCACTAGAACGTAAACTGAATTTTAAGGTGTCATCGGTCTTTGTATGCAAAAATTGAAAATTTACGTCCGGGTGGTAAACATTATTTTTCGACTTATTTGAGAATTTTTTTTTTATATGCTTGCCGTAAAATCGAATTTAGGTTTTTTTATTTTAATCTAATTTTTGATACTTAGTTTATGAAATTCGATTTCACGTGCCTATGCTGCGTGCTGAATGTCGCCCTCTTCGCTTACACTATATGTAAGCACTCAAAATCAGAACTGTTTCCGACGTTGAGTACAAAAAATAGTAAGTGCAATATGCGTTCAGATGATTTTCGACGAATGGGAATATTATCATCCGAACGAAGCAAGTAGTTCATGCATTCGTTACACAAATGTACAAAAGTTAGATTTATTCGGTTTACATTTTTAGAAATATTTTATTATTGAAAAATAATAACAAGGGTTTTTTTCCATTGTAGAGATTATATGGACCGATTTTTGGAGGAGCAGGAAGGTGTACGTGATAGAAGTAGTTCCCCAAACGTTAACTGTTTACTGTACGGTGACACGAAGCGACAAAGGACCAATACGAATTTGGGAGGTAATGAAGAGCTCAGTGGCAAATCAGGTGATAACTGGGATGTCAACTCTACGGCAGCGACGACTGGAACAACAACAACGATCACGACCAGTGGCGGTGGTGTTAGCAGCATGGGCGACGATTCAACTCCGGTAAACAGCGGGCCTGTGGATCCACTAGCCGTAGAACATCTTCGCAATTCATCCTCTTCAATGACTGCTTCCGTAACTGGTCAGCTTGACTACGCTAAAGCTAATAGCAGCGCAGAAGCGAGCTTATCAGGCGCGGTTGCAAGACCCTGGTCATCTTCTAATTCCACACACCCGTCATCTTCATCCTCCGCTAATCCGCATATGGCGATACAACAGCAGCAACGCAATCATCTTCATCCTCATTTGCAACAAGCGACCGGTGCTAGTGTGAATTCTGCGGGTAATACTAACAGTGCCGATGAAACGGTGCCCTCAATACGATCGGCGTCCGAATCTGTATTACCGCGATTGCATCCCTAGCGTTCACTGCTTCTCTCCAAGTCTCGTTGGGGAGAGGCGCGTTGAACGCAATACCAAATTCCTTTAATTTTCTCTTTCTAAATATTTTTACTTTTTTCTATTGTTAATCGGTATCTTTCATTTCTTCATTCTCTTCTACTCTCTTGTCTGTTTGTCTTCGTCTTGCGTTCTTCTTTCCCCATTCTCTTTACTCGTTTGGCGTGCGCGTTTTGCTGCCGTTACTCAATTGCTGAGAATTATATAAAAATATATAATCGCATACAAGAGAATTTTCTATTGATTGGCATTAATTGGTTGATGTCTTAATTTATATTAGAAATTGTTTTTGGTTTCTCAGAGATTTAAGATTATTTTTATAATGAGTATAAGCTATAAGATTGCTTAAAAATGACATAATTTTATTTTGTAATTTTGAAGAAAAAAATATTTATTTTTCTATTTTTAGAGTATTCATAAAGAATAGGTGACTAATGGTTTTACGCATTTTCGAGATTCAAAAAGCATTTCTAAAAATATAAACTTTTACTTAAGTATTACTAGTACTAAATTATTAATTTTAAACGTATTTTTTAATTTTCTTTGCAGGTCAATTCAAATTAAAAATGCTTTGCATAGGAATTATTTGACATACAATAAGAATTAATTGTATTGGTTAAATTCGAGAATTCGATAAGAATTTTTAATGAAAAACCATTGTAAATGTTTTTTGTAGCTACTGAAGAAATTAGCTATCATGCAATATAAAGAAAATAATTACAATAGAGGCTTTTTTGAAAGTTAAACATATTTTAAACTTTTAAAAGTTAAATATATTTTAAACATAAAAAACTTTAAAAAAATGTTTGTGCTACTTTTTTGTAATATAAAAATATGTATTAAATATAATATGATGATATGATCATATAAATATGATATTAAAGTGAGTATTTTGAAAAAAATACTTAAAACCTTTTCTATTTTTTTATCGTTGAAAATATTCGTAGCATCATCTTAATTTAAATACGAATGCTTCTGTTTCATTTCTCAAATATTGTGCTGAAAACTTATTGATAGAAAATTCTCTTCTTGGATTAAAGCAGTTTTATAATGTACATTAAAGTGTACATGTACGTAAAAAGGATAAAAAATCGTGACCGCTGCATTCGTCGAAGCAACCTCGAATTATATTTTTCTACTGTATTACTAAGATTTCATTGTGTCTGTCATGCTTAAATTGTAAAGTAAAAGAACGTATCAACTAAACTTTTCAAACAAAAATCTATAAAGGAAATTACAGTCGAAACTAACTATATGAAGATATATAGATATATAAATATATTTAACGGCTCGTTTAGTATGAGTCAGGTTACAATAACATAAGAATTAATATAATGTATGCAAAACTGTCTTGTAAAGAACGGTTATGATTGCGATGGTATTGGTATTATGCATACAAAATGTATGTTCCTTCTGTACAGGCGCGTTGCAATCACAACCATAATATAAAATCGATTTGGGATATACGTGTAATTGTTATAATGAAGATATTCTTCACATTGATTGTAATAATTATTCTTAAAAGACTTTCAAGAATTCGTTTTAACTGTAGTTTCCTAGACAAAAGTTGATTTATACAAAATAACATGCGCATCGGCGCTTTAATCGATGTTTCTTTTTCGACAGGCACTGTGATGTAAGAATCAACAAAGTAAATGAAAGTCGTATATAAGTATAAGACTTTGTGTTTTTGTCAATTACCATGCGTACAATTCCTATAAGTGAAGGTAAACTATTTTAAAAAGTATTTATTAAGAGTATAATATCTACAGCAACAATAAATATAGGATTATCTCAAGCAATTTTTATCATATTCTGATTAAAATTTTTATTCAAATAAAAATAGATGTAATTTTTTTGCCGTGGAATACGTAATTCAACAAAAATAAAATTCATTTTCATTCTTCAAAAAATTCTGAAAAGAAAATTTTGATAAAAATATTTCTTAAAATTTCGGTATCCATCGATAAATTTGGTTTAATAGAGACATAGAAAAAGTAGTATAGGAAATATTTTAAAAAATAATCTAAATTAATTGACCGTAGTGTTATTCGTGTTTTTAAAAATAAAAAAAAAATTTTAAGAATTTCTTAGGTTATAAAGTAAATATTTTATACATAATTGTTTTTGTTAAAGGTTTCGGAAATGTTTATTAGAAAATGACAAGATACATTTTAAAAAGACGCGTATCTCTGACGTAAATGTTTTAATCTCTTATTTATAATGCAGTTTTTCTCTCGCTTAACAAGTATCTTTAGGCGGAACATTACTTAAATCATCCATGCTCAAATTTACAAAACATTTATCAACATTTTTTTAATCGCCATCATCCAAACTGTGTGGAATCTAGGGACTCGACTACTGACTTGAGTAACTTTCCAAGTAGTGGTAGAAACTTTCCTGTATTTACAGACACCTTATAGCCGCCCGTTGTCACAACATCATTCGACGATCTTTCTTCTTTTTCTAGCGCTTCATGTGCTTCCATCATCGAGTTTTCTTCGATTTCTTTAAAAATCGGTACTTTGGTTACCGTCGAGTTTTCTTTCAATCTCGCTGGTAGTTTTTCGTTGAACTCCTCGGGAGCGAGTACTAGTCTAGATTTTTTGGCCTCGATTGGATCGACGAGAGTCGCGGACACTTGCCATTCGGCTCGCTGCTGTCC
The DNA here is from genome assembly GCA_035582935.1 of Ormyrus thymus. Classification (NCBI taxonomy): domain Eukaryota; kingdom Metazoa; phylum Arthropoda; class Insecta; order Hymenoptera; family Ormyridae; genus Ormyrus; species Ormyrus thymus. The sequence continues at coordinate 5,691,125 of JAWWEM010000054.1, read as the reverse complement.
TCTGTGCTCAAGAAAGTCGAAGAAGACGCTGAGTTCCGTTGCCGTCTCTCTGACTATGAGCTCTCTATCTCTAATGGCAAGTCTCGGACTTCTGACACCCTCCAGTGCCTGGCATAGTACGAGTACAAGGTTAACCTCGAGAGCAAGTCGCGTGTTGTTATCGTCCATGGAATCAAACCACGGGTCGCTGCTTGATCCATTGCCACTGCCGTCTCTGAACGGACTTGCTGCATTTCCATCTGTATTTCTCGAGCTCTGAGTCCCAGGACTATTTCCACGGGTCATGTGCGAGGCAGCTCGTCCGCTTAGGGGAACCAGGGCAGTAGCTCTTGAAAGTATCATGTTCTCGCAGATGAGAGGATCGAATGGTCGCTTTATAAGCCTCGGGCTACTGAGTAGTGGAACCGTAAGCTCGTGACCAGTAAGGTAACTGGCAAGGTCAAGTTTCGAAGATGATGTACTGGCGAGCACCGAGGGTCCTAGACCCGAGGAACCCGCGTAAAGAATCTTTCTAAGATCTTTCGCATGCATTCGTCGAAGGTTTTCAGGGGTGGCGCGCTCCCATTCTCGCCGCGCTGAGTCGATTCGGTCGCCTTTATTACTGAGGCTCGCATGAATTGACGAAGAACTACTCGGCCCTAGGTTTTGATCTTCTTGGTATTTAGAATTAGAATTTCTAGAAGAAAGTAAAACATGCCATTGAGCCTGGGTGAACAGTTGCGTGGAACTGATTATTGTACCATAAGTGAGTCGCGGCCCAGACATTATCGACATTTGCGGTGGACCAAAGTTCATTTCTGCCATTGGAGCGTACCTAATGATCATAAAATAAAGATTTTTAAAGATTTTGAATACAAATTGCTCTTCATGTAATAAAACTTCTATTCTGTTATAAATATAAATATTTATACTTGCTTATTTAGATAATCTGTTATATTTGTATTCTATTGTTGCAAAAATCAAATTATAAATATATCTTCAAGTAAAAAGCTTTGTTTTAATAAGTAGCTTGTTTCTGCTTCGTTCATCGACTCATAATTACAATTGGGGAAGCATCTAAATTTAATATTATTTTTTGCGAAACGTAGAAATAAAACTTAGTGCTTACCAAAAATCTTCTTGGGTGTTGATCGAATCAACAAGGGCATTGAGTCTGGGTGAAAAACGGACAAAGCTCTGCGCACAGCTCGTGTTGATAAGTATCAGTTTGTTGACGAGAAGCCGAAGCTCACCGCTCAGCTGGCGCTCATCGCAGCTTTGTAGTTCCTCGGCACTCTCCACGCTGATCCCGTCGATTATAAATTTCAGGATACGAGGCCGCAATAACAGATTTACCGTACTGTCATACGACAGATAGGTGCATTTCTGAAAAAAAAAACATTCTACATTATTTTCAGTACAACAACTGGTGTTGTTTATCAATAATTTGTAATTTTTTAATTATACTATTTGTACATTATGTAAGAATTTTTATAAAAACAGTCTAAACACGTATTTTTATACTAATAATAAATAACTTTTTTTTATTATTTTAGTAAAAATACTAAAGTAATTTAATAACTCTCATTTTATGATGGCTTAATGTACAATGCATTTTCTATTGCTGCTACTTGTGAAGAAAGTAAAGTTCACATTCATTGAACCAAGCAAATGTTCACGATCATGCACAACCAGTTTTACTATAAATAGAAAAAGAACTCACGATTAACGTCTCCCTGACAGAAGGGTGGGTCGACTCCCAGAAAATGGGTCTCACGGATAAAGCTGAGATGAGAGTAACGAGGGACTGGATCAGATCGGCGGCAACTGGGTCCGCGGTGTGCCTGAACAGCGTCGAGCCCTCCATGAGCAGGTGCTCGTGCGAGCCCAGATACATAACCACTTGCGGTACGTAGGTAGAGGCCGTCTGCGCAGACACCAGGCTCGTCACGAATTCTAGTCCTCCAGTGTACAGCGGCCACCACTCCTGACAACGCCAGCGAGCGCTGCTTGGACAATCCTGCAACCAAACGGATAGATTAATCTTTTAACTTCGGTCATTAAATATTGTTACCCCAAAAGCTTTGATGTTTCGATATGGACGCATTTACTTGCTGGTTTTCGATAAATTCATTTAATTTTATTAATAATTATTCTATCGAAACATCGAATTTTACAATTAACGTTAAGAAATAGCCTTTAGATAATGCAATATGTCAATAAGATGATGAAATACGTCAATGTTTATGTAAGGCAACTTTATTTTCAATTGTAAAATATTTATACATAAAGTGCACTGTAAGTTATTACTCTGTTCTAAAAACAAGTAAATTATACTTGAATTTGTAAAACTGAACAACGTATTCAGTGTATAATAAAAAGGAGTAATTCTAAGATATTGAAGTAAATTAAAAATATCTCTGGTATATTGTTCAAGTGATCGTTAAAGGGTGTATTATTTACAAAAATAGCGACATTGTAGTTTTCCAAATTTTAGTTTTACTTTAAAATTTTCAAGAAATATTTTGGGCAAATCAACTAATCACATCTTCTTAAGCAAGAAACTTAGTGAGACTAATGTGCTTTATTTTACAAAGCACAAAAAATGAATAAAACGAATTTAGATTTGTCTCGTAAAAATTCTGAATGTATGATATTCAAAATAATATTTTATCATTATTACCCTATTGAAAAGATCTTATAAAGTCTGATAAAATCCCATTGATTTGGGTGCAAATACACATATTAAATCCTATAAATTCAAACGTAAACAAACTTTTATAAGGATTTCTTGAGTACACAAAAGAAAATCTTATAAAGACTGATAGAATCCTATTAATTCGAGTGCAAATACACATATTAAATCCTATAAAATTATTCTATAAGAATTTGTCAATAGGGTAGTGCCTTTTCTGCACTCAAGTAAATCTTTTTCATTTATTATTATATTACATTTAATAAACTTTACACTTAATTGACTAATTGATAATCTACCTCATGGACGAATTCTTCGCTGTACATTTTATTATTAACACTTTTATTGCAGTATAATTCTTTTAAAATATTATGCATAAATTGTTCAGTGGTACTTTCTTACTAATTTTTATAGTTTTATACTAATTTTAATTTTATTTATCATTATTGATATAAAACAATGGTTTTGTGGTCTCTACTCTATTTGAAATATTATATAAAAGTGTTAAAATAACTATATAAGTGAAAAAGAAGCTTTATAAAAATAAAATATTTTTAAAAAATTCAGAGCATAATAACAATAAATGTGTACTTACTTTCACTAATATAAAAGCATTTTTGTTTTCTGAATTTAAATAAAATAATTTAATTAGCTGTTCTTAAATTTATGTATAATTAGAATTTTTTATTTTTTTTTTTAACGTTTTTCTTATCTATATAAGAAAATATAGGAAAATAGAATTTAAAGTTTTAATGATAAACGTTCTTAATTAAGATATTTTATTTTTTAATTAAAAAATCAATCATTTATACTATGCACAAAAATTGTATACATTTCTTTCAACGTTTAGTTGAGCTTTTAGTATTATTATTTATAATGTAAGGATCAAACTTACAGAATAAAATGATCAATCAAAGCTTATTGATGTTTACACTTGAATGAATTACATTGATTTTTAAGATCGTCTATTACATTAAAATTTTGTATATTATGTTACAAATTGAATAAATGTATTAAAATTTATATCTTAATAATCATTTTGTAACTTCTATTTTTCACTCAATAAACTTTATAAAAATAAAGCAAAAGAAAAATCTTACCTCATACAATGAAATCTGCAAACTATTTTTAATGTCCTTAGGCGGTATCAAAGCTAACCAAAGTTTAGCGATGGCTTCTTCGTCGACTGGAATGGGATCGTGGAAGGACATAGCTATTGTGCTAAGAAGTGTAAGCGCAGATTTACTAAATTTTATATACGGATGCTTTTGCAGTGTCACATCTACACAAGTTAGCAATTCTGGCATCAAATGTCTTAGCTGTACACATGGATTTTTTTTCTTTCCAGAATCTTTTATACTCTGTTCAATTTTAAACTTTAGCAACCTCGTAACCAGGCATATAGTCAACGTCGCAGGTATGCATTCACATACGGCAGCTGCTTCTTCAGCCTCTCGACGACATTCTTCTTCAGCCTCCATTTCAGGTTTTCGCCTTTTTTCACGAGACATTGCTGCTTCTCGTAATTCATCGATATCACCAATGGTAAGAATACATGCTTGGTTTAACAAGTATTCTAGCATAGCATCATCAACTTCCAGCTTGTCTTTAACGAGTTCAATCCAGGTAAGAGTTAAAGCGATTAGAGTTTGGCGTAAAGATTTACCATAACCGCGGTAAGTCTGGCTGATCTCTTGCATAGATTCTACTAGCTTATCTTTTAAGTTTTCGGCAGTATTCAACTCGCCAACGCAATTCTTGTGCCAAGAAGATATGCAACGAAGAGATATGGAGGCTAGGAGCATAGTTAACTTAGCGCCTGATAAACGTGCCTTCATAGATGTCGGTGGAATTTCTTTTAAGCGAAGAAGTAAATGGTCAAGAGCAAATTTAGTTGTTAGTTGAGCTTGTTTATTACTAATTGAATAGTTCCTACAAGTTCGTTCGCCTGTTAACACGACCAGAAGTTGATACCATGATTCGAGGTTCGTCTCATATAAAGGTCTTACTCCAGCCTCCTTCTCTGATATTACCTTTAAAAAAAAAGATTAATGTTATGTATGATATATTTAAAATTTTTTAATAGAAACATACTTGCTCTTCATCATCTTCCTCTTCTGCTTGTTTTTCTAGGCGTTCCGATGGAGGTGGTATGCTTTGAAAAACATATTGTGTCAAGTTATTCCAGAGATTCTCTTTTTCATCCAACAGTTTTTCGAAATTAGTTGTAAAATCCTTTTCGAGAAGTGGACTTTTAAATAGTTCCAGTGTTATTATGTCGAGCAATTGAGAATAGCCGCGGACTCGGGATACAAGTTTACGGAATAAAGGCATAAAAAGTTTACTCCAAAAATCTGGTCGTTTTCGAAAAAAATTCACGAGAATCTCATTGCGATGATACCACATAGCTCGTAGCAAATTCATTGTACTATCGTACAGTCGATCGTAAATTATGTCTTCTTCTTTGCGTACTCGATCTAAATAAAGATCAAGGAAACGAGTACAGCCCTCGGTAAGAAACTCATCTGCAGGTCGTGGAAAAATGCGTCGTCGCTCCGCTTGATGCATAATGTTAAACAGTGCTTCTGTTAAACCTTTAATTAAAGAACATTAAAATGTAATTTTAAATAACTGATCATTAAATAATTATTAATTTGAAAATAAGGTTAACATGACTGACCCGGTTGTTTGTCCAGACAGACGGTGACAAGTTCGAGTATGGCAACCTTGACTTCAACGCTACAGGTTGGTGACATTAATCTTGATGCAAAAGTCTCTCTTATAGCTGTACCATCCATACCCATACAGACAAGTAATGACATAGAGAAGCCTTCAGCAAATTTCTTAAGAAGTCGCACAGCCATTGCTTGCAATGCTGGGCTAAACCACACGTATAAATAATCAACAATTGTTGGAACGATTAATAAGGCATTAGGTAGTGACGGTGAGGCATACAATGCAGCTTCAAGAGGTGAGCGCTCGTCGGTTTCTAAACCAAGATTTTTGCGATACATAAGTAATCGATTCACCACTGATAAGGCTAGTTGCACACTTTTCATTACCTACAGTAATAATAAACAGTTTTAAGATTAAACGTTTTAATTTTTTTATTTTTAAATTTACTTTAATCTTGCCTTAAATCCTTTTCCAGCTATCCAATCCGTTTCGCTCATCATTTTATTTCTTAACGTCCTCTCTCCAGTTCTCACTAATTTTAACAAAGCATGTCTCGGTTCTAAATGTAGGAGATTGTAAGTAACTATTCTTCTTAACTCACTCCTAGATTCGTCTTTTTTTCCCGGAATCACATCTAATGCCCTATGTAAGCAGTAAACACTTTTGAGCCATAACTCTACCCGTTCAGGCTCTGAACGGAAATACCATGAATCGAGTTTAGGTAGCACACTCTGTAAAAGCATAATCATACCAGGGATTTCAACAGCATACAGAGCTTCTTTGCTTTGGCGAACCATGAGGTAGTTGGAAAGGGTGTCAAGATAAGCATCAAGGATAGGATATGTGTGCTGGATTGTTTCGATGCTTGAAAGCCACGAGGCGATGAGGCCGCCGTCAAAAGATACAGCTTGTGCAAACTCGCTCATTTTTTGATAGCGATCATCGAAACGAGGGTAAACCCCAGTTCGCATTCGCGATAATACGTCTTCAGGATAACGCAGAACTAATTTGGAAGAAACTTTAATACAGGAAGCAACAACCTAAATTAAATTAAAAACAGATATTTTTTAGATTTAATCATCAGTCTTAGAGCTTTTAATTTTAATTAGATCCGTAAAATAAGAAGTGAACTAAATCACTACTATGATTACCTTATAAATGTTGAGTGGCAAGACTGAGTAAGAAAATCGATTAATTATTTCAAAACTCAATTCAGTTGGAATCACCATACTGGCTGATATATCGACATCCGCTGCTAAAAGAGCCTCTAACAATTCAAACCCTTGAGCTACCTGATCTGGTAACAAATTATTGCTTTCGCTTAAATTAGCAATACCACCAGCGGCTTCCGACAGAAGTAATTCAATCTTGTAATGAAAAGCATCCCAGTAATTAGCTTTAGTTTTGAAAAGAATCACTTCAAGCTCGTCTCTCGTCATTAATCTCTGGGATGCATTGATCTTAATATATTCACAGTTGGATGGAATTGTATAAGAATTTCGGTGGAGAACGCACTCTCGCTCATAAGGTTTTCTTTGCATTTCTGGATGAAAGGAGCGTCTTAGTACCTCGAGTGTTACTGATGGTAAATTTTCCACAAGTTCCACAGCTTTTAAGGCACTTGCCGGAGATGCTATGGACAAACCTGTGACTATGTAAGAGAGTGGCTCAAATTTATAGGGGTACCAATGCATGGCATATCTTACAATGGTCCAAATACCACCTTCTTCATCTTTCTCTTGCCAGAAACGATCGGCTGTATCAGAAAAGCTTAAAGTCGCTGCACATGCTTCAAACACTCCTAAAAATTTTAATTATTAATTACTGTAAAATACATCTATTCGTATTTTTAATCGATAAAAATTAAAAATAGTATTTAAATTTTTGGTAAATTTACCTGGAAAAGAGTCAAACTTTTCTTCATCTACAAAAGCACATAACAATGTGAATAAATTGTAAATGCTACCTCTTACAGTGATAGCATACTGCGTTTTTTCTTTTATCATTTCACTGTTTAAAAGTCCATGTAAATAGTAAAAAACATTAAGTTGAATGGCACGAATTCCAAAAGCTCTGTAGCGATTAAACGTGTCATTATTATCTTGTTCGATTGCATAATTCGCCAGCATCCAAGCCAAGAGTAATGGTCCATCTTGTGGAGTTGGATCACGCATGCATCTGTGTTCAAGGACATCTTGCATAGTATTTCTAATATCTCTGATACAATCCTCCATGCCATTGTGTTTCATCATATCAAGTCCAACAACTAACAATGCAGCTTGGCTGTATTGAATATCTTGAATTTTTTTTTCTACTGCTTCCTTGTCCTCATGACTTTTGGTGCTTGTTAAACGTCTAGGCTCTCCACATATACTACCATAGATTTTTACAAACTGGTTTTCAGCAATATGTACTTCATGTAGAATTACTGTGAATACATGTAACAGTTCTCGCATTTCAATAAGGCTACTATTATAAAGTTGATGAAGATGTTCATCATTAAAAAGTTGTGATCTGACTGGAGGATTTATAAATTTTAAGGCTTCTATTTGCTTTCTAACTGATTCTAAAAGGTTTCCAAGAAGAATTTCATCAAAGAATTTAACAAAATGACTCCTGTGGGGATGTTTTCCATTTTCACGATATTCTACCATTAATTTTAAACACTTGATTAATGTAATACGTTCTGTGTAATAAAAACTCCATATTTGTTCTATTAAAGCTTTCATGGAAGTTAAATCGGTTAATTGAGAAGCAAATGTTTCAGCACAATTTCTGTATTCATAAAGCATATAATTACAAACTAAATCCCAAGATATAGTTGCATCTAAGTTCTAAAAGAAGATAAATGATTCAATAAATAAAAAAAATTTAATTTTTAAATGACAGTAATATGTAAATATATATATATATATTAATTTACCAATAGTGGTGCTAATTTGCTAATAAGATCAAACATTCTAGGATGTGGATTAGCCTTTTTAGAAACTTCTTGCAAGGATGATTCTGTGTACGGTTTAAAATAAGATAAGCCATCTCGCAAAGTGTCAGTTGCATTTTTAATTTCATCTTCAACAAGTTCTTTATCACAGCGACAAGTTGTTCCAGATATCACAGACCATAAACCTTTGCAGTAGCTAAGAAAATAATAAATAACAGTTAAAATCAGTTTTCAATTACAATTATACACTAAAAAATTTATTTAAATTAAATATAATTTGGAATTTAGTTCTTTAATATTTTATAATTTATAAGTAAATGTACTTAAATAAATTATTATATAATTTAAAAATAATATAGAATTATATTACAATATAATAACATTAAATAACATTGAAGTAGATAAGAATATTTCACTATAATGTTTACTTTTATGAAAAGTCAGTTTTAAAGTATTATTAAACTTATCAAAAATACTATTAATGAATGAAAGTAGTATTAATGTTTCAAGTTAAAATAATTTAAAAACAGTAATAAAATAAGTTGTCATTGTCAAACATTTCACTCTACACTTATGCAATTTAAATTCTAAGTAAAATAAACACTTACGGTAAATTTCCCATAGGTGCCATCGACATTTTTGCTTTCTTCCTTAACAAATAAATCAGGAAGAATTTTTAAAGTTATCATTTATTCATTTATCTCAAAATAATATATTCATTTATCTCAAAATAATAATTAACAAACGATAGATCGAACAACAGAGATTTTCGGCGCCCAAAAAGCACATAACCTCTTCACCTCTCTCCTTTGCCATAACCTCCGTTGTAAGTCGTATACGAGTCGACTTCTACTAGACTAATACACTCAACTCAGGCTTCAAAAACTGCGCGCCGGCGCCTCCCCAAGAGTCCAAATCCCTCAAAATCCAATCTTTTCTTTCTTTTTTCTCTTTTATTGGCCGTGGTCTCGTCTCATGCGAAAAGGAGAGGTTCTCTTGCAAACACCCGCAAAACAGATGACTCTGTAGCTTCTCGGTAGACTATTATATTCCGGACTTGACGTCATCATCATATCATAGTCTACAATCAAACGTAGATCAGGCGCATCAAAAAGCCAAAAATAATCCCCGTGCGCTAGATTCAATTTCGCCACTGAAAATTCTTTGTGAAAAAGTCATCAAAAAATTCAAACTGATGATACGGATTCGAATCCGCGCCATAGCGATGTTTTATTAAATTAAGCCAAATAGCCAATCACCAACGGAGCTCGTGTTTTCGTGGGCATCCACGCGTCACCGCCACCGTCGGCAGCAGAGTGATTTTGACGATAATTTTGCTTGCTACGAGCTACAATGCAGTTGTAATGATGTGCGCGACTCTTATTCTCACGCTCTCGTCTTCGTAGATCATCGTCATCCCCGTCGCCAATCGTGAACGCCGTGTCGCGCTGCGTTCTTTGCCTTTGTTATCACTGTTTTCCACAAACCCAAGCGAGGTTATAATAAGTAGAAGGCTGAGCTGAAGGCAGCTGTTGAGGCTTTGTTAAGATTTATCTTACGGAGCAAGAGGTGTTCAAATGCTGATTTCCTCAAATGCCTGAGAATTCGGCGCTTCATTATTTCCAGTTCCCTTAAAACATTAATCATGGCAGACTTCGATCTCAGCGATCTTATCAGCGATCAGATCGAAAAAGTCCTCCAGTTTCAGGTAAGATCGGATTTTTCATCGATACCACTGTAGCATTTTCAGATGTGGGAATATATATTTTCTTTGTTCTTCAACATTAAAACTAGGAGTTGAAATTTAACCAAATTTTCGTTTTGCTTTGTTACCAGGATTTAACGGGCATTGACGACTTGTCGGTTTGCAGAGATGTATTGCAACGACATAACTGGAATTTAGAGGTGGCTGTACAGGTAATAATGTTGAAATACTTCAGGTAAAATTTGGAAAATGGAAAATTTATTTTTACATAATGACTAGAATATTTTAACTACAAATTCTTAAAAATTTTTTAAATTAACTTGTATCATTTTTGTTAACCTTGAATAAAAATAAATTTCTTTTTTTTTTTTAAAGTTTTTGTTTATTTCTTTTTCCTCCTCTATTTAATTTTCCTAATAAATTTTTTTAATTCAGGAGCAACTTAACTTGTACGAGGGTAGGCCTTCCATGTATGCTCAGGATGCAAGAGTGCGGCCTCCTCCCGTTGTTGATGAAACTAGCAGCAGAATTTATTTCAGTCCAGCAGGCACTTCAGGTGGTGGTGGTATTTTTTCCTACTTGATGTCCTTTTGCTATAATGTTGTAACAAGTATTTTACAACTTATATTTGCAATATTTAGGAGAAACATTAGACCTGGTAAGTTTAATATTTACTGGCTACTTATTTACGTTTAGATTATTTAATATGGAGATCCTTAATAGATTGTTGTAAATTTTAGTTTCTTTAGATCCTGTTGAAGATGTTATGAATTTTATAAGGGCATATGAAGAGAATTATGGTAAAAGTCACCCTGTGTTTTATCAAGGCTCCTACAGTCAAGCTCTTTCTGATGCTAAACAAGAATTAAGATTTCTTTTGGTGTACCTTCACAAAGATGAATCACAAGATGTTGATCAATGGTGCAGGTATTGTATAACAACTAGTAGTTTTAAATGTATTTCATCTTATTAATTAGTATTATAAATATATTTTATTAATAATAGAGGTACTCTTGGAGATCCTGAAGTAGTAAGATTTGTAAATACACACACCCTTTTCTGGGCATGCAATATTAAGTCAGGGGAAGGATATAAAGTAGCGGAAGCTCTTAAATCTGGTACTTATCCATTTTTAGCACTTATTGTGCTAAAAGATAACAGAATGACGATAGTTGGAAGGTAAATATTTCATTGTTTCTTAAAATTTTTAAGGTATTTACAATTCAATCAAAATTTTTGTAGAATGGAAGGAATCCCGTCACCTACAGATTTGGTTTCTCGTCTTCAAGCTATCACTGATAACAATGAAATAAACTTGATTCAAGCGCGTCAGGATCGAGCAGAGCGCAGTGCCACCCAGTCGTTAAGGCAGCAGCAAGACCGTGCTTACGAAGAATCGTTACGCGCTGACCAAGAGAAAGATCGCCGAAGAGCAGAGGAGCGTCGCGCACGCGAAGCCGAGGAAGAAAAAGAAAGAGAGCAACTAAATGCACAAGAAATGGAGTTGCAGCGCATTAAGATGAAAAAAGAATTAACGATTGAAAAGATACCCATAGAACCGGAGCCCGGAACTCCAAATGTATGTCATTTACAAATTAAATTGGGTGAGAGAACTGTTAAGCGGCGGTTTTTGATAACCCATACCGTTGAAGTGAGCATTGACAATTTTTAACATATTTTTATGCAAGGCAGAAAAGTATAATTAATTATAATTTTTTTTTTTAAAGGATGTTTATAATTGGATATTTAGCCAACCAGATTCACCATCGAATTTTGAAATAACAACCAGCTATCCTCGAAGAATATTATATCCTAATGCTGAAATTCTCAGTCTGTTAAAAGCTGGATTAACTCGTCGAGAAGTTCTTCACATCAACGACTTGGATGACTAAATTAATTTCTATTCAAAACACTACGTATCATTCCGCAAAGGGACGATGCCCATTAAGAGAGACATTTATAATAAAAAGCGATAATATATTATATATTTGATATATTCTTGTATTTCGCGCAGGGTACGAAATGCCAGTGATCCGGTTTGTTGATGCGCATCAGCCTTTCGTTTCCTGATCGTTTGCATTTTTGTTCTTTATTTATGAGGTGTGTTGAATAAATTTTGTTTAAGAACGATGAGCTTCTAAAAGAAAAGCTATAGAGATTAACGCAATCTTCGGCACAAAGGCGACGAGACCAAGGATTTTGAGGAATAAAATAAAATAGAATTTTTATTTTCTCCATACTCTTATTAATTTACTATTGCAGTAAGGAATAAAATAGACAAGCTAATTTATCAAATTGATATAAAAATGACTAACAATGCACGATATTTTTACTACGATTTACTGCACATCAGTGATGTAATATGTTTATTTACAATCGATGAGGAGATCACAACAAGCGCGATAATTGAATCCTGTGGGACTCTAGTCTTGTCGTGATTTATTAAGTGGTTTCATCACAGTAAAAACCATTTCTATTCAGAAGGGCTTATTAATTTTTCTCTTAAGTAAATTAAGAGGAGACTGAAAAAACCAATTTTATTTACTTTATTAACTGCAAACATTGAAATATTTGTAAAGTTTAACCAATTGAAGTACCACGAAAAGTGGAATAAAAAAATTTGTTCTTTGACTATAACGATATATGTGTATTTTATTTCTGTTCTAGTTCCATTCCTTTAATATTTCAAATTTTTTAATGCACATAGATATGTGAATCACCTGAAAATATCTTATTGATGCTCGACTGTCAGTGTGTCAAGTAAGACACTTAAGAGTGCAACTAAAGTGCAGCACGCATTAAATTCAAGGGATAAAATGACGTTTTATCTTTTGATCCCCGTAGTTGCATTTTTTGCAATTTTTGGAATACTTCACTCGCCAAATGCGTAAGTTGCAGTGCATAAAATTTCTAAAAACCTATATTTTCGTAAAATAACGAGCATTTTTTGTATGGGAAACAGGCGTGAAAAACTGCAGCTTATCACTTCATACAGCTGGAGCATAAATATTATAAAGAATTTTTTGAAACCGCGACAAGAACACGTTATCAATGTTGAATTAATTGGAAGTTCGGAAATTACTGCAGATGAATCGGAACCGCGGTCTGCATCGTTGGACTCTGTTGAAGAAATTAACGGCATTAGGCTCAGAACGGAGAATGTTGACGTTAAAAGTAATTTTTCATAATATTAATATCATATTAATCTTAAAACATTTGTTTTTTACACTTAAGAACTTTTTCATTCTTTTTATAATATAATACTCAAATAAGTAACATAAAATCTTTAAAGATCTATTATATTTCTTTAGCAGCTGTGTGCTTAGCGGCCCCAATAATAGCACGCGAAAACACGCGAACCCAAAAGTTCCGGCCGTCAAATTTCACATGCAAAAAAAGGAAAATTTTTTCGCGCAATTTTGATGCTTTTTCCGAGAGATTTCGCGCCTACAACAGTATTTTTCAGAGCTTCCGAGGTTCGCGCGCTTAAAAAACTTTCACGTATTGCCTCGTGAGGAAATGTTCCTCAATTTTACCGGAAAATTGAGGAAAACGGCTTTCCACATTTGAAGGCAGGGGTTTTGGTTATTTTTTAAATATTTACCGGTTATAGTCAAAATAGAGTTTACCTTAAACGTGGAAAGCCGTTTCCCCCCGATTTTCGAAAAATTGAGTTCCTTAAGTAAAAATATCAAAATTGCGCGAAAGATTCTCATTTTTTCGCGTGTGAAAATTGGGTAGAGCTCGCTGATTCGCGTGTCTTCGCGTCCCTTTTCTGTGTATTATTATTAGACACTCTGTTTCTTTAGATATTTTTCGTTTTCACAAGTAATTTTTATCATACTAGCAGTTTTAAATCTTGCACAATATATGTATAAAAAAAAATTGCAACAGTAATTAATATTTAAAATAATGATGAATATAGTAATGAAATTTATAATACTCGTTGTAACAAAATAATTTCTTACGGTTAAGAATGAGTTGTCTCAAAAAACGTGAAAAACACTATCATTAACATAATAATGAACAGGTACTATAAATGACGCTGGTTCAGGTAACCAGTCAACACCGGACCTGCACCCGCATCAGAACACAATAAACCAGAACGTGTTGGCGGCGATCAATGCGTCGCTGCATAAGCTGTTGGTAGCGGTAAACTCCGGCGAGATCGGTAGCGCACAGTTGTGCGAGATCCTGGTGCAGGAGACTCGGCTTTACGAAAAAGCAGTGCAAGGTAGCCAAGGGCTGTCCGAGGGAAACGAATCAGAAGGTAGCATGAACGATTCAAATACCGTCATCGAGGAAATCCACGACGATCAGTCTTCAGCCCCTGTCAACGACCAGCAGGATAAACCTAAGATGTACTTCGGCGAGTCACCAATAGATTATGTACCGTCTCAGCAGTAGACGATCATCGAAAACGGCATTAAAAAAAGAAATTTTATAAAAAGATACATTAGGCAACTAAAAATATTATAATTAAACAAAGAAAATTAAATGGAACTGATTAAAAAGTATTTTTGTGTGATTTTTTAATCGATTTAATGATTTGTGGTGAAATTAAATAACGAGATGTACTTTTACGTATCAGACACGTTATACGATGCGCGCGCATTCCACTGTTATTTTTTGTGCTTTTGCCGTGTCTTCTTCGGATGCAGTAAATGATATTTTTTTTTAAGTAAAATCGAGAAAATGGTGATTTGCAAGTATTTTCAGCAAGGTAATTGTCGTTTTGGACAATACTGTAAATTCGAGCACAGTTTTGGTAAGTTAACAGATAGTTATAACTTTAAAATGATGTAAAATTTCAGATTTCCGAGTCTTACGATAGGTTATGTTTCTTGTTTATTATTATTTTCGACTTTTTTTTTTTTTAGGGAATAGATCAAAAACTTTCGGTGACGAAAAAAATATTGCGTAAGAAGCTTTTTTTAATAATTAATATTAATTATTTTTTTTTTAAATTCTAAAATAAACTTATTGATTATTGTGATTAAAAGCTTATTGGTTGCTGAAGAAGTACTCCAAGCTGAAAGAGGTGGACAGTGGCTACTCTCCTGTTATGGACCCTTCAAAGAAAGAAAATGTATTCCTGGAATGGAAGATGTATCACCAGAAGAAGTACGGTGGGAAATGTATCAAGCTCAAAAGAGTGGCACTGTAGACCAGATAGTAAGATTTGATTAATGTTATTATTTTGAGTTTTTGTTTAAATTACAGTAATCTTTATTTATATTTAGAATGCACAATTTCAACAAATGTGTGAACAAATGAAAGCAAAACGAGATGTTTTAAAAAACCCTACTCCAGCTGTTGTCCAAATATTGGTAATATAATTTTAATATTTTATAAAGCATTTAATTAGTAAATATTCTAATCATGCATTTTTATTGAAAAGGAAGAAGTTCAGAATTCAGGAACTGATAGTAATTTTCAAGCAAATAAGGGTAGTTTTGCTTTTGGAACTTCTCAGCTTGGCGGTATTTCAAACACCAATCAGTCTTCTAATGTGTTTAGTCAAAAAGCTTTTGGACCTGTGAGCAACCCTTTTGGAAGTAGTGCATTTGCTCCAACTCAATCCACATCTTCAATTTTCGGAAAAATAGGTACAAACAATTCATCAACAGTTTTTGGTGCAAAGCCAAGTTTTGGAAATACATCTATATTTGGTGGAGCATCGACTACTGGAAATTCTATTTTTGGTGTAACAAATAAAACTTCCACTACACCTTTTGGTGGAACACAGAATAATGCACCCTCATTTGGTGGGCTTGCTACACAAGGTATTTAATTTTTATGTTTATTATTTTTGTAAATTTGATTTTAGTTCTTAAAAAAAATTTTTTGTCTTTGAAGGGGACCCACTCAGGGTCTACTTTCGCAGCCAGGTGTGACCGAGCGGGTGATCTCCGTTCATCTTATATCCTTATTTTCTATTTCGTACTTTTCTCTATATCTCACGACCTACCTCAATCTATTTTCGCATTTTCCCAGGCTGTGCCTGTGGAGCAAGAATAACCTGTAGACAAACCCAATAAGATTAAATCTGATAAGGAAAATGGTGGTATATTGGGAATTTCGATTTGGGTATCTATATCGCACTGCGCAGGCCTAGACACCGAAATTGTACCATTTTAAACCTCCCGTTCACAGAGTAGGATTTAAAAAAAACGCCTACTAACCGATCGCTCAAAGTTGTATACGCAGCGGTCACTTGTCCAAGTACTGACCGCACCCAGCGCTGCTTAATATCGCGTCGGTAGTTCTTAATAAAATTATACATATCTAATTTTTCGGCTCATTAATTGATAAAATGTCTGACTATAGGTACATCCATATTTGGTGGAAGTACGACGGCGCAACCTGCAGCTTTTGGTCAAACTTCAACTTTTGGGACTACAAACACACAGGCAAATAATTCCTTCTTTAAACCTCAAACCTCACAGACAACGATTTTTGGAGGAGGAACGGTATCTGGAGTTCAGGGTGGAAATGTATTTGGTGGAGTCGCTAGCACCGCACCTACTGTTACGGGTTCAATATTTGGAGCAACACCAACTGCAACCACCGCCAGTACTGGACTATTTGGTCAGTCATCAACGGCGTCTTCAACATTTGGTAGTGCTCCAGTTTTCAGTAATGCCACCGCTTTTGGTGTTACTCAGGTATAAAATTTGATTTATTAATTGATTAACATTTTAATTTGAATACTCTTTAGTTATAAATTAAGTATATTACTAACGATTAATGTTATTTTCTGCAGGCTGCATCGACTGGATCAGTATTTGGTGCCCAGTCAGCTTTCGGTGCATCACCCGCTGTCTCATCTACAAATGTTTTTGGCGGGTCAAATACAGTTACTTCAAGCTTTGGAGCGCTTGCGCAAGGTGTTCCTTCGAGTGCTTTTGGAAGTACTACAGCAAGTACGAATGCCTTTGAAACCGCTCCTAATGCTTCACCTTTCGGTACACCGATATCCACAGCTGCATCGCCTTTCAACACAATCAATGCTGCTGGTAGGAAAATTTTTGGATGTTAAGTAATTAATAAAAAACATGATTGTTTCTACTTTTTCTCTATTATTAGCGGTAAACCCAGCATTTGCAGCGACTCCATCAACGACTCCAGGGACTTTTAATAATCCGTTGACCTCGTTTGCCTCCGGAACTCCGTTTGGATTTGTGACACCCGCGGCAAATACAACAAGCGTTTTTGGGTCAACAACAGCAACCTCAATAACGCAATCACCGTTCGGTAATACGAATACCTTTGCTAATGCGCAGCCTGTGGGCAATTCTGTGTTCACAAACACAGCAGTAAACAACACAGCGGTAGCGAATCCTTTCATGGCTAATACAAGTTCACCGTTTGGCGTGACTCCCTCGACGCAAACCAGTGTTTTTGGTAATTTTGTGACTAAGCCCGAAACAACAAATGTCTTTGGAGTGTCTGTGATGGTATCCATTGACGAAACTGCTTATAGCATTGAGGAAGGATTAACTGATGATGAGAAAGCTATTTATCGAATGAACCAATTTACCCTGGGTCAGATACCTCTTCGACCACCAACTAAAGAGCTTTGTTAAATGTCAAAGTAAATCTAGAACATTTAGTAGATATATTTTTATAATTTTATAATATTTATATTACATTTTATTTGAAGTTGATAAATAATTATCTGTCTTAACAAGGAATGTTTTCAAAACAAATAATTATTTGATCAGATATTATATACAAGTTAAATGAATGATGTAATACTTATAAATTGTGAAGTTCAATATTTTTTCAATGAAAACGTATTTAAAAATCGTATATTAAAATTAAGTATGATAATTTTGTAAAAATATACATATATTTATATATATATATTTCTCATTGAATATATATTATTCTCATTGAACTTATTGTCGTAGCTATGCTTAACATATTTAGAGCATTTAAATGAAATGTTAAGTATATAATTAGTGTTAACTAATGAAATTATAGTAATGTATATTTTGTGTTATGAAATTGTATGTTTAGACTAAATCATTTTCAAATTAGATTAACTGAATGAGAGTGATTTAATTTTTATTCATAGTGGCTAGAATACATACTTACATTCTTTCATGTTATGCAAATCGTATTGTATATACAAGAGTCGAAGAATCGTCAAAGTTTAAAGTGAGGAGTAGAATTTTTGAGGTTAATAAATATGATAATTTTTGTTAGGAAAACATTTTTATTAATAAATTTGCAATAAAAAGTCATTGCAAACATATTTTTCTTACTAAATTCCATAAAACTTCATTTTTGATGTTAAAAAAATTTGTTATATTTGCAACAATAATTCATTTTATTTAATTTCTTTAGTAGCCCCTTTTTTTGGCTGAGGCTTTGGATGCATTTTAGCTTTTTCTCTAGAACAATGTGCATAATTATGTTGCCTCAAAGAATTGAAAACCTTATTATTTAATTTAACATCAAATCCACCAGTATCTCCGGTTTTAATTCCTGGTGGAAATTCAAGTACGCGACAAGCATTTAGTCTAGAATTCATCAATGTATCATGCTTTGTCACTATTTGAGATACATTACCATGTCCTACTTTTTTAAATCCACATCGAGGAATTGAAGCTTTTTCTTTTTCAATACTCTAAAATAATGCAAGTATTATGAATGTGTACAAAATAATTATTTTATAAATAATAAATAAATTTATAAACATACAACAAAACGATCAAAGTCTCTATTGTCATCATCAAGATTTGGTGAAGGTTCTTCAGGATCTTTTACTCCAATTCGATAATTTAGATAAGAAATATTGACTGAAAATCACAATTTTTTTAAAGTTTGCTCTTATTTATAATCATGTTAAAATTAATTAAATAAATTCATGCTGAAGTTTAAAGTTCAATAACACTTTTACTTAAGTCAAATTGTTCAATTCGACGCCTACTATGTATATAATTCTATCTCAAACTAGCATTCAATATGATTCTAACTCAAAACCACATGGAATATAATTCTAATTCAACACATTGTGCAAGATGATTCTAATTCACAAGCACGTGTAAGATGATTCTAATTTAAAAGCGCGTGCAATATAATTCTTACTCATAACACTTCAAATAGGAATTATCTAACAGATAAGTTTGAGTAAAAATTATATTGCACGCACTTCTAAAATAGAATCATCTTGCATATGCATGTGAATTAGAATTATCTTGCACGATTCCACACAGTTTTGAGTTAGAATCATATTGAATGCTAGTTTGAGATAGAATTATATGCATAGGAGGTATCGAATTAGTCTTCTTAAAAGTAATTTTAAAAGTCTATATACAAACCTTTTGAGTTACCATTAAACTTCTTTTCAGTGCGTTTAAGCATTAAGTCATGTTCTTCATTTAATTCTGTTTGAAGCATGTATGCAATTACTTCATCACTTTCAGTTTGATCAACTTCTAACAATACTGATGGTTCTTGTGGAATTTCAGAAATGTCCTGTATTACATTGCTTCCTTCTTTTTGAAACTCTCTAAACATGACATTTTTATTTTTAATCTGTTTATCAAAAATAAAGGCAGAAAATAAAAATAATTGCTTTTACTTCTCTTGTAAACTTCGAGCAAGCTGTTCTGATGTGATATCTTTAAAACTTACAGGCCCTTCGATTGTCTGTACTTTAGCCCAAGCCGACATCTTTATTTATTGTCTAACACTTTAATAAATAGTAAAAATATATATCTTAATAAATAATATGTGTCTTTGTACAAGGATTCTGCGTAATATGTACACACACACGATTATACTTGAATATAAAAATATAAATTCGTGGTTTTAGTAACGAAGACTAGATCAATTTAATCACTAAGAAAGTAAGAAGTTTATCCTAAATATTTTTCTTATTTATACATTCGTCATTGTAAATTGGTAAGCGATGGGTAGCTAGTGCGACCATGCGGGCGAAGTCTGAAGCTATTTCGTTGCCAACTTGCGCAGCGCCTGGCGCTGCCAGGCTGCCAGCAGCCAGACTGACTTATGATGTTATGATAGAGTAAAACTGACTTCAGATTGAGCAGGCAAGCCGGTTTATATATGCCATGCGCTTCCACGTATATGCGCTAACATATTCTATCTGTAGTAGCTCTATGGCCATCAGCCATCGCTGCTGCTGCTGCCACCACCAGTCAGCCAGTAGGCCAGTACTGCCACTGCCAGTAGCCACTAGCCAGTGTCAAATTGACACTGTCAACTGCCAAGCCAAGCCCCCTGTCTTCAAAGTAAGAGCAGCTCGCAACCTCGGAAGCACCCTAATCTCCTATTGTTAAAAAAATTGAATTAATTCCTTTTTATACTTTTTCCTACAATGAAGTATAAATAAAATACACATGTAAACAAATTTCCTCGAAAGATTCCAAAATATAAACTAATAACTATTATTTTAGATTATAATAAGATAATAATAAATTATTTTACAACTTCGCTTTTTAATCACAGGCACTGCCTTTTGTAAAAAGCTTATTTAAGCAAAAATAATATCGCTGTGTCTATTCACACAAAAGAAATCTTCATCTAAAATTTTCTAGATATTGTTCTTTCTTAAAAATTATAAATAAAAAAAGATTCATCATTTTTACTAAATAGTAGATTCGATTTTAAATTGCTCTCTATACCTATTATTTTTACAATAATGGTTATTGCACTTACTAAACAGTAATAAACGTGAACAGTTCTTTTATTCTTTGCCCTATATTGACCAATATTTTTTAGATTTAATTAGTACATCATATCTGATAAATTTTTGATAGAAACAAAATATGTGCAAAAACATAAATATGAAATAAATGATTCGAAATCACCATTTCAGAAATTTCTTTTTGAAATAATATAATGTCTTATTATTATTAAAAAGATCAAATTCGAGGGTTGTGAATAAAAGGAAGAGGGGAGCATGACGATGACACGCACACAGAGCTCAAATTATATTAGGCGTCTGCTGCATTCGGGGCGCTCGCATCTGTTGTGTGCTGTGTGTCGGCCGTTGATTCGCTGATCCGCGCCCCACGACGTTGTCCCATGGGCCGTGAATACGCGTTCAGCCGTCAGACTCGTTCAGAGAACCAGCCATAGCGTAGAAAATAGTTATAAACTAGTAGCACTAGGTTATAAAGTTCCGCAGGCCGTCGCCGTTGTCTGGGTAATAAAACGCGGGGGGGTTTCATTAAAAACAGAAAGTACTCGATTGGAGTATTGCGCAGGTGTGCCGTCTTTCTTTCTTAGGTCTTACAAGCCGACCAACGAAGGAGAGGCACGCACCGATTGAATTAAACATAATAAGTTAATCGAATTTGAACGGCAGCGGTTCTACGGTGCTGTGTACGAAATCTCACGAGAGTTGACAAAGTGTTGTCGAGCAGAAAGTGCAAACGAAAAGATGGGTTTGACCAGGCAAAAGCTTTGTTTTTTGCTACTGGTCGGCTGCACGAGCTTCGTGCTTCTACAAGCGGAGCCGACGACCGCCAGTGAGCCGGTAGATTCCGACGACGGCATTACCATCGAGGACGCCGACGAGGGCAATGAGGTCAAGACAATTTACAACAGCCCCGAGCCCTCAGGGCCCGTCCTTCTCGCCGACAGTTTTGACGACAAGGAACTCTTCGAGAAGAAATGGGTCAGGTCGCAGGCCAAGAAGGACGACATCGATGAGGACATCGCCAAGTACGACGGTACGGGGAATCGATTTGTCTTGCTGGTTAATAGTTTTAGTATTGAAACTTTTTTTTTGACGCGCAAAATTATTTCTTAAGTGGATTTAATTAGAAGAACTCGTCATGGTAGTCGCTTCTCTTTATTTTTATTAAATTTAATTAGCAGACCGTTTAATTGAAAATTTAGATGATGCAAGATTTACATCATAGAAATAACCACATTAGTAAGTCAAAAAAGTTTTTAAAATTTAGTTTATCATTATTTTAAAAAATTTGCTTATACTATCTTAACCTGTGACTCATCATACAATTCATTTATACTACTACTGCACCATGCACAGTATATTTATTTATTATTGAAAAATTAATTAGTTAGTTATTGAAATTCAAAAATGTTTTTTAGGAGTTTGGGTTGTAGAAGAGCCAAAAAGAAATGTAGAGACTGGTAATCTTGGCTTGGTACTCAAGAGTAAAGCAAGACATGCAGCTTTATCAACCCAATTGAAACAACCATTTGTATTTGATGATAAACCATTGATTGTACAATATGAAGTGATTTTCCAAGAAGGCCAAGAATGTGGCGGAGCTTACCTGAAATTGTTATCAGCAGATTTTGAACATAATGATTTAAGAAACTTCCATGATAAGACTCCTTATACTATTATGTTTGGACCTGATAAGTGTGGCAATGATCACAAGGTATATGATGTGAATATATTTATATAATCTTTTTTGATTTTTAATTAAATGAAAAAATTATCTTTAATTTTTCAGTTGCATTTCATCTTCAGACATAAAAATCCACTCAATGGTTCAATGGAGGAAAAACATGCTAAGAAACCAAAGGAAAGATTAGAAGACTTTTTTAAAGACAAGCAGCCCCATTTATATACATTAGTCTTACGACCAGACAATACATTTGCGATCAAAGTTGATAGTAACGTCGTGAATGAGGGTTCCTTACTTGATGATTTTACTCCGCCAGTCAACCCACCTCTTGAGATTGAAGATCCAAACGATAAGCGACCAGAAGATTGGGATGATAGAGAAAAAATACCAGATCCAACTGCTGTAAAACCAGAAGATTGGGATGAAGATGCACCAGCACAAATTGTTGATGAAAATGATTTAATGCCTGATGGTTGGTTAGAGAAAGAACCACCAACTATTCCTAATCCTGAAGCAGTAAAGCCTGAAGACTGGGATGAAGAAATGGATGGAGAATGGGAACCTCCAGAGATTCCAAATCCTAAATGTGCTGATGCTCCTGGTTGTGGTCCTTACAAAAAAAAAATAATTAGCAATCCTAATTATAAAGGAAAATGGCTGCCACCATTAATAAATAATCCTAACTATCAAGGAAAATGGAAACCAAGACTAATCCACAATCCTAACTATTTTAATGACGAAAATCCTTTCAAAATGACTCCAATTGTAAGTTTATTATTGCTTTATAAATATTTAAAAATATTTTTTTTTAATTACATTGTCTTTTAGCATGCTGTTGGCTTTGAATTATGGTCGATGTCACCTGACATACTTTTTGATAATCTTATTGTCACTGATGATGAACTAACTGCGAAAAAATGGGCAGAAGACACTTTTGATGTTCGTAAGCAAAGAATTGCCAAAGAAGCTGTAAGTAATGATTAAGAGCATATTAGTATTATTAAATTTTTTTACATTAAAATTTTTTACACAAAAAGTTTTTTAAAGAACATAATAAGATTAAAAACTTAAAAAAAAAATAAAAAATTTTAATTAGGAAACTTTTTGGGGTAAAATGATGAGAATGATGAATTACAAGCCAGGATGGTGGTCTGCATATTTCATATATTGTTCTATCCCTATTTCGGTTTACATTTATTTCCTCATCTCAAGAGCGCGGGAGGTACGCGAAAAAAAGAACATTAATGTTGAAGTAAATTTATGTCAATATATCAAGCTAGTGTTACAAAAATTATAAAAAAATTATTTTTTTAAATAAGAATGTAGATTCATAATAAACGTTGTTTTGAGTAGAATTAAATGCTATTTATATTACTGTAAACTTAGCAATTTTTAGATCGTGTAAATGTATGCCTGTTAGAGAAATTTAAACAAAATAATATTTTTAAATAATTTCGGAAGTATTTTCATAAACTCTGGAATAAATTCATCGTTTTTATTATCATGTTGTAACTGTAATAAACTCATAGTTTTTATTATCATGTTCAATGTAGTCTGGTGTGTGGCAAGGAATTGTAAATTTTACGGCTGAAAATCCATGGATTTGGAGTGTTTATATTATTTCGCTAGGCCTACCCGTAATGCTGATAATTTATTGTTGCTGTTTTACATCTCAGGTATAATAGTAAAATTAGCAGTAATGCATGCTTAGTGCTAGTTGTAATCAATCAGAAGTATTTCAGTGTTAATTTAGTTCAATTTAAAAAAATAAAATTTAAGTTTTTATATTATCCATAGGATAATAAAGAAGCAAATAGTCAAGAGGAAAGTGAAAACTTAATTGATAAAGATAGAGAAGAATATGATGCAGCAGAGGATGAGGCTGCTGAAAACAATGAAGAAGAAAGGATATCAGAGCCTGAAGAAAAAGATGAGCAAGGAACTGAAGAAGTTATTCTTGAAACCAAAGTATAAATCTTTTATAAATTTAATATTCTTGAAAAGACACGATAAGGTAATTAAAACTATTTATTTCTTATAGAAGGAGCCATCTACAAGTGCAGAGGGACCACGAAGGAGAAAAGCGAATAAAGAATAATTATAATAAATGTTGTTTTTTATATTTAATTATAAATCGTCAATGAGTGCATTCATTTTTTTTTTTCATAAAGTTCACATTCCTTATAATCATTGTGTAAGCAAGTCACATTGAGGTTACAGGTATGTGTGATATAAGACACTTCATTTTGTTTATAGTACTATGTTTAAATGAAAAAGTGAGAATGAGTCAGGGAGAAAGGAAGGAGTGAGAGAGAAAGAGACTATTCTACAGCCATTTATGCTTTCCTTTTAACACATATATTTCTTTGTATGCATCAGTGAACGTTTATGATTGAATGCAATTGTATACTGTTTAATAAAAATCATTATAAGTATGTGTGTGCACATGGTATATAAAAAATTGTAATATTGAACAAAATTTTTAACGCCTATGTCGAGTTTTTATCTCACTATGTGCGTTCTGTTAAAATAAAAAACTAATCAAAAAAACAAACCCTATTCTATCAATTTTATTAGCAAATTTAAAAATACAACATGAAAGTTTTAATGGTCTAATTATCCTGTAAAAAAATGAAACGTATTTTTCTATTAAAAAAAAAAAAGTAATGAATAAAACATAAACTTCTTTGAATATTCATTAAAATTTTCTTTTACATCAGTTTCTTATACAATTTCTTACAATGTAGGTATTTTTGCAAAGGAGGATACCCACGGATTTGTAAAAAAAAAAGAGAATGCAGAAGAACGTATAAAAGTAACGCTATTTTTTAGAGATGGTCAAAATATCAACAGTAGAATAAAATTTAATCTGGGGAAATGTAGGGAAATATGTAAAAAACTAAAAAAAGCCAATTTTATTAAAATAAGTAAAAAAATCAAGATTTCATCCGACATTCAGTAGTAAATATTAAAAAAAATTTTTTTCGTATTTCCCACTTAATATAAAATGCTATTTTTATTTAAATATTCAAGATTTTAAAAACTTTTCCTGCTGGAACCGGTTATGTGCATTCCTTGTAAAATTTGACCATGAATTGCCGTGAGCATTCTCCTTTTAAAACCAATATTATTCAACTTCTATTCAAACTTATTTCATATTTATATAAATTTGGACATGTTGCATTAAAACAAGTTTTTCTTTTCTGAACTATAATAAATAAACATAAAACATGGTCTTCTCTCTCTTAAAAAAGTGATGTCCGAAAAGTTGAAGCCAGAATAAAACGTTCGAGATTGGTTAATTCTCATTGTAAGTGCAATGTAATTGATGTTTACTACTGAAAACTTAAAGATTTAGTTTGATTGAGTACTCTGCTAGGCGATTAAATGACTAATTCTAAATTGTAAGAGAATTGATATTGATAAGATTTGTAATATTTTAAAAAATAGAAAGCACAATTTTTTAGCATGTTATTTTGTACTTTTTTCATTTAAAAATTTACAGTTTGTTTATCTGTAGATATTCATTGTATTTTGACAATACTTATTTCTTATACGCACTTTTAACGAAATTTCAGTTTCTTATTTTTATATATTTGTAATTTAAAAATTTTTAAGATTTTATACAAAACAGTTAATAATCGAACAAAAAAGTTGATTTATAAAAAATATCCGTCGCGGGGAATTGAGTCTGCGATTTCAATAAGCGTATTATATATCTTGCAATTATTATAAAAGTTATATATATATATATATAAAAGTTATATATATATATATATATTTTTGATGCAGGGTGCATCAATTCGTTTTTACCCCAATAACCATTTGAGTGCAAAGTAACAGCAAGTTGACATCACTGATTGCTTAAAGGTTTACACAAAATTTATAGCAGTGTGAGTCCTCAATTGCTGTAAATTTTGCAGCATAA